>NW_026845477.1:145104544-145299368 GCF_025583915.1 Anolis sagrei ordinatus | reverse complement strand
AAAGGACATGGACGAATTGACTTTTTTGTTGAAGAAAAATACAGGCATGATAATAAAAAGAACGAATTGGGACAATCTTCATGACTATCTGGACAATTTGCGAATATAAAAAACAAGAGAGACAATTTTATTATCTTTAATAAAAATATATATTTTTGAATAATAAGAATATTTTATCCAAGAAGATGGAATGTCTTTTTTCTTTCTTTTTTTTTTTTTCTATTTTTTTTTTGTATTCTTGTAGGTTTTTTTTTTAGGGTTTTATTTAGGATATCTTTTTACTTCTTATTTTATTGGCCTTTCCCTCTCTTTTTTTTTACTTTTCTATACCTAATTGTTCTCACTCTTTCATTGTATTCTATATAAAATTTAATAAAATTTCTTTTTTAAAAAGGACAAGGGGAGAAGTCTTAGAGTAAGAGAGAGGTCTTAGTCATTTGGTGTTTTCACGTGATGGCTTGTTCTGAAAATTTGCAGTTGATGGCTTAATGCTAGACTAAAACCTCCCTTGAAGAGAATTCTGTCACTTTTGATGCTACCATAGCATTTGACTTGGTAGTGAGACCCTAAAGGTAAACAAGGATGGTTTTGTATATGGAGTGAAAATCCCATACTCATTTCAACTAATAATAATAATAATAATAATAATAATAATAATAATAATAACACTTTATTTGTACCCCACTACCATCTCCCCAAGGGACTCGGTGTGCTTACATGAGGCCAAGCCCAAACACAGCAATACAAGCAATAATAACAACAATACAAGCAATTAAAAAAACATAGACAATAAAATACACAACATTATCAATAAGACAACACATAATTAAAAACAGTGGGAAGGCCAAATGCAGAGTTAAAATTGGAAGTAATGCTGGGACATGGACGAAAGGTGATACTGGTGTTTGTGGAAGGGCATACGAACAGACCTGAATAAATGTAAAGTGCTTTGGAGGACAAAGTGCTATGGGATCATTATTCCGGGAATGCACACTGGAACAGCCATGTCTTCAAGCTCCTCCTGAAGACTGCCAGAGTTGGAGCCTGTCTGATGTCTTTAGGGAGTGAGTTCCAGAGTCAAGGGGCCACCACCGAAAAGGCCCTCTCTCTCGTCCCCACCAACCACACCTGCGATGCTGGTGGGATCGAGAGTAGGGCCTCTCCGGATGATCGAAGGGATCATGTGGGTTTGTATACAGAGATGTGATCACCCAGGTAGACGAGTCCCAAACCATTCAGGGCTTTGTAGATAAGAACCTGCACCTTGAATTAGGTCCGGTAGATGAATGGCAGCCAGTGGAGCTCCTTGAACAGGAGAGATGAACGCTCCCTGTAAGGAGCCCCAGTTAACAACCTGGCTGCCGCCCGTTGGATCATCTGAAATTTCCGGGCCGTTTTCAAGGGCAGCCCCACGTAGAGTGCATTGCAGTAATCCACCAGGTCTTTGACTGAAGACTTTTAGTTTGTTAAAGTGTTCTTATCTCCAATTTGGCCTGAAATGTATAAAGTTTCAGCACTTCTCAGGGATTTTACAATAAATTACAGGAAGCTGCTTGAGTAAAATTGCCTAACAGCTTTGCCTACATGTGGCCAGCTGAAACTAGTCTGGGAGCTTGTAATGGTCACAAGAATGTGGCTTATCAGCCAACCTCTGTCATCTCTTCTTAAATAACTCCCTTTAATATAATAAAGGAAAAAAATGCTAGGCATTGATGACTGCCAGCAGTATTCAAATCATTTGCTCCATTCTTCTTCTTAATGCAAGCAGTTATTATGGCAAGAGGAAGCGTATAAATGTGAGAAATAAATAAAATAATCTTTTAACTAGTGCACTTCTTGCAGCACTGTTTCCTGTTTCTGTGTGACCCACAATAAGAAGAGCATTTCAAACTTTTGTAAGAACTTTGCACTTCAGGTCTTGTCTTCCAGGAGAGGAAAGTCGTTCAGATTCTATTTCTTCTTTGTCTTATTATCAGTCATTCATGTGAGAAAGGATTTTTTCTGGATTGTAAGAGCCTTTAGTCAAGGCTGCCAAATCGAATAAGCCTAGAAGGAAATGCTTTAAATATCACAAGAGTTGTCAGAGAGAGGAGGGGGTAGACCTGTTCTCTGCTGTCTCTGGGGATAGATCTAATGATTGTTAAGTTCCAGGAGAGTCAATTTTGATTGAATGTCAGATGGAGTTTTTGACAGCGGTTCGGGAATGGAACCAATGGGGCCTACTTCTCTGGACATCTTCAAAAAGAGACTGGACAGTTCTATGTGGGTTGCTTTAAATGTAGATCCAGCATTGAGTAGGGAGGGTTGGACTCAATGGCTCATGCTTTTACTTACTTACTTAGGTGATCCCTCGTTGTCTGAGTAGGATTGTCTTCCAAGATCGGTGTACTAGTGGTGGGCACGTAGGTGACTGTGGAGCCCTATTCTTGATCTGCATGTTCTCCTGCAGTGAGGGCATTGGTGGAAGGCAGTCCTGGTTGGGGTTGGCTTGACGTGCCTGGTTGGGGTTGGCTTGGCACGTTTCTCTCTTTTGCCCTCCATTCGTGCCTCTTCAAATTCTGCAGCACTGCTGGTCACAGCTGACCTCCAGCTGGAGCACTCAAGGGCCAGGGCTTCCCAGGTCTCAGTGTCTATGCCTGAGTTTTTAAGGTTGGCTTTGAGCCCATCTTTAAATCTCTTTTCCTGCCCACCAACATTCTGTTTTCCATTCTTGAGTTCGGAGTAGAGTAACTGCTTTGGGAGACGGTGGTTGAGCATTCGGACTACGTGGCCGGTCCAGCGGAGTTGATGGCGGAGGACCACCGCTTCAATGCTGGTGGTCTTTGCTTCTTCCAGCACGCTGACATTTGTCCACCTGTCTTCTCAATAGATTTACAGGATTTTTCAGAGGCAATGCTGATTGAATCGTTGTAGGAGTTGAGTGTGACGTCTGTAGACAGTCCATGTCTCGCCGGCGTATAGCAGGTTTGGGAGGACAATAGCTTTATAAACAAGCACCTTGGTATACCCCCGGTCCTCATGAGTTCATGACCCATGAGGATCCCTCCAACTCTAGGATTGTATGACTCTGATAGCTTCCCCAGCTCGGAAGAGGTAGGATAGTCAGAGTGAGAATTTGTTTATGTTGCTTCTGGAAAGTATTGTCTTTTTCAAATGATGGAAAATGTTCATGTCCATTGGGGTAGACCCTGGTTTAGGGAACATTATATGAATAATCAAGGCTAGCCTTTCTGGGTCACACTCAGAAAAAAAAAGCTGAGTTGGCCCAGGTAGCTAGAACTGCACAGTGTTGATTACTGAATGTTCGATACATCCCCAGGCCCTGGGATCACATTATAGACAGTAACGAACAGGAAGTTATGGTTTCCCATGTCACATAATTAGACACGACCTAGTACTGAAGGAACTAATCTAGCAATATAAGGACACGAATCATAATACTTTGTTTGCTTTTGTCTGTTTATGATTGATGACATGACGTGTATTGTTTAACTTTGAGTATTGAACCTACAGGCAGGTAAAGCCTGCCTTTCTT
This sequence comes from Anolis sagrei ordinatus, assembly GCF_025583915.1. Classification (NCBI taxonomy): domain Eukaryota; kingdom Metazoa; phylum Chordata; class Lepidosauria; order Squamata; family Anolidae; genus Anolis; species Anolis sagrei. The sequence continues at coordinate 145,295,833 of NW_026845477.1, read as the reverse complement.
TCCTTTCTGATTTTAATGGTCAACCTAGTGAAAACAAAAGAGTTTAATCAACAATATCAGATGAGTATAAGAATAACACAATGAAGAGAAATCTGCTATATTGAGTAACTATGCAAAGGGATCGTGTAGCACTTTAAAAACTGAGAGAACAAAGCTTTCATAGACAATGTCTACTTCTCTCAGTGCATCCGAAGAAGGAGGTTTAGTCTACACAAACTTACGTTATTGACTTCATTCTGTCAGTTGGTCTCAAAGGTGTCTATGTTCTTTAAATAGACTAACTATGTATTACTAGGATGGAAGTTAGAAAATATGAATGGTCGGAGCTGGCGCACTTTTGTCCTCTCTGATGTAGGATGATTTGAATGTACTCTTCCGAATTTATTCTAGTACAATTCCAACTCAATCCTACTGTTAAATTGTTGCTTACTGGTTATTATGCCAAAGCAAAATTAAGCAAAGTGCTACTCATTTGTCTGTGGTAGAATAAGTGGTACAGCTTAACCTGGTGGCACAGCGGGTGAAACCGCTAAGCTGCAGAACTTGCTGACCAAAAAATCGGTAGTTATATCTGCCACAGTTAGCCACAGCTTCTGCCAACCTAGCAGTTTGAAAACATGCAAAATGTGAGTAGATCAATAGGTACCACTTCAGTGAGAAGGTAACGGCACTCCATGCGGTCATGCTGGTCACATGACCTAGGAGATGTCTATGGACAACGCCAGCTCTTTGGCTTAGAAATTGAGATAAGCATCATCTCCCAGAGTTGGACTCAACTAGACTTAATGTCAGTGGAAAACATCTGATGTAAAATAGTTAAGAACAGGCATGAGACAACAGGAAGTGAGAGAAATCTCCCCTTGGAAGGGAAATTAACTCCTGAAAGTGTTATTATGGGGAAAAGGTGTCTCCGCTGAAGCTTTATCACCAATCCTTACGTCCACAACTAGCCAATTTTTTCAAAATCCGATTATCACAGGGATAGAAAGTGAGGTGAAATCTGATCAGGGGGCACAGACAGCAAAATAAACACAACTATGCTATGCAAAGCTTGTGTGTGTGTGTCTGTATGTGACTGGAGTTACACTGAAAAAAATTATTTATTTATTTATTTATTTACTCCATTTATATACCACTTTCTCAGCCCTTCGGGTGACTCAAAGCGGTTTACAGTAGCAAAAATTCAGTGCTCAACATCATAAAAACAATTAAAAACAATGGCATAAATATACAATCATTACAAAGTCAATACAACATAACTTGTTAGCGTCTCTTAGTTAGAATCAGGATCCAGTCTCATCATCCAGTCTTTCCATGTTCCTATATTTGTTACACTGCCTTTTTGAATGCCTGCTCGAACAACCAGGTTTTAACTTTCCTACTAAACGCTAACAAAGAAGGGGCCGATCTAATGACTCTAGGAAGGGCTGTCCCTAGCCAAGGGGCCACCACTGAGAAGGCCCTGTCTCTTGTCCCTGCCAAACATATTTGTGACGCAGGCAGGATCGAGAGCAGGGCCTCCCCAGAAGATCTTAACGTCCTAGCTGGTTCATAGGAGGAGATGCTGGTTCATAGGAGGAAACAGGTAGGTTGGGCCAGAACCATTTAGCTGACTCAGATCAATTGGACATGACAGGTCCAAGCTGAGAACTGTGCTCAAAAGCATCTCAGCTGTTTTTCATGTTGATGTTTTTCTTCCACAGACTCTTTCTCTTTTTCCACCCCGGATCCTGAAACTCTTGGAGTTTGCTGGATTTTCAGGAGACAAGGTATGTATGTGTGTGTGTGTTTTGAGGCATCAGGATATGGTATGATACACTATATTTATCTTCTTTAGAGTCAAACCATTGGACCATACATCCCAATAATGTCTACTTTCACTTGTGGCATCGACCCAAAACCTGAGATGGAAAAAATCTTTCTCAGCCTGTTTACCTAAGCTGGAGATGTTGTGGAGTCAGTAATTTTATTGCATTTATTATATTATCAATTATTTTAATGCACATGAGATTTAAAGAATTTCTCCTAGGGCTCAGGGCAAGTGACTTCCTTACATCCAGGTTAGAACCAAAAGAAACTTACAGGTGGGTAGGTCCAGTGTGACCTGTGCAGTTCCAGTATTTTAGAAGCATTAAGGAAACATGCAAACATCTTAGTGATGAATCTGATTCCACATAGAAGTTTTTTATGGGATGGGTGGGGGGCACCATTAGGTTAATGCCACATAGTTTCAGTTTATTTTGTGGTGGCAAAATGACTTGTTATGCCAGTAGAAGCAATGCTGTCAGTCCAGAATAGTTATCTAATTGACTGTGGTCTCTGCTTATGGAATTGCTATCTGCTAGACCCGTGGTTCTCAACCTTCCGAATGCCATGACCCCTTAATACAGTTCCTCATGTTGTGGTGACCCTAACCATAAAATTATTTTTGTTGCTACTTCATAACTATAATTTTGCTACCGTTATGAATTGTGATGTAAATATCTGATAAACAGATTTTTTTTCATTCACTGGACCAAATATGGCACCAATGCCCAAATTTGAATATTGGTGGGGTTGTGAGGGGATTGATTAAGTCATTTGGGAGTTGTAGTTGCTGGGATTTATAGTTCACCTACAATCAAAGAGCATTCTGAACTCCACCAACAATGGAACTGAATCAGTCTTGGCACACACAACTCCCATGACCAACAGAAAATATTGGAAGCGTTTGGTGGACATTGACCTTGAGTTTTGGAGTTTAGTTCACCTACATCCAGAGAGCATTGTGGATTCAAACAATGATGGATCTGGACCAAACTTGGCACGAATACTCAATATGGCCAAATGTGAACACTAGTGGAGTTTGGGGGAAATAGACCTCGACATGAGGGAGTTGTAGTTGCTCGGATTTATAGTTCACCTTCAATCAAAGAGCGTTTTGAACCCTACCAACTATAGAAGTGGGTCAAACTTCCCACACAGAACCCCCATGCCTTGAAGGGACTTGCTCCAGCCTCCGCGCCAAGCACGCCTGCTCTCCCCTCCCAACTTGGGGTATCAGAAACAGTCCTTCCCTTGGCTGAGAGGCTGGTCAATCACAGAGGAGGAGGACTTTTTGTGGTAAGGATTCATCATCTGTTTCCAAAAAAGGAAGAGAAAGACAGGTGGAGAGATCTTCAATCTTCTCTGCCAAAGAGTTTCCTAAGACTATCACAAATATGTGTTTTCTTATGGTCTATGGTGACCCCTCTGAACCCACCTGTGACCCCCCCAGGGGTCCCGACCCCCAGGGGTCCTCCCAAAAGACCTATGATTGTCTTCTGCATGTTAGCCCTTGGAGGCATTGTTATGGAGCTGCAAATAAATAAACAAAAAGGAAATGATGTTATGGCTGTCTCAAAGGGAATCAGCTCTCCTCCAAAGAGTCAACTTTTGTAAACAGAATACAGATGAAGGGGATACCAGTCTGTATTTGTGTTTACTCAACCGTTAAATATATAAATCCCAAGTGATTTCCTTTCCCCCTTCTCTATGCAGAGCATATTGGCAAATAAATGTTACTTCCCTTGCTCCCTTCCTTCCATCTCCTCTGGATACTTTTTATTTATTTATTTTTCTTCCCTTCTAGGAATATGGCCTGCGACAGCTGCACCAGGGGGCCACCACAAGCAACCTGAGGGCATTGCTTTGCACCATGCTGCTTCTCTGCTACTATACCTTCCTTACCTTCATCTTAGGTAAAAGCATGATAGTGCCTCCCCAATACTTTAGAGAGCAGGGTGGGACTGAGGGAGGACTCAGTAACATTGCAGGTGGAAGATCTGGGCTCCTTTCCTGTAGCTCTCTTCTAGCTTGAATAGGGTCAAGGTTTCTCCACAAGAGGATCATATGGGATCATCATCCACAACAGTTTCATCTCTGTTAATTTGCATCTATACAACTTATTCTTAGTATGGGAGTCAAGGAGAATGGGGAGGAAGTACTTAGAGAATTGTGGGAGAGGCTTTGGAAGGAAAAGGGGAGAGAGTTAGAGTCGAAAATACTAATCCTTATACTTGTGGTTGAATGTGGGAAAGACAAAATGAGGGATGTAGTAAATCAGTGCAAGTTGAGAAGTTCTAAAGAAGCCGGTTTCTCTATCTGATCAAATCGGTGGGCTGTCCTTCAGCTAAAGAGCAAGCACTCCTTCTTTCTAGTGTGCAAGTTGTTGCGCTAAGCGTATTTCAGTCAGGTCCAGTTCAGAAGACATAAAGAATTGCATACAGGCAAGATTTTTAAAAAAACAGATTTTTTTTGTCGTGTCAGGAGCATCCTGTTGTGAGAGAATTGGCCGTCTGCAAGGACGTTGCCCAGGGAACACCCGGATGATTTTGATGTTTTATCATCCTTGTGGGAGACTTCTCTCATGTCCCCGCATGAGGAGCTGGAGCTGATAGAGGGAGATCATCCACCTCTCCCCGGATTTGAACCTGCGACCTGTCGGTCTTCAGTCCTGCCGGCACAGGGGTTTAACCCACTGCGCCACCGGGGGCTCCAAAAAAACAAAAAACAAAAAAACAGATAACTTTACTCTTATCAGCAGAGTTAAACAAAAAAAACTTGCAGTGCTGCATACAGAATCAAACAGTGCAACAAACTTACATAGTCCTTGTAAGCAATGCAGAATAAGGCATCTTCATCTACATCCAAATGAGAGAGCAGAACAAATAGTTGAGCAAAATGCCAGCGCATAGGCTCCTCAGAGCAAAGCCTTTTAGCATAGAGCTAAACTGTATTCTAAAACATATACAGTTATACCCCATCGGGTGTGGCTCAAACTTACTAGCTGACCTAGTTTAGCAGCTGCACATAATAATTAACAGCATAAGGTTTTCTTTAACACACACATACTTGGTCCTGTTACGACTTACTGTAACACAAATTACATGTAATATTACTAATAATTACTAATAATTACTAATATTACAATATAATGGTATAATACAATATAGTAATATATAATACTGATATTGTACTATGCTAATAATATAATATATTGTATGTATATGCATCTTGTAAGCCTCTCTGAGTCCCCTTTGGGTTGAGAAGGACGGCATATAAATGTCGTAAATAATAAATAGTATGAACAGTCTATCAAATTGGGAGGTGGAGTTAATACACCAGAGGAGAGAATCGGAAGCCAAAATAATTTTAACAGATTAAAAAGCTGGGCCTAATCAACAAAATGAATTTCAGCAGGAAGAAATCTTTGGCAAATAAATAAAATGCATGGATATAAGATGGGGGACAAAACTGTGAAGAGTAGAGACATCACACTGGCAATGAAGATCCACATAGTTAAAGCAGTGGTATTCCTCATAGTAACATATGGATGTGAGAACTGGACCATAAGGAAGGCTGAGTGAGGGAAGATAGATGCTTTTGATCTGTGGTGCTAGAGTAAAATTCTGAGAGTGCCTTTGACCGCAATAAGATCCAACCAGTCCATCCTCCAGGAAATAAAGCTCGACTGCTCGTTGGAGGGAAAGATAGTAGAGACAAAGATGAAGTACTTTGGCCACATAATGAGAAGACAGGAAAGCTTGGAGAAGAGAATGATGCTGGGGAAAATGGAAGGAAAAAAGGAAGAGGGGCCAACCAAGGGCAAAATGGATGGATGGTATCCCTGAAGTGACTGGCTTTTACTCTGAAGGAGCTGGGGGTGGTGACGGCCGACAGGAAGTTCTGGCGTGGGCTGGTCCATGAGGTCACAAAGAGTTGGAAGCAGCTGAAAAAATAAACAACAAGATGGGGAACGTCTGGCTTGAAAACAGTACATGTGAAAGAGGTTTAGGAATCTTAGGAGACCACAAGCTGTACTTGGTGTGATGCAGCAGTTATAAAAGCCAAAGCAATTCTAGGCTGCATCAATAGGAGTTTAGACTGAAGGAAGTCATAGTCCCACTCTTTTCTGCTCTGGTCAGACCTCACCTGAAATACTATAATCCAGTTCTGGGCACTGGAATTGAAGAGGGATATTGATAGACTGATACGTGTCCGGAGGGCAACTAGAGTGATCAAAGGTCTGGAAGCAAAGCCCTATGTGGAGTAGTTTAGGGATCTGGGTATGTTTGTCTTGGAGAAAAAAAGACTGAGAATGGACATGGTAACTGTGTTTAAATATTTGAAAGGATGACCCATTGAGGAAGGGATAAGCTTGTTTTCTGCTGTTTTGGAGACTAGGATGTAGTGCAAAGGATTCCTATTTCAGGGAGGAAATTGCACCTAAATATAGCGAAAAACTTCCTGATGGTAAAGAAACTGTTTGACAATGGAATATGCTGCTTCAGAGTGTGGTGGAGTCTTCTTCTCTAGAGGTTTTAAAGTAAAGGCTGGATGGCCATCTGTTGGGGATGCTTTGATTGTGCTTTTCCTGCATGGCAGAGAGTTGTACTGGATCAGTGGTTCTCAACCTGGGGTCCCCAGATGTTTTTGGCCTACAATTCCCAGAAATCCTAACAGCTGGTAAATTGGCTGGGATTTCTGGGAGTTGTTGACCAAAAACATCTGGGGACCCCAGGTTGAGAAGCACTGTACTGGATGGCCCTTGAGGTCTCCTCCAACTCTGTGATTCTGTGATTCTATCTTTATGGATGGCTTTAAGGATTATTCAATTGTGTGCTTGAACTGTGCTATATAAATGATAATCAATGAAAATTCAAAAGATTTCTCCATAGCATGGAGACAACAGGTTTTCAATGCAAGTTGAGAGTCAGTCAGTGTTCTAACTTGAGTGGATGAATTTCTGTAGTCGTTGACAGTTCAGATAAATGAGGAAGGCAATATTTTCAGGGCTGAATACAAAGATGTGAGTTTTCCAAATGATGCCACCAGATTGTCTAAAGGGCAAAGGTGGGAATTGGGTGGAATTCCAGCTGTTTCTAGGTTGTAGCTTACAGAAGTGGCACAGGTAGTGGTGAAGAATGATGAGATTTCAAGCAGTGGGGAGGGAAAAACCTTTTAATCCAGCCAACACTTGCAACCTTCTTTGGTTTAGGGAAAAATATAGCCTTTTGGGATGCACATTAACCTTCTCTCTCCTCCATCCCACTTGTTTCTGTCCTTCCCTCCAGGTATTGGTGAAGATGATTTTTCAGAGGCTGAAGCCCTACTGAGTCCGTACCTCTCCCGTTACCCTCAGGTAAAAGAGCTGGGAAAGGTGCATCTGCTGCATTTTATTCTCCATGTGTTAATCACTGATAGGACTGCCTGCCTCATTATCTCAAGAAGGAACAATTTGAATGTTCTTTTCCACTCAGAGGCTTGGAATATACAGAGGCTTCAGAAGATGTGTGCCCATATGTACGAGGGTTGAATGATAAGTAATGCCTCCACCTTTGTAACACCTCAACAGAGGGCAGTACTTGTATGCATCAGGTACTGGCTTGTTCAGTAGACTCTCCTCTACAGTTCCATTGGTGGGAAGCCTTAGCATTGAACAGTTGTGTTGTTAAAGTGCGGAGTATGGAACCCTGCGCAGATGATTGGTCAATTAGACTTAAGCAACATGCAGCCATTGAATACTTGACAGCAGAAGGTGTCACCCCAAAAGGGATTCATCAGAGAATGCAAGCTGTTTATGGTGATTGTATTGATGGGCATGGCCTTATGTAAGCCGCACCGAGTCCCCCTGGGGGAGATGGAGCAGGGTATAAATAAAGATTATTATTATTATTATTATTATTATTATTATTATTATTATTTTGATGTGAGTACTGAGCATAGTTCAGCGAGTAAGTTTAAAGATGTTGAGGTGGGAACATTTGACTTGCGTGACAAACAAATGGTTTATTTATTTATTTACAGCTTTTATATTCTTCCCTTCTCACCCCGGAGGGGACTCAGGGTGGATTACAGTGTACACATATATGGCAAACATTCAGTGCCAATTGTTGACATACAAACATGTACAGACATACACAGAAGCTATTTAACTTTTTTGGCCGCCAGGGGAGCTGTCGCTTTCATCGTCCATCTGCGACGCTGATGAAGCACTTCCGCATTCCCCACATGCTTCCCCGCTGGAATGCTTTGCTGGAGTCTTCTTTATGGCCTCATAAATCAGTTAATTTAGCCTCCCCACACTTTAAGGTGGTACCTTATTTTCCTACTTGACAGATGCAACTGTCTTTCGGGTTGCAAAGGTCGACAACAGGCTACACACAATTGGTTGGAAATCCACTCCAACCCGGGCTGGCTTCGAACTCATGACCTTTTGGTCAGAGTGATCTTAATGCAGCTGACACTCAGCCAGCTACGCCACAATCCTTGGATGTCCTGTGACAGCAACCACCGAGTTTCACAGGCAAAAAGTTGACAGACTGATTCAGGATGATCGTCGTATCACTCAGAGAGAAATGTGAAGCATAATCGGCATTTCACAAGAACTGTGGGTCACATTATTGCTTTGCTTGGCTATCGGAAGATCTGTGCACAATGAGTACCCAAAACAGAGTGTTGACTTCTTCCATGACGGCTTCAGAAAACTTGTTCATCGTTGGCAGAATTGTATCCAATTGTCTGGTGATTATGTGGAAAAGTGAATAGTGGTAGTTAAAGAGCACATTCTAAGGATTATTTCTGCGTTTGATTTATTAAAATATTCCCATCCAAACCCAAGTAACGAAGGTGGAGGCATTACTTTTCATTCAACCCTCGTATGTGCATACACGCTTACCTTCTTTGTCTGCATACTTATTAGGTCAAAGTGCATTATACCAATTTGAACACCAAGAGAAGAGACCATATTTTTCAAAATTTTCCCTTTGTAAGCAGAAATCGAGTATACCAGTGAGAGTGGAACAGGCTGGAAATAACCTTTCTTCCTGATGTTTTAATCTTAAGAGGAGTTTTTCCCATATGAGAGCATTCAAATGTGGCTACCTATGGTATGAAGTAGCCAGTTTTTCACTTCAAGACTCTACCACAAGACCTATATAATCCATTGAGAGAGATGATTTGTTGAGATTTTCTTCCCATGGCAGGAGGCTTAGAAGAAGTTCTAGTGTCCAGCCTTTCTGCCCCACCTGTAATTTCATGGTGCAGATTTGGTATGCCTAATATGGTGTTTTTTTAAGAATTAGATAATATCTCATTGTTTTTTAGAATCTTTATAAAGCATTGAATTAGGCTATCCGACACGCTGTTGGGGTAAAAAACGACAACCAGATTTCACCACCCCTTGGTAGAGTCCTTGTTATGGATAGATGAATCTGCCAGAGTTGAATTTCTCCCATCTTTGGTTCATTCCATTTCATGTTCCTCTTTTTAAAAAGTTTCCTTTTTATGCATTATAGTAACACTGTACTCTCTGCGATAGTAAAAATGGAATCTTTTGAAAAAATACAATACATAAATATGGGTTGCTGTGAGTTTTCCGGGCTGTATGGCCATGTTCCAGAAGCATTCTTTCCTGACGTTTTGCCCACATCTATGGCATGCATCTTCAGAGGTTGTAGTCTGACATGGTGGTTGAAGCCATTGAAATCCACAAGAATGTGGGCAATTTCAACAGAAAGGAGGAAACCATGAACATGAACAAAATCTGGCTACCAGTATTTAAAAAACCCTCTAAATCAGGACAGTAAATAAAGAGCAACACTCCAAAACATTTTGATCTAGATATCTTCTCTTTCCATTTTATAGAGTGCCATTTTCCTGTTCTTTGCTGGGAGGATAGAGGAGATCAAAGGAAACATCAGTGAGGTGAGAGTCTTTCTCTAAGCAACAGAGGGAGGGAACTTTGGGAGTTAATATACAGTACTTTCCCACACCTTTGAGGCTGCTTATGCAGCTAGGCTCCTGTCACTTAATGATTTATGTCTTCCGTCCTGTTTACTTGACTTGAGGCATGCACCTGGAGCATTTTGTCCTTTCTTAAGCATTGTACATGTTATATCAAGAGCAGTTAGTTTTCCTCGCCTATCTGGAACATTGTGTTTGCATACTGAGAAACAAGCTGTTTAATTTTATACATGTACTTTATTTATTTATTTATTTATTTACAGTATTTATATTCCGCCCTTCTCAGGGCGGATTACAATGTACATATACATGGCAAACATTCAATGCCATAGACACACAATATATATAGACAGACACACAGAGGCTATTTAACATTTCAGCTTTTTCATGAGGGTATTCTGGCCACCAGGGGAGCTGTTGCTTCACCATTCATTTGTGACACTGATTAAGTACTTCCTCATTCTTTGCATGCTTGCTAGGGATTTTTTATGGCGTCGTAAATTAGCCTCACTGCATAAGCGGTACCTAAATTTCCTACTTGACAGATGCAACTGTCTTTTGGGCTGCAAAGGTCAAAGCTACACATATTGGTCAGAAGCTCACTCCGACCTGGGTTGGCTTCAAACTCATGACCTTTTGGTCAGTAGTGATCTTACATGCATATATATGCTGTGCAGAGATACCTAAAAACAAGCAAAACATGCCTACCAAGAGCTCATAATATCTACATTTTCTATCATTCTACATTATCCAAATGTGTTTTGGATTACAGCTTCCATCACCCACAGCTAGCATGGCCTTGATTGTGTGGACCATTGGCGATGGGTAGTATAGCCCAAAACATATTTAAGGAGCAAGCTGGATCCATGTCAATGTATTGTCGAATGCTTTCATGGCCGGAATCACTGGGTTGTTGTAGGTTTTTCCGGGCTATATGGCCATGTTCTAGAGGAATTTTCTCCTGACGTTTCACCTGCATCTATGGCAAGCATTCTCAGAGGCAGTGAGGTCGAGACCTCACTACCTCTGAGGATGCTTGCCATTGATGCAGGTGAAACGTCAGGAGAAAATTCCTCTAGAACATGGCCATATAGCCCGGAAAAGCCTACAACAACCCAGTGGATCCATGTCCTCCCTCATCACTACTTTCTTCTTAGAACAACATTCTCTCCATCTTATCCATCTCTTCATTGCTTTATACTAAGGTGGAGAAGGAAATAGATATGCCATCTTAAAATTTAAAAAACACCAAGTCAAAATGTGATTGTAATAAAACTTTGAATGGTCTTCTCAAATAATCACTTCATTGGTTGCATTTTGAAGGAAAGCACAATGTGTTAAACCCTTGTGCCGACAGGACTGCTGACTGACAGGTCAGTGGTTCAAATCCAGGGAGAGTGGGTTGAGCTCCCTCTATCAACTCCAGCTCCCCATGCGGGGACATGAGATGGTAAAACATCAAACATCCAGGCGTCCCCTGGGCAACGCTCTTGCATACAGCCAATTCTCTCACACCAGAAGCGACTTGCAGTTTCTCAAGTTGCCCTTGACACGAAAAAAATGGCAAATGTTAATAATGTAATAGGCACTGTTGTTACCTTCCGGTATATACCTACTTTATGCATCTGAAATGGCTCTCTTTCATTAGATGTCATGCTATAATAAACCTGTTCACATTTAAGGTGCCACAGGGCTTTTGGTTGGTTTTGTTGCTTGAGAAGGATAGGTATATAATGTCTACTCATTCTCTGCATTCAAATAATGCTGCCATGGTGCACCAGCAGCCATTGGGAAACTGATTAAGTGATCTCTATAGCTTGATGGATTTCAGCAGCCATTCCCCACTGATTGACACAAACATTTTATAGCAATAACAATTATTGAAAAGAGTAAAAAAGGAGCAGCACAGTTCTTAGTAACCTGGATTCTCTGTGCATCCCACTCTGCACTTCCGTAAGAATCCTGCTTCCAGATGTTAATCTCTACCTCAACCTTCAGTCTTTCACCAGCCCTATTAACCTCTCCATCTCCATCTCTACCCAGGCCATTAAGAAGTTTGAGGAAGGCTGCTCGGTCCAGCAGGCTTGGAAGCAGTTTCACCACATGTGCTACTGGGAGCTGATGTGGTGCTTTGCATACAAAGGGATGTGGAAGATGGCCTACTTCTATGCAGATCTGCTGAGCAAGGAGAACCGCTGGTCCAAGGTGGGGAACATATTCACAACAGGTCAACGGACAACAGGTCTGAGGAGGCAGGTGTTGAGAAAGTGATAAACCAAAAGTCATTACCTGGAGAGATCAGAAAAGCCCCTACACTAGAAACGTTTAAAAAGAACCTTAAAACCTGGCTCTTCCGCTGCGCCTTTGGCGAGTAGGTGCACAACACGACACTGTAGTTCCCCAGAACGCTTCTGTCACTGGGAAGTTTAGTTTTACAACCTGTGTGTCTTTATGAGCTCCCTGCAAATAACTTGCTCCTATTTATATCTCATTAGAGTTTTTAAACATTTTATCCTGTACACGTGGCCTGCCCACTGTTACTGTGATTGTGTTTATTGTAATGTTATTTTGTTACAGTATTCATATGTTTTTAATGTAATTTTGATGATGTCGCTTGTTGTTTATGTTTCGGTTTTATTTTGCTGTAATATGATGTCCGGGCTTTGCCCCATGTAAGCCACTTCGAGTCCCCATTGGGGAGATGGTGGCGGGGCATAAATAATAATAATAATAATAATAATAATAATAATAATAATAATAATTATTATTATTATTATTATTATTATTAACCATGAATATGAAGGTTCTCTTTGAACCAGGCTCTATCCTAGAATATGAAGGACTTTCTCTGTTCAAAAGGAGCAAGAAATAACCTAAGCCAGTTTATACATTACTAGCTGTCCCCTGCTATGCGTTGCTGTGGCCCAGTCTGTTGATCTGGAAAATAAAGTAATGAGAAAGTGTTGGTTTCTAATATATGTAATTTCTTTATGCTTGTAGGTAAACAATATTTCTTGTTGTTTCTTTGTCAGTGTTGATGTGGAGAATGTCTGATTTGCCCACCTTGGAACATGCAACATATCATTGTCCTTCTTTAAGGGTCCCTTTCAAAGCTATGATACTATATCTTTGTGTGTGTGAATCATCTATCTATCTATATCTATGGCTGGATGGCTCTTTATCAGGAGGACTTTGATTACGTTTTCTTGCCCTGATGAAGGGAGTTGGATTGGATGGCCTTAAGTATTTTCTGTTGGTCATGAGGGTTCTGTGTGGGAAGTTTGCCCTGATTCTGTTGTTCGTGGGGTTCAGAATGCTCTTTGATTGTAGGTGAACTGTGAATCCCAGTGACTACAACTCCCAAATGTTAAGGTCTATTTTCCCCAAACACCATCTGTGTTCATATTTTGGCATATTGAGTGCTTGTGCCAAGTTTGGTCCAGATCCATCATTGTTTGAGTCCACAGTGCTCTCTGGATGAAGGTGAACTACAACTCCCCATTTAAATGAACTTTTCAGAGCATGATATTAAACCATTACAAGTACTAACGTTACTTGTTATCATGTTGCTTTGAAGGTAACGTCAAAACAATATTAGCTTTTTTAAAAAGGTATACAACAATATCAGGGAATATTGTAACCCTATTTTGATGCATAAGGAGTAATATGCACTTTACACCCAAAATGTTGGTGGCAAAGAAATTTCTGGTTGATTTGGGAGCCCAAATATCCATATAAATGGATAGATAGACAGACACACATAACACACATATATATATAACTACATGTGTTTGGTTGTGTGTGTATGTATAGTATTTTAATTATGCAGAGAACATAGCTAAAAGTCAGCATGTTGGCAAGATGCCAACATACTAGTCTTAAGTAACAACAGCAAACTATTGGAAGGAGTTATGCGTTACTTTTTCAAAATAACAATCTGAGGATGCTTGCCATAGATGCAGGCGAAACGTCAGGAGAAATGCCTCTAGAACATGGCCCTATAGCCCGAAAAAACCCACAAGAACCTAGTGATTCCAGCCATGAAAGCCTTCGACAATACGTATAACAATCTAAGTTCAGGTGCCTGTTCCCTCCCACAGGCAATGTATGTGTACATGAAAGCGGCCTTCCTTAGCATGCTGCCTCCAGAAGAGCCTCGACCTTTTGGGGAGGATGAAGTTGAGCTCTTTAGGTAAGAGATCTATGTACTTGTGAATTTTTGGGGACAGCATAAATGAAGAGCTTAGCCTGGAGAGGAAGAGCAAGGTGAGGCACTGGGACTGTGGCGTAGCTGGCTTGGAGTCAGCTGCATTAAGATCATTACTGACAAAAAGGTCATGCGTTCGAAGCCAGCCCGGGTCAGAGTGAAGCAACAGCTCCCCTGGTGGCCAGAAAAAGCTGGAAGGTTAAATAGCCTCTGTGTGTCTGTCTATATACGTTGTGTGTCTATGGCATTGAATGTTTGCAATGTATATCTACATTGTAATCCGCCCTGTGTCCCCTGCAGGGTGAGATGGACAGAATATAAATACTGTAAATAAAATAAATAAATAAATAAATTTGCTCCAGTTTTATGGGCACTGGAGCACTCCTGAACAAGTTTTTCAAGTGCTCTGCCAAAAAGGTTTTCTATGCCCCAGACATGTGTTACTGGAAGACTGAAGTGTGAATAGTGGTTGCAACTGCAATTTGAATGATGATCCTCACCCTCTTTGGATTCTGTAGATGAGCCTCGAGGAGTCCAAATAAACTATATTAATGTTCTTCTGGGTCACAAAGTCTCATTAGTTTCCAAGAGGCTTGTGTATATGTTGAAAGTTAAGCTTTCCACTTGTCTTTACCTTGCAGGCAAGTTTCTTCCTTCAAACAGAAGATTGCAGGAAAGTCTCCACCCACTGAGAAGTTTGCCATCCGCAAAGCAAGGCGCTACAAAACCAGCGAGTATGTCCCCTTGCCTGTGCCTGCCTTGGTAAGGAAACAGAGATGTAACTCTGACCCATAGGATAGTCTCTGTGGAAGAGTTGTCCTGGTCTTAAGCAAGAACCTCTCATGTTTGAATGACATATAGTCAGCTGCATTCACTACCATTTGTGTCTATTCAATTGCATGCTAGAAATATGAGAATGAATGAATCTTATTGTAGAGATGAGAAAAGGCGTTGACATAGTTCGGCCTTGCGGAGTCAGGGTTTTACTCCTTGATGTATAGTAGCAATTTCTCTTCCCCAATGATTATCATCAATATGATTCCCTTTCTTTGCTTCCTCCACCCCAGGAGATGATGTATATGTGGAATGGATTCACAGTCCTGGGCAAGCGGAAGGAACTGCTAGAAGGGACTCTGGAAACCTTGTTAGAGGCTGAGAAGCGACTACAGGAGGCACCAGGTAACAGGCTGGTTACATCGACATTACATCGACAAGAAGGAGGAGGGCAGGGGACACATGCATAGACTAAATGAACCCCCAGAACATCTTTTTGCTATGTCCTCCTTCTCCCTCCCACAAGTGACATGTGCTGCTATCTGTTCAGAAGAGCGGATGGGTTGTGAAGCCCAAACAGACAGAGATCAAAGCCATTGATAAAAGTCTTGGAAATATATTTCCTAGCCAAGCCCCTCTTGATTTTCAAGTGCCTGGTTGAGACAGCAGTCATAATTTGAGAGGGGTGCCTCTACATCTTTAAGACCGAAAAACCCAATTTCTTAATAATAGTAGTAATAATAATAATAATAATAATAATAATAATAATAATAATAATAATATACACTTTATTTATACCCTGCCACCATCTCCCCAATGAGGACTCAGAGCAGCTTACATGGGGCCAAGCCCGGACAACATATTACAACAGAATAAAACCAGAGCATAGACAATAAACAACATCATCAAATTACATCAAGGAAAAGATAACACACACTAACTATTAAATATATTCATATTAGAACAGCATTATAACTCAGATTCCTTCAGCTCTGGATATAAGATCTGGAATTTTTTTTGTATAAGTTCTGCAGATTCTTTCTCACAACCACCTTTGGGGCATGTTATGAACAGGCAGGAAGTTCATATGAAGAGGGACATCCTTGCTTCACCTTTTACTTGCAACATTGAAACAGAAATGATGGGGGCCATCATTGGACTCCTACTCTCATCATCCCAGTTTATTTTATTTATCGTCTCAGGAGCGAACCAAATAATAATAAATAATAAACTTTATTTATATCCCACTACCATCTCCCCTAACAGGGACTCGGGGAGGCTTACATGAGGCCAATGCAATACAGTTGTATTGTATTAAAAACAAACAAACAAACAACACACAAAGTTTGCAGACTTGGTATTCTGGCCACTTGGGAGTGCTTCTGGTGTTGCTGCAAGAAGGTCCTCCATCGTGCATGTAGCAGGGCTCAGGTTGCATTGAAGTAGGTGGTCTGAGTTTGCTCTTCTCCACACTCGCATGTCATGGATTCCACTTTGTAGCCCCATTTCTTAAGGTTGGCTCTGCATCTCGTGGTGCCAGAGCGCAGTCTGTTCAGCACCTTCCAGTCACCCAGTTTTCTGTGTGCCCAGGGGGAGTCTCTCATTTGGTATCAGCCATTGATTGAGTTTCTGGGTTTGAGCCTGCCACTTTTGGGCTCTCGCTTGCTGAGGTATTCCAGCGAGTGTCTCTGTAAATCTTAGTAAACTATTTCTTGATTTAAGTCATTGGTGTGCTGGCTGATACCCAAATGGGGTGGGCCGGAGGTGTCTCTGCCTTGGTCCTTTTACTATTGGTTGCTACTCCCCGTTGGATGTCAGGTGGTGCGATACCGGCTAAACAGTGTAATTTCTCCGGGAGTGGAGGGGCAGACACCCCGTGATAATGCGGCATGTCTCATTAAGAGCCACATGCGAATGAGAGTTGAAAGGCACTGGATTTTCCTATGCAGGTTTATAACAAGACAGCAATTACTACATCAGTGATATGGGCCATGCTGTAAGTGGCAATGTAGTAAGGCAATATCTGCTTCATTTGGTTCACCTCTCCCTTGTGCTCTTCCCCCCTCCCCTTCCCCATTCCCACAATACCCTCAGCCAGTGAGTACCAGGTAGATGACCAGTGTTTGGTGCTGCTCCTCAAAGGCCTGGTGCTCAAGCATTTACACAGTTCGGCTGAGGCTGAGGCCTGCTTCAGTGCCGTCCATGGCAGGTGAGCTATTCTTTCTTTCTGGGAAGGAGATATTGGGGTTGGGGAGAAAAATGTGGCGTTATCCAATTTTCTGTAATGTTTACCCACTGAAAATATAAAAGTGACAAAGGTACAGAGATGATGTTGAAGAAGAGCAAAAAAGCACCATAACAATTTGTCATTCCTCTATTTACTTACCTTTTCCATCTGAAAAGTCCATTAAGGGATTATATCTAGGGTTGTAAGAAGGAAAACTGGAAATGACTGTTCCTTCAATAATTGTGCAGAAGAGGGCATTTCAGCAAGTTTTGCTTGTCAAGCAATTGACAAGCCAACACACATTTTGATGCCTCACATGTTAGCTCTGGTTCTGGGTATAACAGACCTGCTGATTCCAAAAATGGCACCATTTCCCCCCTATCAGCTCTAGGTTTTTTGTGAGATACAGAATATATGCCATCTACCAGTTGCACGCCCATAGAAAATCATAATAACCATTCCTAAGAAACTAGAGCTGATATGTTCTATCTAACGCCATTTTCTGAAACAGCGCCCAAAATAACCTCAGGAACAAGCCTTAAAACCATTTTGATGATTGCTGCAAAGTTTTTGAACCAGTGTTGCTAAAATTTCTCAAGCTATAGAAATCACTTAATCGAATTTCCAATGGTTGCACCATGGCAGCATTATTTGAATGCAGAGAATGAGTAGACATTACATGCATGTCCTTCTGAAACCAACCAAGAGCCCTGTAGCACCTTAAATGTGAACAGGTTTATTATAGCATGGTATTTAAAACCAATATTCTTTTGTTGGGTAGTGTAATCTATACTCAATGAAATGTCCATTTCTGTGAAATAATTGAAAGTGCAGGAACCAGTTTTTTACTCTGGCAATCCATATGAAATCCCAAATCATAAAAGCCAGGACTATTTTGCATTATGGACAAAACACTTACTCTCTCACATTCAGCACTTGTTTCAATGTGGTATTGACACCACTGCTTTATAAAATTCTTTATGTACTTTGCCATTAATTTATGTTGTTCTTCTTGCAATCTAAATATGATTCCTATATATATTCCACCTCATAATTTTCTCCCCTTAGCCTCTGCCCTAAATATTATTTTAACTGTATTTCCTATGTGAAAGCCAGTAGACCTGGAATAATAATAATAATAAAAACAGGCTTCCTTTGTCTTTATGCCCACAGTGAGAAACGGATCAGGTATGATCACTATTTGGTGCCCAATGCACTCTTGGAATTGAGCTTGTTGTGTGTGTCCCAAGGCCGGAATGAGGAAGCTGTGCAGCTGCTCCGTAGGGCCAAGTAAGTGAATTTCATGATGCTGTGAAAGCAGTGCAATTTATGCAACTCAGGAGTGTACACGTTGAGTAGTCCTTATCTGAAAAGTTTAGGACCAGAAGTGTTTGGTATTAATTCCCCCTCCCCCCCGGATTTTGGAATAAATGTATTTGCATATACGTCCATAATGTGATATCTTGTAGATGTATCCAAGTCCAAATACAAAATTCATTTATGCACTTAGCCTGCGAATAAGTTTATACAATATTCATAATAATTTGTCAATTAAACAAAGTTTGTGTACCTTGAACCATCAGAAAACAAAGTTGCCACGATCTCAGCCACCCATGTGCACAGTTTTGGATTTTTGAGTATTATGGAATTTCAGATAAGAGATGCTCAACGTGTAATAATAATTAAGATCTGTCAACTTAATAGAGGATAGATATGAAGATTGTCTGTCTGAAGAACAGACAGTCATTATTTACTTGATCCAGCTAGTAGGAACAAATAGGTTTGAGGCTGACTTAGCCAGGTGACCCCCTATGATCTAGTATTGTTTACTTCGTAGAGCTTTAAAATTTACTTTTTTGGACAGCAGCTCTAAAAATCAGGAAAAAAAATAGGAAAATAAGGACACCTTCAAGGGGACATAGATTGTGTTTCCATGAAGTTAGAATGGGATATTTGAATATTTTTTCTTAAAATTTTACTATGCAATATGATAATAGAAAACAATGGATAAGCAACAGAGAGATGATTGAGGACTGGCAGAATATATGGAGTCACCAAAAAAGGAAAAAAGTTCCATTTCTTAAAATGGTAACCTTGCTAGCATTGCTTAATAGCTAGGGGGACTAGAAGTGTACATACAGTGCGGGGGGCAGGGGGTATTTAGTCAGTTACTAAGTATTTAGTATTTACCAGTTGTACAAGTTCTCCCACTTCAAAAGTTGAGAGGGGCCTGTAATTGACATCATAAGTAGACCTCAACTATGAAAGACAACATGAGAAAACGCATCCAGTAAATCACACTGTCAGATTTTTAACTAATTTATTTTCAGATTATGGTAGAAAATAAGTATTTGGTCCATAACAAATGTTCATCTCAATACTTTGTTATCTATTCTTTATTGGCAATGACAGAGGTCAGACGTTTTCTGTAAGTCCTCACAAGGTTGGCACACATTGTTGCTGGTCTGTTGGCCCATTCCTCCATGCAGATCTCCTCAAAAGCAATGATGTTTTGGGGCTGTTGCTGGGCAACACGGACTTTCAACTCCCTGCAAAGGTTTTCTGTAGGCTGAGATCTGGAGACTGGCTAGGTCATTCTAGGACCTTGAAATGCTTCTTACAAAGCCACTCCTTTGTTGCCCTGATGGTGTGCTTTGGATCACTGTAATGCTGAAAGACCCAGCCATGTTTCATCTTCAGTGCCCTTGCTGATGGAAGGAGGTTTGCACTCAAAATCTCACGATACATGGCCCCATTCATTCTTTTATGTATACAGATCAGTCGCCCTGGTCCCTTTGCAGAGAAACAGCCCCAAAGCATGATGTTGCCACCGCCATGCTTCACAGTAGGTATGGTGTTCTTTGGATGCAACTCAGCATTCTTTCTCCTCCAAACACGACGAGTTGTGTTTCTGCCAAACAGTTCTATTTTGGTTTCATCCGACCATATGACATTCTCCCAATACTCTTCTGGATCATCCAAATGCTCTCTAGCAAACTTCAGTCGGCCCCGGACATGTTCTGGCTTAAGCAGGGGGACACAGCTGGCACTGCAGGATCTGAGTCCCTGGCGGCGTAGTGTGTTACTGATGGTAGCCTTTGTTACGTTGGTCCTGCTCTCTACAGGTCATTCACTAGGTTACCCCATGTGGTTCTGGGATTTTTGCTCACCGTTCTTGTGATCATTTTTACCCCACGGGGTGAGATCTTACGTGGAGCCCCAGATTGAGGGAGATTATCAGTGGTCTTGTATCTCTTCCATTTTCCAATTATTGCTCCCACAGTTGATTTCTTCACACCTATCTGCTTGCCTATTGCAGATTCAGTCCTCCCAGTCTGGTGCAGGGCGACCATTTTGTTTCTGGTGTCCTTTGGCCTTCACCATAGTGGAGTTTGCAGTGACTGCTTGAGGTTGTGGACAAGTGTCTTTAATACTGATAACAAGTTCAAATAGGTGCCATTACTATGGGTAATTAGCGGAGGACAGAGGAGCCTCTTAAAGAAGAAGTTACAGGTCTTGAGACCCAGAAATCTTGCTTGTTTGGAGGTGACCAAATACTTATTTTCCACCATAATTTGCAAATAAATTAGTTAAAAATCAGACAATGTGATTTTTTGGATGTGTTTTCTCATGTTGTCTCTCATAGTTGAGGTCTACCTATGATATCAATTACAGGCCTCTCGTCTTTTAAAGTGGGAGAATGTGTACAATTGGTATCTGACTAAATACCCCACCCCCCCACTGTATAGTAAACAAATCTTTTGAATCATGTGTGCTTTTATTCTGATTTACCTATTACCTGGAGAAATACAACCCCATCAGTAAGCGATCTTCTGTGTGTAAGCAAAACTTTGAAGCCAAATTGAGTATACCTTGTATTCTACCTAATAAAAGACATGCAGAGTTGCTCAGTTTGTAAATTTTCTGCAGGTGCATGACTTTGATTTTCTTGGAGCGCTGCCAAGATTACTTTAATCCAAGTTTTGAAGTTGTTAGGTTTTTTTAAGTTGAGAATTTAGTACATATTGTGCTGAGATTTGTGTGTGTGCAATGTGACAGCTATTCAGTGCTTTTCTCAACAGGAACCACTACAAGAACTACTCAATGGAGTCACGGACCTTGTTCAGGATTCATGCTGTATTGTCCAAACTCAAGGCTGGCCAGGAAGAAAATGGTGCAGATGGAGCCAGCCCTTCCTAGGGAATGAAAGAGGCACGGCTGTGGTTCTTATGAGTACCTGGACCAAAGAGACAATCTGCCAAAGTACAGGGGCTTGGGATGCTGTCTCCTTCCAAGAGTGGATCCACTTGGAGGCCTGAGTATTGTCATCTGTTGTGCCACTTGGCTATCGGTCTGCTGTTTGATACTTGGTATATGGGAAAGGATGTTTTTTACCTATTTGGATTTCTGCTCTCAAAACCAGGGAGCAGCTGGGGAAATATTGCTTGGTAATTAATGAAGTTGAAAGGAGCTGTCTGTCTTCATTAATCAATTTCCTCTCTCAGGGTCCTACAAATGAGGGCTAAGTCCTCTTCCGTTCTCATGATAAATTGGGAATAGACCGAAGACACAGTGCCCCGTATGTCCTTTTTGGGGTTTTCTCTTTAGTATTT
The DNA here is from genome assembly GCF_025583915.1 of Anolis sagrei ordinatus. Classification (NCBI taxonomy): domain Eukaryota; kingdom Metazoa; phylum Chordata; class Lepidosauria; order Squamata; family Anolidae; genus Anolis; species Anolis sagrei. Next base: position 145,274,247 of record NW_026845477.1, on the reverse strand, counting down.
GTTAGCCATTCTGTTTTGTCTTCTCTCCTTGTCTGCTTCTTCGTTCAAGAAATCCCACACTACAAGATTGCCCTTCATACTGCATTGGTTTTGAACTCAGAGTGCCAATAACTTAGAAATGACTCTCAGCTTTGACTGGAAATTGTGTTTATCTCAAGTACTGGTGACTCTACTCTCTGCTGTGGCCTTCTCTTTTTGAAAAGTGTAGAGGCTTGCTTCTTTTTCAAGCGTTCAGCACTCATGTAAAGGACAGTGTTTTCATGTGTCAGAAAAGAGAAAACAAGCTGTTTACTAGCCCTTAAAAGTTTACAGACTCATACTCTTAAAGCAGAAAACAACTGATTGTCATTGCACGCATAGACAGATTAATAGTTTAAAGACTTTCAGAAATTTTTTTTTTTGTTCTGTCAGGAACGACTTGAGAAACTTGAGAGAATTGGCCGTCTGCAAGGACGTTGCCCAGGGGATGCCTGGATGATTTGATGTTTTTATCATCCTTGTGGGAGACTTCTCTCATGTCCCTGCATGAGGAGTTGGAGCTGATAGAGGGAGCTCATCCGCCTCTCCCCGGATTCGAACCTGCGACCTGTCGAACCTTCAGTCCTGCTGGCACAGGGGTTTAACCCACTGTGCCACTGGGGGCTTTCAGAATGAATGTCCCAGAATAATAACAGCTAGGCCGCTACAGAAACAAACTAAATATGGATTGACTTCTTCCATCATTTTAATGAAGACTCAGCACTTGTTGTGTGTACAGAACATCCAAAAACTACTGGTGGACTTCCCTGTTGTATACCTTTCAGTCAGTTTATTGCATCAGCCTCTTGGAGCAAGTTTCACCAGGGAATTCAAATACTATGTATGCACATTTGATCTGTGTTAGATGGGAGCTCTCCTGCAGATCTTGTGCATACTTTGGCAATGACTTGCTATGTATTTTTCTCAGGGGTGCTGATTAAAGAGGTATTGAAACCTGTGTCCGAGCCTGAATTGGCTCCATGCAATTTTAGCACTGCTAGTTTTAAAAGCACTTAGGTTGTAAATTATGTTTTAAAGTAGCATGCATGGTAGCAGAGCAGAAAGGCATGAAAGGGACAACTTCAAACCCCCCCCCCCCCCCCCCCCCCCCGGTTGTTCAGTCGCTGCACTCTTGTGAAGTCTGATCCTGCCTCTCCCTTGTTAAAAATGTCTTCTAGAAAGTCCCTTGTTATGGAAGGTTCTGCAATCACTTTTTCTTGCTGCTTTCATTTGCTTTTTTTCTCTTCCCCTGCCCTTGGCTGTAGCCTGTTGCTTTCCAATATTTTCAGGGAGCAAGTTAAATCGTTCACTCAACTGGCACTTTTCCCATTGCAGCGGCACTTCACCTATAGGCCTTTTGGTTGTGAGACAGATGAAGATGGAGAGAGGCTCCAAGACAAGATAAGGATGGATTGCCTTTGACTCATGACCATTGTAGCTTGCTAACATAAGTCTTTTTCTCTGTGTGCAACCTGCCTCCTTACTGCAACGTTTAAAGGATTTTGAAGTACTTTGAATTGTTTACTTTTTGCGAATCCATGGGAACCCATTCACAAATGTCTCCACAATGATTTCTCACATCTACAGTCTGACCCATCTAAAAGCCCGTTTCCAATGAATAAATAACATTCATGCATTAATTCATGGTAATTTGGAACAATAAAGGGAGCTCTGACACAACTTGGAACAGGACAAGGCTAGCTCTAATATATATAAAATCTTGCAGCACCATACGTTTTATTTGTCACACGATATACTGTTCCAGTCTTTATTGGGCTGAAAGTTCATGTCCAATTTTAGACATTAAGCTGACACCAGTTTTGGCTGCAAGAGACAACACAAGTTTATTGCAGTGGCATCTAGACTATTCTGCTAAATGTGCATCTTGTTATAAATATGAAGGGTATTTTTTAAGTAAGGTCCGTTTGAACATAAGTACACAACGAAAGTTTATTTCAAAAAAGTAAATTTATTTTCAGAAAGTACATACTTCACTCTATTTTTCGACATAGTTGCCAAGTTTGTTCAAACACTTATCATACCTCTGAACCAATTTTAAAATACCCTCTTCATAAAAACTTGCCGCCTGCTCTGATAACCAAGAGTTCACTGTAATCAAAGAAGGGCGACCGGAGCGGTCCTCATCATGGACGTTGTCACGGCCATCTTTGAATTGTCGTACCCACTTACGCACTTTGCTTTCACTCATAACAGTATCACCGTACACTTCACAAATCTGTTGATGAATTTCGGCAGCAGGCAGGTTCCTTGCTGACAAAAACCGTATCACTGAGCGAACCTCACATGCGGAGGGTGAGTTGATAGTCTTAAACATTTTTAAAGCACAGAACAGAACTGTACAGGTTAGCTACAGAGCGGAAACTGAGCACAGTTGTTCCCGAGGCATGCCGGTACAGGACACACGTGCTCGTTGCGGTATGCGCGCGATCTACTAGTGTCTACAACAAAATGGACCTTACTTAAAAAATACCCCTCGTACAAATGTACCGCAAGAGAGATTCTGGCAAGGAGAGGCATGCAAACAGTGTCACCCTTGTGAGAATGTCTGAATAAGTATTAGGTTAGCAGTAAGTTGTGTGAAAGACAGGATAATGTGAAGAACAAATCCATTTAAATAAAATCAACTCTACCTCACAGGGATAGACTGCTAATACAGAGACAGACCCAGCCTTACCTTAGCTGTTTTCTGCCTTATATAGGTTCTGTAGGACCTGCCTTGTATAGAACTCCTAACTGCTTTTAATTTAATCCCCATGCATGTATTTCTATGCCTTCTCTTTGTAGACAGTTTCATGAACTGTAACTTGGCCCAGAAAGTGCCTCTTTGCCCTGCTCCAAGCCATTCATACAGTCAATAATAAAGTCCCACTGGAACATAGTTCTGAACTACTCCAAAAAGATCAATTCAGGGCTTCTAACTGGGCACCTACATAATGTTTATTGGGAGGGAGAGGGAATAGAAGGTTTTGCTGCTCATAAGTGTTGTTTTCATGACAAAAAATGTCCCACCTTTCAACACTACATGTAAATTGCAGTAAACCACCACTATTTGTATATTATTGTATGTAATGTGGGAGAAGATCCTGGATTATGGATCAATCATTATTTTGTGTATTTGAGCAGACTGTTTTGCAAAGTGAGATAAAGGAGTTGTCACATAATGAAAGTGATAACACCATCTAGTTATCTATTAGGGTTTTAGGTATCCCCTCCCTCTGGTGCAAGCTGATTGTTAAACTCTTGCATACGGTTATATTGCAAACTGAACTGCTTTTCCTGCCAATTTAGCAAAGACCAGCTCTCTGCTATAGGTTTAAAGCTTGAGTGCATCTCAGATAACAACAAATATAAAACACTGTGGCTACTGCCACCAAAAAAAGAATCAAGGGTACTAGCTAAAAAAAATTCAGGAACTGAGTTATAATTTTTGTCGTTTAGCTTTTGAAAGAGATCTTTGTTCCAATACTAGCTGGTTTAATTATGATAAATGTATATAAAATAAAATAAAAACAATTTATAGAAAGGGCTTTGGTTTCATTTAACAAGAATTGAAGACTTGGCGATAGTTATTTATTTCCCGTCCACAAAAATGGGATGATTTTACAGGTCACCTGGAAAGAGATAGTACAGAGAGGTTAGTTCACCCTCATTTATGTAGCCATAGAATGATTTTTTTTGTCGTGTCAGGAGCAAGTCGCTTCTGGTGTGAGAGAATTGGCCGTCTGCAAGGACGTTGCCCAGGGGACGCCGGATGATTTGATGTTTTTATCATCCTTGTGGGAGGCTTCTCTCATGTCCCCGCATGAGGAGCTGGAGCTGATAGAGGGAGCTCATCCGCCTCTCCCCGGATTCGAACCTGCGACCTGTCAGTCTTCAGTCCTGCCGGCACAGGGGTTTAATCCACTGCGCCACCGGGGGCTCCAGAATGATTGCTGCAGTTGGAAAGAACCAAATACACTGTATGACCTACTGTAATTACAAACATAGGATAGAGAACAGCAGGGTTTTAACTTTGCTATTTTCTTGCATCTACTTAGCTGTTTTTAAGTTAAACAATGCTGTGTTCAAGAACATGGGTTGATTCCTTTCAAATCTGATTTTCCGTTTCCACCGTTTCATACTCATTAGGATCAAACGAAGTTTGCTTTTACATAAATCCAATCACCCCTGTGAATTTTCTCAGTTGTGCCACTAGAGGGAGGTCGCTTCCCATGGTTGCTAGCTCCTCTGGGCCTATCCACTGTGGTCACAAAACTAGGACGCAGACTGAAGTGGAGAGGGCAACACACAACCTGCTTTCAGCAGGATGCCATACTCACTACAGCCTTTGCTGTGGCTGCAGCAACACAATAAAAGAGTTGTACATAGTAGGCTGGGATGCATGTAAATAGAAGAACATTTGCTTCCAACATGCTGTTTAAGGGAAGGCTTCTGGTCAGCAGCATCATTCCCCAGCGGCTCTGCTAAACTGTCATTGCAGCAGCTGAAGATGTGGGGAGGGGAATGGAGGGTGTCAAACAAGAGCCAGAGCTTGTTTTTGGCTGAAGGTAATTTGGCTAGCTGAAAGAGATGTCCCAGCTGTGTAGAATGGCACAGGAGATGTGCCAGCATTGAGTCCAGCTTCCCCTACCTGCTATCAGCTTACATGGTGGAAGAGGCTGCATCAAGACAGACAACAAAGAGGGGAAGATGTGTTAGAACACAGACACACAATACTAATGGCAGAATCCTTTCAGAGTACCATACATCTCTCTTGAACCTCTGCTCACAACACTATAGAGAATTTGATTTGAGTAAACTATAGAATGTGAAGAAAAACAAGGTTTGTCACTTTGGCCCACGTAAAGGTTTCCTAGTGAAGCAACCAGACTCAATATTAAGCCATAATGTTTGCTTTAAATAGTTTTTCAGAAGGAATGTTATCAGCAGGCAGCTTCCCCTCCCCCTGTGCTACAATGATTGACGGTCTTACTCTAAAAATACCTCTCCCCATGCAATGGTTGAAGACACAAACTACTTGTTCCAAGCAGAATTAGCAACATTAATTTTATAAATGCACCATTGATAGGCTGTTCTAAAATTATTACTTAAACATTGTTAATTTAACTAACGGGAGGTATTTTTGAAATTCCAAAAAGCCAAGGTTAATATTCCAAGTTTGTTTATTTGACTGAATACAACACATTAGCCAGCTTGTAAATGCAATCAAATGTAGTCAGCAGCAGCAATTATCATCAAGGCTTCTTAGAATCCACTGGCAGAAAAGACATCCAATATCATTAGTGGAGATGGTGTCGGAACTCAAACCTCTTATTTGACCAGAGTTGGATAGTCAAAAGATCCTGAGTATTGACTATGTCAGCAGGTCCCACCCTTGCAGAACATCTGGAAGCTGGCCTTAAGTCAGTGTCCTCTGGGCCTCTGGGAATCATGTTGGACTGTTAAGCTAAAGTAATGCCTGGAGGCTACATTTATTTCAGGAAGAGTCAGTAGTCTGTGCAACCTGGTGGTGCGGGACCTCTGTAGTAGCAACCTCCTCATGTTTGGTGGGAACAGAGGCAACCGCTGCTCCTTCCATTGCTCTTTTGACCAAGGACTCTTCTCTGCGCTTCTTCTTCAGCAGCTTCTGTTCCTTCCGTCTAGTTTTCTCCATCTCTTGCATCATCTCTTGAAACTGGGGGCTGCGGTGGTCCACGTTGTAGCCAAATCGTTCACGGGCCTCAGCCAGAAGGCGCTGTCGCCGCTCTTTCTCTTCCAGCTCCTTTGCTTTTTTCAGAGCCTTCTCCTGCTGCCACTCTGCTATCATCTGGGGCATTTTGGCCATTTTTGAAGCAATGAGCTCTTCTCTGTAAGTGAGAAAAAACAAATGTCAAAAACCTCTTGATTCCTCAAAGACAGATTCTCTTTAGATGCTTCCTGACATACTACGTTTTATTTAACTGAAATTATTAATTCACATATATTGACAGAGCTTTTTTTTTTTGCCTTGGTAGCATCCAGATTTGTTGGCTATAATTCTAATTATCCCCAAGTCGGGCCATGCTGGCTTTGGACAAGGAGAGCCGTAGTCCCAGCTCTTTAGAGGGGGTAACTTCCTCAAGAAAAACAATACATCTGAATTAAGGAATTAAAAATATAGCATATGCCCACAAGAAGTAATTTGTAATTTTCGGCTTGTCTTGCTTACAAACCCCAAACTTCTAATTCCCACTCTTGGCTTGATGGGGGCAAATGCCTTCATTATTAGCAACGAATGAGCTCCCAATGCTTTTAATGGTAAAGGCAAGCTGAGAACATATGCTATAAAGCTAATCTAACAATTGTAGATGAAGAATAGGCCATTGTGTGGAGTCAATAATTTAAATTCACAAATTTGAAGGAGTAAAACTCAATTATCTTATTTATAGTGATTAACCCACATAGGTTCGTTTTTTTACATATAGTCTAGGGTAGCAACATTTTATTCCATCGTAAGTGTAGACAACAGTAGATCTACTTGTACATGATGAATAGGTAACATTCCTTCCAACTCTGAAGCTGCAGAAGTGGCAGTCATGTAGCAATCTTTACAATATTCCCTATCCATCAATGTTAGGAGGACACCTGGGAGGAGTTGGCCACTATGTGGCCCAGTTTCCTAAAACACTTTAGCCATGCAGGGCCAAACTAGCAAGCCCTGGATCATAAGATGCATGTGCCTCTTTGTTTTTCTCTTTGAAATACATGCATTGCACCATAGCTTTCCAGCCATTTCATGTTGGTGATTGACTTTTTTTAGACATGCATTATTTTGTGTCACAGGAATTCATCTTTACTAGCAAAACAGGTGTTAAACCAACCCATTCTATGGAATACAGACATGCATAAATTGTAGTAAGGCTATATATGGGGACACAACATATTTCATTAAAACCTTTCATTTCTATATTTTAAAATAGAGGATTTGTAAGATAACACACTTTTCCAAGATTTATGTCATTTCTCGTTATGTTTACTGAAGCCAACAAACTAACAGACATTGGTAGCTTTTAACTAGCTTTTCCTCAGCCCATCTCATTCACACCACTATTGTTACACTTTAACTGCCAAGTTTCCATTCAATGGAATCCCTGTTTAGGGACAGGCATTTAGATGAAATAGTCAGAAAGCTCTGCTGATACCTCTGACAGGCTGAACATCCCTTATCCAAAATCCAAAGCATCTCAAAAGTGTCCACATGGGTGGCTGCGAAAATGACACCTTTGCCATACGACTGGTCAATGCACACAAACGTCGTTTCATGCACACATATATTATACAAGTGCATAAAATCACCTTCAACATGTAGAGCAGAGCTTTCCAAACATTTCATGATGATATCTTTTTTAGACTGGCATCATTTTGCGACAAGTAATTCAATTCTAGTGAACCAGAAGTTCAATCAACTTCTTATAATAGATATGGACACACATCATAAAATCTGTACACAAATTATAGTAACAAAATGTATGGAACACAACACATCTTGTGAAAACCTTTCATTTATATCTTTAGAAATATACGTTGTGTATTACTTATTTCACAGAGAACTCATTAGATATGAATGACACACCTCCACACTGGCCAACACACAAATCCGTTGCTACACGCAGTCTGCAAAGCTCTGGTGTCCATGAAATATACAATAATTTTATTTTCAGTCCTGGGTCACATCTTTAATATGTATAGGCTAGTATTCCAAAATAGAAAAATGATCCAAAAGACAGAACACTTCTTGTCCCAAGCGTTTGGATGAGAAAAAAGTATCGCACTAGAGCTGAAAAAGTAGGTAACGAGTATGCATCCCATGACTGCATGACTGCATGGAGCGCCGTTACCTTCCCACCTATTGATCTCACATTTGCGAGTTTTTGAGCTGCTAGGTTGGCAGAAGCTGGGGCTGACAGCGGAAGCTCAGCCCGCTCCCCGGATTTGAATCTGTGACTTTTGATCAACAAGCTCGGCAGCTCAGTGCTTTAACCCACTTGTGCCACCGGGGGCCCCTTCGCTTCTGATACAAAAAATAAATAAGGTAGACAACCCACAATATCTGCTTTGAACTGGGGGTCCTTCCATGCAGCCATATAACCCCGAAAACCAAAGCAGAAAATCCCACAATAACTGTTTTGAATTGGATTATCAGAGTCCACACTGCCATATATTCCAGTCAAAAGTCGAAAATGTGGGATTTTATACAGCTGTGTGGAAGGGGCCTGAGTCCACACTGCCATACAAGCAGATATTGGGTAATAGATATTGGGTAATTTTTCCTTTTTATTGTGATTTGTTAGTATTTTGGTATTCTTATGCCAGGCTCATTGTGCCCTTGGACATTCTCCTACTCATATCTCTACTCTTAGAATCATAGAATCATAGAGTTGGAAGAGACCTCATGGGCCATCCAGTCCAACCCCCTGCCAAGAAGCAGGAAAATTGCATTCAAAGCACCCCCGACAGATGGCCATCCAGCCTGTTTAAAAGCTTCCAAAGAAGGAGCCTCCACCACACTCCGGGGCAGAGAGTTCCACTGCTGAACGGCTCTCACAGTCAGGAAGTTCTTCCTCATGTTCAGATGGAATCTCCTTTCTTGTAGTTTGAAGCCATTGTTCCGTGTCCTAGTCTCCGGGGAAGCAGAAAACAAGCTTGCTCCCTCCTCCCTGTGGCTTCCTCTCACATATTTATACATGGCTATCATATCTCCTTCAGCCTTCTCTTCTTCAGGCTAAACATGCCCAGCTCCTTAAGCCGCTCCTCATAGGGCTTGTTCTCCAGACCCTTGATCATTTTAGTCGCCCTCCTCTGGACACATTCCAGCTTGTCAATATCTCTCTTTAAGTGTGGTGCCCAGAATTGGACACAATATTCCAGGTGTGGTCTAACCAATGCAGAATAGAGGGGTAGCATGACTTCCCTGGATCTAGACACTATGCTCCTATTGATGCAGAAAATCCCATTGGCTTTTTTTGCCACCACATTTCATTGTTGGCTCATGTTTAACTTGTTGTCCACGAGGACTCCAAGATCTTTTTCACACGTACTGCTCTCGAGCCAGGCATTGTCCCCCATTCTGTATCTTTGCATTTCGTTTTTTCTGCCTGAGTATCTTGCATTTGGACAGGTGAAGAAATGAGGCGCCTCATTAGAAACGAGGGCAGACCATTTCTAAAAACACAGGAAGTGCTTCTGCCTCGTTTACCTTCCAGCCCAAATTAAACCAAAACCCACTGAAGGTCCTCATAGAAAGGCCCCCTGGCTCTCTTTTTGTTTTCTGGAGGAAAGGCGCCAAAACGAAACGAGGCGAAGAGAGCCAAGCCAGGCCCGCACACTTCCTGAGGGCCTCTGACTGTCTGCCTGACGGACTGACCTTTCTCGCGCCTTGGCGTCGGCCTCGCGCTCCTTGGCGTCGAGGCGCTCCACCATGTCCCTCAGGGACGGGCACCAGGCCCTCTCGTCCTCCTCCATCTCCTTCAGCTGCGCGGGCGAGGGCCAGAGCCGGGCCGGGTCCACCCCGGAGGCCGCCCCATACCGCCCGAACAGCTTGGTCTCGTAGGCGCCCGTCAGCTGCCAGGCCGGCGTCTTGGGGTCGGCAGGGTCCGGTCGGTACACGCCGCCCAGCTGCCGCCTCAGCGGCCTCGCGTTGTAAAACCGGACGCCCCGAGTCCGCACTAGCCGGCTCGCCTGCGCCGCCATCTTGGAACAGACCTCCCCGCTGCCCAGGACGGCCGCCATCTTGGAGCGAGGCCCCTCCCTCCTTCCCAGTGGGCGGGGCCGCCCGAGACGGAGTCGATGGACGCCATTTTGGAGCCGCATCTCCAGCACAGCCGCCTCCATTTTGGAGCGTGACGTCATCGCCCGGGGGTTGGCCACGGACCGTGAGGGAGTTTCACCATAGAGGTAGAAAGGTTAGACAGATGCCTTTTCAGTTGGAAGTTTCGTTTTACGTTGCTAGAGAAACATAACACCACAGCCTGCATTTACATTGCCCTATGTCTTAGGTTCAGTTAATAAATATTGTTTATTTATTTACAGTATTTATATTCCGCCCTTCTCACCCCGCAGGGGACTCAGGGTAGATTACAACGTACATATACATGGCAAACATTCAATGCCATAAACACACAACATATATAGACAGACACTCAGAGGCTATTTAACCTTCCAGCTTTTTCTGGCCACCAGGGGAGCTGTTGCTTCACCTCCATTCGCAACACTGTACTTCCTCATTCCTCGCATGCTTGCTGGAAACTTTTATGGCCTCGTAAATTAGTTAAATTAGCATGTAGAGGGGGAGGGGCCTTGAGGGGCTTCAGCCCCCCCCCCCCGAAATTCTCATGGTGGTCTCGATAAGGCCTTACTGGTGCATTATTTAAAGTGTTATGTTTATTCATATCATGATCTGATCAACATACTCAATATATCCCATATGCATGGGGGTATTGGGGTAATGATACAAAAGGTTTGCTAGGCTAGACCCTCTTTCACTCAGACTCAGCCCCCACCCTCCCGAATCAAAATCCTGGCTACGGGCCTGCCTCCCCACATAAGTGGCACCTAAATTTCCTAATTGACAGATGCAGCTGTCTTTTGGGTTGCAAAGGCCGACAATAAGCTACACAAATTAGTTGGAAGCTCACTCTGACCTAGGCTGGCTTTGAACTCATGATCTTTCGGTCAGTAGTGATGCAGCTGACATCCAGCCGGCTGAGCCACAGTCCCAGTTAGCTTGTAAATACCAGCTGCTGTAGGCTATATTTTAGAAGAAGGAACTAGCAAAACAATTTCTTGAGTATTTCTATTAAAGAATACTAAGAAAATACCATTAAATCCATGGGTTTGCTATAAATTGACGAGGGTCACTTCACCATCAGTTTGTGACACTATTGAAGTACTTTCTCATTTTATGCACACTTTCTGGAAATTTTTATGGCCCCGTAAATCAGTTAAATTAGCCTCCCCACATAAGTGGTACCTTCTTCCTTCCTTCTCCTCCCTTCCTTCCTTCCTTCCTTCCTGTCCTTCCTTTCTTTTCCATCCTTCCCTTCTTTCCCTCCTTCCCTCCCTCCCTCCTTTTTCCTCCCTTCCTGTCCCTATTTCCTTCCTTTTGATATCGAGCTCTTTTGTGGGGGTCTCCCAGCGGGAGGGATCCCAGCAGACCGCTAAAGGGGTCCTTTGACCTCGGTGAGCAACCAGTGAAAGCCAATCCAAAGAATGAAAAATATTAAAAATTAATCTCACCGGAGGCTGAAGAGGTTCAGTGACCGAGGCGTTTATTTCTGCGATTCAGCTGAAAAGGATGCGATTGCAGTGATCATTCACATACAAGCATGATTTTACAGAATTTTCCAAGCATTTTCTAGGGGTCAGACAAAAGGAAACAGTTTCAAAAAATCCCGCCCGCCCTCTGCCGGCCGGCTTCGCTCTGATTGGCTGGCCGTGGAAAAGCTGGGAGGAGGCTTGGCGGTGCGCCTCGGCTCCTGTCCAATCAGCGGGCTCCGCTGCCTCTAGGAGGCCAATCAGCGCCTTCCTAGCGCCTCCGAAGATAGACCAATCGGCAGCTAGGAGGCGGGACGAAGTCTGATAATGGCCGGGGAAATGACAGCCTTAAGGGCATCCGCCAGCTGATGGGTGAGGCTTTGTCCTCACCTGGCGGGAGGGCCCGATAGGGGAACAATGAGCTTCCTGGTCTGTGATGGGATTTGGGGGGAAGTATGAAAAAGAAGGCTTTCAGCGGTATTGGACCTCAAAGGGGGATCAACAATACCTGAAATGATCTAATCAATCTTTTCTTCCTGAGTTTCTGTTGACTYCCCCTCCCCTCACTGTCTGCTCTGAAAGTCAGGGTCGGGAAGGAATCAACAGCGCGGCCCATGCAAATGTAAATAAGAACAGTTTCAGGAGGACAAAGGAGTTCCTCTCTACGGCAGTAATCCCCAGGTCACATTCTTTTTGGGGCAAGGGTCAGAGGGAAAGGCGGGAAGGGGGATCAGAGTACATTCCATRTGATATTTCATTATACACATTCCATACATTTCATATATTTCATTAACAAAACCCCATCCCCATCCCCAGCSAAGTTTATTAAAAAATAGTCGATTTATTTTATTATCTGAAGAAATCATAGTCTTTTTGATGAAGGCGCAYGGAGGCTGAGGCTGCTTGGCCTTCAAGGCAWGCCTGGTCTGAAGTTTGTGTCCAAAGATGCAGCAGRAAAACAGTCCGGGACATGGGGCAGAAAGTCAATAGGAGAGGGCAAAAGAGTCYGAAGAGGATTTCCGGKTTGCAATTGATGGGGCAATGTCCTTTGGGAAACTATATCTCCCGGGTCAGAGGCCGGGGCCCATGCCTGGCCGCTTCCCCGGGACTCCTGCGGGCGGCCGCAGTGGGTCCCTGGTTGCTGGATTCAAATGGGAGCGAGCACTGCCGAGGAGAAACGAAGAGTCCGGCCAATTTGACAATCAGCTGTTTCTCTGCAAGATAAAATACTTAGACAAAACCAATTTATTCCCGGGTGTAGGAGCCCAAAACAAGGAAAAGGAGATAGCGGTTAGTCTTAGGATTAGTTGCAGAAAAATATAAAATTGGAACGGCGGCGATCCGCCATTTTATGTATTTTCGTGGATAAGGGGGTCTGAAATGGCGGTTTCCGTATCCGCGGTTTGAACGGACGCAGATTCGGGGTCCCGGGAGCGCCCGGAGGCGTCTCCCGCGGGCTCACGGCTCTCCGGAGCCCGGAAAAAGGTTTATTTTGGTGTTGTTGCAAGTTGAGCCAGGAAAGATACAAAAGTATCCAGCGGAGAGATAAAAAGTTGCAAGTTTCAAGTACCTTTATTAGGGAAATGATACAAAGTAAAGGGAAGGGGAAAGCAAAGAGAAGCTGCAGGCATTCCTGGTTTTGAGCTGGCTGCTGGGGCACATTTCATCTGTTGGTCCCAAAAACTTGATCCAGGAACTGCGGAACTCTCCGCCGCAGTTCACACCAATGTGAAGGCAGGACCCCCCGCCGCGCTCGGGCTCACTTTTTCCTTCTCATGTTGTCTCTCATAGTTGAAGTCTACCTATGATGTCAATTACAGGCCTCTCTCATCTTTTAAAGTGGGAGAACTTGTACAATTGGTATCTGACTAAATACTCCCCCCCCCCCGCCCCCCACTGTCACCATCAGAGCTCTGCGAGGCCAGCATTCTTCCAAATGAAGCAAAGAGTGTTTGAGGATTGAGATATTCGTAGGGAAACCAAGACATTTGTTTAAAAAGCAGATTGTCTGAACTGGCTTATATGTGTCTACACTGACAGATAATATGGGATAAGCAGATAATCTGGGATCAAGTCCTGGGGTATAGGGCAGTGTAGATCCAGCCTAAGAACCTGAAGAATATACTTTGTAAGCTGTGTGTGTGTGTGCTGCTTCATAGCAAAATTTGGAATTAGGTTAAAAGGCCATGCACACTTCTTTCCTGGGTCTATTTTGGACTATCTCTGGAGTGACAGTACCATTAAACAGCAGCTTTTACAAAAATGGCAGACTCTCAGTTAAGCTGAACCCAAGCAACCTGAACTCTCAAAGAAACAAAAAAAAAATCAAAGAAATAAGATTAAATCTTAATATTTTCTTAATTTACTTTTAATTACTATATTTCAATATTACTATCAAATCAATACAGAGTTTATGGCATGGTATAGTATGGTGTATAGTGCTATTTAGGTTTATTTTTAATAGTAACGCTCAAGCAATCAGAAACACTATTAATCTCCATGGCTGCTAGTTAACTGTATATCTTTAATGTCACACCTACTGCCTCTCTGCATTTATACAGAAGTCAGGCATCTCAGTTTGAACTAGAACATGTGTGCCTGTATGGCTACCCCTCAAGCTGCTCGGGCACAAATCAAGGCAGAGCACCCAGAAATGCTTGATAATGGAGGCCTTTTCCGATAATTACAGTGTTAGGTGATACTTCTCTCTCTCATTAAGCTTCCTTGGTCTTGCAGGACTTATAATACTTCTCAAGGGATAATTCCTCATTTTTGACAATAACATTTAATTTCTGAGATTTGATTTTAAAAAGCATAGTTCACAACCTCTTCTTGGCTTGGTGGCCTGTAATAAACTTTTATTACAATGTAGCATTTATTTGCTTCTATTTTTTTATCTAAATGCTCTCAACTGGTCTGCTATGATCTCTCTCATGGATTTCATAGTTATGGGTGCTTTAATTACCCTGAAATCTGTAGGGAGACTAACTCTGCTAAACATAGACTCTCCAACAAATTCCTAATGTGACTTGCATATTATTTATCATTTAAAGGGAACAATATAGTCAAAACTGACCTTGAATTTCAGGAAAACAGAGTTTAACAAGTTCAAGAAATTACTGGGTGAATTCTCATGGTTTGAGATACTAAAGAAAAAAGGCTGGGGGTTCATGAAGAATGAGTTGCAAAAAAGCATAAACACAAGAAATCCCATGGAAGAAGGCATATTGGAAACATCTGAGGAAACCAATGTGATTTCATAGCAATCTCAAGGAGGAAGTGAAAACTCGTAGAATGGAAGGAAGGACAGATCATCAAAGATGACTAAAATGATCAAGGGTCTGGAGAACAAGCCCTATGAGGAGCGGCTTAAAGAGCTGTGCATGTTTAGCCTTAAGAAGAGAAGGCTGAGAGGAGACATGATAGCCATGTATAAATACATGAGAGGAAGTCATAGGAAGGAGGGAGCGAACTTGTTTTCTGCTGCCCTGGAGACTAGGACATGGAACAATGGCTTCAAACTACAAGAAAGTAGATTCCATCTGAGGAAGAACTTCCTGACCGTGAGAGCCATTCAGCAGTGGAACTCTCTGCCCTGGAGTGTGGTGGAGGCTCCTTCTTTAGAAGCTTTTAAACAGAGGCTGGATGGCCATCTGTCAGGGGTGCTTTGAATGTAATGTTTCTGCTTCTTGGCAGAATGTGGTTGGACTGGATGGCCCATGAGGTATCTTCCAACTCTATGATTCTAAGAGTAGAGATATGAGTAGGAGAATGACCAAGGGGACAATGAGCGTGGCATTAGAATTCCAGAATACTAACAAATCACAATGAAAAGGAAAAATTACCCAATATCTATTTTGCTTCCACCACCCTCCCCAAAAAACAACAACAAAAAAACCCTGTAATGTCATGCAGCACCAGAAACATTAGAAACAGATCTAAATTGCAAATTAAGGTTGATAAATAGTTAGGAATCACCCAAATAACGTAAACAAGTTTAGATCTGCAGTGCTGGATGAACTGCATCCCACAGTACTGAAAGAACCTGCTAATGCACTCTCTAAACCCCTTGCTATCATATTTTGAGAAATTTGGGAGAACAGGATTGGCACCAAAGAATTGGAAAAGAGTAAATATTGTTTCATACTTCAAAAAAGGCCAAAAAAGACGATCAAGGAAACTAGAAACTACTCAGAGTAACCTTAATATCGGGCAAATATTACAACAATACAGGAGTCTATCTGCAAGTGTCTTGATAACAATGCAGTGATCAGGAGGCACCAGCATGAGTTTGTTAAAAACAAATCTTGCCAAACTAGTGGAAGCATTCCTACCATCTGGATTTAATCAAAGCATTTGAAAAGATCTCCCGTAATATTTGTCTTAGAAAACTAATTAAATGTGGACGAGATGGGAACACTATCAGATGGATCCATAGTTGTCAGGGAAAGCATGCTCAAATTGTTGTCATCAGTGGCTGCACTTCAAACTGGAAGAAGGTCTTGACTGGAAATCCTCAGGGTTCTGTGTTAGGGCCATTGCTCTTCAACATTTTTATCTATGATCAGGTTTGCAGAATGACAGAAAACTGGGAGGGGTAGCTAACACATTGGAATATAAGAACAAAATTCAAAAGGACCTAGAAAAACTAGATAGATGCAAATGCAAAATTCTGCATTTAGCCATAAAAACTAAATACCCACATATAGGATGGAGGATCCATGTTACAGTGGTGCTACAAATGACAAGGACCTTGGGATTATTGTTAGTCCTGATCTGAACATGAATCAGCAATGTGATGTTGCAGGTAAAAATCTGAATGCTATTTTAGCTTGCATTAATATAAGTGTAGTTTCCATGTCGAGGGAAGTAATAGTCTTGCTATATTCTGCATTGGTCATGCCTTATCTATAGTACCTCATTCATTTCTGGGCATTTCATTCCAAGAAGCATTTAGGAGGTTCAGAAAAGGGCAACAAGGATGACTAGTTTGGTGAAGAGACATGTTCCCCATCGTCATCAATTGTGAATCGCACATATGGTATTTCCTGCGCCTGCGCAGACAGTTCGGAATCTTCTAGAAAACTTATTTGACACTTTTAGGCAGTAGACCCTGCCCACTCCCCTTGAGAGTATATATAGCCAGTGGGTGGGGCTACTGCTTCAGTTTCTTTCATCCGCCACCATTGCAGCAGCTAGGAATCTTTCTCTTTATCTTTGACTAGCATTTCTGGAATGTATGATTTTTACAGGCCTGTCCTCTGCCGCTCCAGAGGGAAGGACCAGGTATGATGGTTTGAAATTAAAGGAAGGTATATTTGAATTGAACATTAGAAGGTATTTATTGACAGTAAGAGCGGTTTAGCAACTGAACACATTGACTACTAGACAGGTGATGGATCTCAATTTCTGGACATCCAGAAAGAGGCTGGACAGCTCCCTGCTGGGAATGCTTTAGTTAGAGATCCTAAACTGAGCAGGAGGTTTATTTATTTATTTATTTATTTATTTATTTATTTATTTATTTATTTATGTGCAGTATTTATATTCCACCCTTCTCACCCCACAGGGGACTCAGGGCAGATTACAATATACATATGCATGGCAAACATTCAATGCCACAGGCACACAACAAATATAGACAGACATAGAGACAATTTAACTTTCCAACTTTTCATGAGGGTATTCTGGCCACCAGGGGAGCTGTTGCTTCTCCGTCCATTTGTGACGCTGATGAAGTGCTTCCTCATTCTTTGCAGGCTTGCTGGAGATTTTTATGGCATCATAAATTAGTTAAATTAGCCTTCCCGCATAGGTGGTACATAAATTTCCTACTTGACAGATGCAACTGTCTTTTGGGCTGCAAAGGTCGACAGCAAGCTACACAAATTGGTCGGACACTCCCAACCCAGGCTGGTTTCGAACTCATTACCTTTCGGTCAGTAGTGAACTTAATGCAGCTGACTCCCAGCCAGCTGCACCACAGTCCCACAGGTTGGACTAAATGGCTCATGAGATCTCTTCCAACCAACTCTATGCCATTCTCTCAGCTTCAGACAAAGGCAATGAATAACTTAATCAGAATCAATCTCTCCAGGAAAAGCTCAACAATAGGTTCTCTATAAGTTTAGAAATGACTTGAAGGCACACAACAACAGAATTGTTTGATTGAAAGGTGTGGCTAAGGTTTCAAGTTGGAAATGCAACGGCTCAGTATGTCACAAGTAGCTTAAGAGCAATGGAAGTGAGCACAACTTCCTTCATATCCCATCTGCACATATCCCCCACCTGTGGCTTCATCTAATATGCTATTTCCTACTTAACAGGCATGAATTTGAATCAGAATTGCATAGATGTGGTTCTTTTAGGAATACAATGGAGAAAAAGCCTTTTGACTAACTATTTTACTTCTGATTCTCACGATTTGTAGTCTTTTGAGTAAGAAGCTGTATTACATCTTGCTGTATTATAAAAGGTTAACAATGGAACAATTGATCAGCATCTCTCTCTCTCTCTCTCCCTATACACACACACACCTTGTTCTTTGCATTTAGAAACCAGACTCTTGTTTTATGAGATAGTTTTACGTCCGTTTTGGGCTGTGAGAATAATTATTTCTCCCAATTAAAATGAAAAGGACATGCAATGGACTGTTTGCTTTGAACCTGATGGTTTTTAATGAGATACCAGGATTGCTGTACTGGAAAAATTGCTCATTTCTATGGGAGAGTAATGATCTCTGTTCAAAACTAATCCAAAAAAATGTCAGCACCCCCACTGACCTGTAATTATGGTGTGATTTCTACACAGCCCCCTCCAAGGCAATCTGAGCTCAGGGTTGCATTCTCTCACACATATACGCACACACTTTGTTTCTGCTTGGACTAGCTTTAACTGCAGGAATGATCTGGGGGCATTTGCAGTCATTAAATATTCTTGGTTTAACTTTTCCCAAGAGCCAGGGTGTTAACCTGCTTCCTGGCTGGACTCCAGTTTCATCAATTATATTCTTTCCTCTGAATTCCACTCCCCCTCCTCTTCTATTTCATGTTCCTTATAAAAAGCACGTTTTTAAGACCATGCTGAAGTGGGGCTGAATCTTTCTGTTCCTCCATCCCACTTCCTTGCAATCCCTGCAAAGTTTCTGCATGTAGTTTTTTACATGTCACATATTTTGTGTGCAGCATGTGGCAACTGGATAAAGCCGACTTTGAAATTCAAAACCTATTTTCTTATCTGACTAATATAAAGCATGTGGTTTTCTCCGATAAAAGTTTGAATGGCATTTAAAAAGGCCTGTCTGAAATTTGCAAATGTTGAGACATGATGTCTCTTCTTCCCTGAATTTGAGACTTAGACTGATTGATTTCCCCAAGTGTAGAGTGCAAAAGTCATGAAATAAACCCATCTATATCTGCTACAAACATTGGTCGGCTACCAGGACATATACTGGCTCCAACCTCTTGCACTGAACTTAACAATTTGGATTTGTTTGTATTTATTTGTTATTTATTTATTTCCAGTATTTATATTCTGCCCTTCTCACCCTGCAGGGGACTCAGGGCGGATAACAATGTACAAGTTGCACCTCAGAATAGATTCACCTTGCTGAAATCACCAGAACTGCACACAGCCTGAAGTCTTTGTAGTTTATTAAAAAGTAAAAGATGAAAAGTTTAAAAAGCAAATCGTGCCACAGTGGTCCACACTCTTGTTACATCCCGAATAGATTACTGCAACGCACTCTACGTGGGGTTGCCTTTGAAGACTGTTCGGAAACTTCAATTAGTCCAGCGGGCGGCAGCCAGATTACTCATCGGAGCGTCATACAGGGAGCATACCACCCCTCTGTTATGTCAGCTCCACTGGCTGCCGATCCAATTCCGAGCACAATTCAAAGTGCTGGTTTTGACCTACAAAACCCTATACGGTTCCGTCCCAGCGTATCTGTCCGAACGCATCTCCTTCTACGTCCCGCCTCGGAGTTTAAGATCTTCTGGGGAGGCCCTGCTCTCGGCCCCACCTCTATCACAAGTGGGGTTGGTGGGGACGAGGAGCAGGGCCTTCTCGGTGGTCCCTCGCCTATGGAATTCACTTACCGGGGAAATTAGGTCATCGACTTCCCTCCTCTCTTTTAGAAAGAAACTAAAAACATGGATATGGGACCAGGCCTTTGGGTAATCTGGCAGATAGACAAAGGACAGTGATGACTAGAATTGATAGGATTTGACAATGTGGAATGAATTTACGGACTCTGAGCTAGTGAACGTTGAGCATTACACTGGTTTTATGGATTGTGATGTATAATTGATTGTTTTAATTGTTTTATAATTGCTGTTGATATATGTTTTATCTTATTGTTTGTGTTGGCATGTGCCTTTTGTAAGCCACCCTGAGTCCCACCTCGGGGGTTGAGAAGGGCGGGGTAGAAATACGCAAAATAAATAAATAAATAAATACTGTTCCAAAGATCAATAAAACATAGCACTGTAAAGCAGAATTCCAAATAGCACCAACGAAACAAAGTCCCATGAAAACATGACAAAATCCCAAGACCACGGACACAGGAAAACGAGCACAAGCTGCTTGGTTGAGCAAGAAGTTGCTCTGACAAAGGTTTGTTTCCAAACACTCTGTTTAATACCCTTTGCAATACATGAAAGCATTTCTTCGGTCTCTGACCTCCTTCTTGTTGGCTATTCTCACACTCCTTCGAACTCTGAATTCCAAGTGGTCAGCCTGATCTAAGATTCCCGTTTCATCAAGGTCAGGCTGCTCGTTAGTGTTAGTCTGGTTGCCTTCCTGCCTACTATCAGGCTGAGAACTGTCCTCCTTTTCTGAGTCAATTTGCACCTGGCTAGTTTCAGTATCAAAAACATCATTCCCTGCTGTGGGAAACTGAACTTGCACACCCTGTTCCTCATTGTCTACAACAGGAACATTTTGAACCTGATTGTTGACCTGCATCCTATCATCCTCGTCAGAGTCACTCTGAGACCCCATCTGAGCCACAACACTATCAGTCTGTGTCTGTGGTTCCAGCTGAGTTACAACAGTACATATACATGGCAAACATTCAATGCCATAGACACACAACATAAATAGACAGACACAGAGGCAATTTAACAGCTTTTTCATGAGGGTATTCTGGCCACCAAGGGAGTTGTCCCTTCACCGACCATTTGTGACACTGATGAAGTACTTCCTCATTCTTTGCATGCTTGCTGGAGATTTTTATGGCCTCGTAAATTAGTTAAATTTGCCTCCTCGCATAAGTGATACCTAAATTTCCTACTTGACAGGTGCAACTGTCTTTCGGGCTGCAAAGGTCAACAGCAAGATACACAAAATAGGTAGGAATCTTACTCCAACCCGGGCTGGCTTCGAACTCATGAACTTTCGGTCAGTAGTGATCTTAATGCAGCTGACTCCCAGCCAGCTGCGCCATAGTCTCGGTGCAGTAGCAATTCTATAACTTTTTTCCCCTCTAGACTTTTTCAGCTCATAAAGCAAAAATGAAATGACAGAAGAAATATGGGCTGATTCCACACTTGCGGTTTTGTTTGAAATGAATATCATTTCTACATTCCATGATGACAGAGAAACCAAAGGCTTTCATTGCCAAACTCTTGCATACTAGTGCATTGTGTCTTCTTTAAAGACATGGTGCTTCAAAACTAAGGAATTTCACTATTACTGAAAAACTGATGATCTACAACTACTGGTAGTTGACAACAGATTGAACACGATGCCTCCACACAGCATGTAATGTGCCACTTCCTCATGGACATTATTTAAAGGGTGCTTACACTGTTGCAAGAAATTTCTTCCCCAACAATGTGCTTGAGTTTAAGGCTTTCAGCCTAGTCTTTAAAACACAGGCCTATGGTCCCCGGTAAAGTCTTCTTAGGACAACATAAACCCATCTGTGGGGTAAAGGAAGAGGTCTACTAATGGAAGTCTTGTATTTCCAGTGTCTGAAAGTTCTCCTGCTATCTTTGTTCAGCTGTTGATGCGACAATAGTAGTAAGGAGTGTGTGTTAGAATTGGATTGTGAGAAGATCTGAACATGTAGCCCTGGATCTATCCTCGTTATTTCCTCTCTAGGTGGAAACAGAAGGTAGAAAAATGTGCAAGCCAGCAACTTTAAAAAGAAAAGAAAGAAAGCTAGCTTCTCAACTTTCTCCCCTGGCCAATAATGTTTTGGATTTTGGAGCCTGCAGTGGAATCCCTTCCTCCAGCCTTTTCTCGGCCAATTGTGTCTTGTTCACTCTCCATCTCAGCAGTACTGAATCAGCTATTTATTAATTCCTCTTCTTAGATCTGAAATTACGTGCTTCCTCTGAATGCTAAGCAAAAATGAAGTATTGAAACTGCTTCTTCGTGACTGCAGAACTGGCCAGTTATGGATTGATTTGTTATTGCTAAGTAGTAGGAAACCGCTAATTCTCTGTGCCAGCATCTTGATAAAGTGATTTGTGAGTGCTCAGATGGGTCCTATTGCTTCTGAGTGTAATTCCAAGTTGGAATAGAAATGCACAAAGTAAGGGATTATATGCCATAGTCAGGAGCCATCTTATTGCACCCATTCTAAGCAAAACTTCTGTATTCCAGAGAATGCCACTTAATGACAGCTTTCTAGGTAATCATGCCCACCAAATACAGCATTTGCATAACATTAGATGGGAGTTATACCGGAAGCCAGAAAAATTCCCCAGGAACTGCCTCTCCTTTTGTTTTCATGCTAAAGTTCAATTGCAATAACAAAAACAAAATTTCAAAATACACAAGATCTAAATTGCTCTATCTGCAAATTACAGACTGCTGATTAAAGGACCAATTTCAGTAATCTTAATTATTTATTTGAGGTCTTTCTATTTAGTCTGCCACATACTCCACATGCTGCATGATGAATTTTTCTCTCTCGCTTAATGTTGATGTTCTAAGCACATTTTCTTGAACTTAATAGAAATCATTTGTGAGTAAATATTCTGGAAAGAAATTGGCCATAGGGCATATGTAGTATTATATAGCATTATGTTAATTTTATGTAATTTAAATCTATTTCCAGGTTATAACAAGGAAAGCAGCACCTTTGCCGCATTAAAGGGATTGTATGTAAAAAAAAAAAGACAAAAGTATTAAGTCCTTCAAGGGGAACTTTAACATCTAGTTTCTTTTATGCTGACTTGATCAGGTTGCATGGAGAAAGTAATTAAGATGCTGTTATTACTTGCCATAAAGTTGACTTTGACTTACGCTTGACAAGAAGAGTAAAGGATTTCTCAGAGCCCTGGTCATCAACTGCCCTATTCTGTTCTTGCAAACTCAGGGCTATGGCTTCCTTAATTCAATCAATCCAACTGTATTGCAATCTTCCTCTTTTACTACTGCCTTCCACTTGATGAGCATTGATTTCTTTTTCAATGAGTCATGTCTGCGTTTGCAGATTCTGCCTTAACTTTCATCATTAGTTGTTCTAAGTCCGTGCTATTTTGGGGGGAAGTAATATAATTTAAGTAAGGGATATGGTTTAATATAGCTTAAGACAGGGGTCCTCAAACTTTTTAAACAGAGGGCCAGTTCATAGTCTCACAAATTGTTGGAGGGCTGGATTCTAATTTGAAAAAACATGAATGGATTCCTATGCACACTGCACATATCTTATTTGTAGTGCAAAAAAAAAAAAACACTTTAAACATACAATATTTAAAATGAAGAACAATTTTAACAAATATAAACTTATTAGCATTTCAATGGGAAGCGTGGGCCTGCTTTTGGCTGATGAGATAGGATTGTTGTTGCTATTGTTGTGTGCTTTCAAGTAGACTCAGGTTGACCCTGAGTGAGGGCCGCGTAAATGACCTTGGAGGGCCGTATCCGGCCCCCGGGCCTTAGTTTGAGGACCCCTGGCTTAAGATAACCTTTGACTAATTGTTTTTTAAATTTTATTTTGAAAAATGAATGAAAGAATATCATAATACAGTTACAAATCACTGTTTACAATTCTGTGTTTCCCTATGCCATCCAGCTTCCTTCCTTGCCCCAACTCACAGGTGTTTACAAAGTCTGTAAACATTTCGACTAATAGTTGTCCGAGTGTTGAATGAAAAGTAATGCCTCCACCTTCGTAACTCCTCAACAGATGGCAGTACTGGTATGCAGCAGATACTGGCTTGTTCAGTAGACTCTCCTCTACAGTTCCATTTTGGCGGGAAGCCTTAGCATTGAACGGTTTTGTTGTTAAAGTGGGAAGTATGGAACCCTGCACAGACGGTCGGTCAATGCGACTTAAGCAACGTGCAGTCATTGAATTCTTGACAGCAGAAGGAGTCACCCCAAAGGAGATTCACCAGAGAATGCAAGCTGTTTATGGTGATTGTGTTGATGTGAGTACTGTGCGTCATTGGGCGAGTAAGTTTAAAGATTTTTTTTGTCATGTCAGGAGTGACTGCAAGTTGCTCCTGGTGTGAGAGAATTGGCTGCCTGCAAGGATGTTGCCCAGGGGACGCCTGGATGATTTGATGTTTTTGTCATCCTTGTGGGAGGCTTCTCTCATGTCCCCACATGAGGAGCTGGAGCTGATAGAGGGAGCTCATCTGCCTCTCCCTGGATTTGAACCTGCGACTAGTCGGTCTTCAGTCCTGCCAGCACAGGGGTTTAACCCACTGCGCTACCGGGGGCTCCAGTTTAAAGATGTTGAGATAGGAAGTTCTGACTTGCGTGACAAACAAAGAGTTGGACATCCTGTGACAGCAACCACCAAGTTTCACGAGTAAAAGGTTGAGAGATTGATTCAGGATGATCATCATATCACTCAGAGAGAAAGGACCATTGCTCCTTGAGAATGTTTTGTTATTTGACTCATGTTAGTGAGTCAGTGATGGCTAGTGATAAGGGATGATGGGAGTTTTGGTCCAAAATATAAATGTTCATCACCCCTAACCTCCTCTGGCTCTATCTGTCCCTCTAGGAAGACTAATTTCTCACAAATAATTCCAATTAACTAGAGGGTTTGTTACAGTTTACATCTAATGCAGAGGTTCCTAAATTTGTTTGGCCTACTGCCCCCTTTTCAGAAAAAATATTACGCAAAACCCCCTTGGAAATCTACCTTCTTTAAGTGAACAAACAGAAAGATGCTGTGACAAATTTGCTTTTATGTATATTTCTAAATATATCATTATCATTATTTATTTATATTACACTTTTCTTCTCTAGCGAGGATTCAAAGCTGCTAACAACAAGGTATAAAACATACAAGGTACATTGGGATAAAAGAAGTAGACATAATTAAAAAATAACAATTGAAACATAATAAAGCAGTTAGACCATAATAGAACACGTTACAGATTAAAACACATTCAGTACTTTAGATATCGTTAAAACTAAATAAACATAAAGCAATTATCCATCCAATTGCCACTCGTCCATAAAGATATTTCACAAAAAAGGCTCAGTCCAAATGTTACTATGGCACCTAACACTCTTGTAATATTCAAAGGCCAGAGTCCAGAGAAAAGTTTTTATCTGGCACCTGAAAGTTAGTAGGGATGGGGTCATTTTGATGTCTTTCGGAAGGGAGTTCCAGAGCCGTGGAGCAACCTCTGAAAAGGCCCTCTCTCTTGTTCCCACCAACTGTATTTGCGACGGTGGTGGGACTAAGACGTGCCTTTCCTGTTGATCTCATGGCTCATGCAGGTTCATAGAGAGAGATGCAGTCAAAACAGAGGATTCAATTTCAGTTTGTTCATTTTCATCCAGTCCATCACAGCTGACAGGCACTGGTTCATGGTCAGGACCGCTTCTTTGGCTTTTGTTGGAATAGAATAGGGTGTTGTCTGCATACAGATGCCACTGAACTCCAGAACTCCGGATGATCTCTCCCAGTGGTTTTGTTTAGATGTTAAATAACTGAGCCCTGAGGGACCCCACAGGACAAAGGAAAACCTGGACTTGTGAAGTCAACACATATTTCAGAACCTTGCTCAGAAAGGGGTTTGAAACTGGTCGGTAGTTGTTCATCGAGGAGGGGTTTAGAGACAGTGTTTTTAAAACTGGTTTTACTGTAGCCTCCTTGAGGCATGCTGGTAATATGCCTTGAGTCAGTGAGGCATTAATTACCATGCAACATGATAAAGAGAGATGTTGTAATTAAGACTCCTTGAAGCTTGAAATTACAAAATTATTTATTAAAATCACCCGTAGTAAAATTTTGCCATTACACACATAAAATTAAGATAATGAAGAATAATATGAACATAAAAATTACATATAACATTCAAAATAATCCCAAATGAGAAGAATGAACCTGGTGTGCTCTCAGTTTATTAATGTTCAGCTCCATTATTGCCAGCGATATGATTTTAAAAAAAATACTTATTGTACTTCCACTATTGCTAACTGATTGTCACACAATTTAGAAACAATTTAAATTAGATTTCATACTTGTACTATAAGCAAGTTGTTGCATGCAGTTATTTCTGCCGATGCATGTGGGACCTCCTTTTTTTTTGGTTGTGTCAGGAGCGACTTGAGAAACTGCAAGTCGCTTCTGGTGTGAGAGAATTAGCTGTCTTCAAGGACATTGCCCGGATGTTTTGATGTTTTACCATCCTTGTGGGAGGCTTCTCTCATGTCCCCACATTGGGAGCTGAAGCTGACAGAGGGAGCTCATCCGCGCTCTCCCCGGATTCGAACCTGCGATCTGTCGGTCTCCAGTCCTGCCGGCACAGGGGTTTAACCCACTCTGCCAATGGGGGCTCCTATGGGACCTCCTGACAATGGACAACACACTCGTCTGCCAATGCTTGCTTGTTAAGACCTATCGGTCCATTGATCAATTATTATGACTTGTATTTTGTGTGTTCATTTGGAAAATAATCACTAAAATGTTAACTCACTGTTACACAAAAGATGAAGCATTTTCTTCTTTTTTATTTTTTTCACCGCTCCCTTATTGTAGTCAGTGCCCCCAGTTGCACCCCAGGTTACAACTACCCTTCCCAAAGTGGGTGGGAAACATCACCCACTTTGGAGAGTACTAATCTAATCGGTGGAAGAAACTTGGGAAATCTGCCTTTTTGCCTTTAACAGTCATTTGAGGGGCAAAAAAATAGCAGGTGGAGCTGTGTGTAGCATAGAGATGAACATCTCTGTAGCTAATATTTTCGGGTCAAAACTGCCATTCAAGACACAGATATGGGGTTGGAAATATGGCAAGGCAATTTATAGCTGTGAATACTTCTACATCAAGGGTGGTCCTTTGTGTGGACAACAACCAAACTCTGATCTTGTCAGTGTTACTTCCTTACTATTATTTAGTTGTCCCTACTGATATATCTTCTAGCGTCCACTTGTTCCCTCCTTAGGCTGCAAGGCTGCTTCTCTGCTTCTGCTTCTACCCATCCTTGCTTCAGCACCCCTTGGCACCTTAGACCTTTGCTATAGCAGACCCTTCAATATTTCAGAGATTAAAAAATGAATTTCTGTGGCAAAGCAACATCAGAGTGTGGTCAAGATAGCAAACTTTCCTAATGAAAAAGAGTCAGCTGTATTAAGATCACTACTGACCAAAAGGTCATGAGTTTGAAGCCAGCCTGGGTTGGAGTGAGCTTCCGACCATTTTGTGTTGACCTTTCTGTTGACCTTTGCAGCCTGAAAGACAGTTGCATCCGTCAAGTAGGAAATTTAGGTACCGCTTATGCGGGGAGGCTAATTTAACTAATTTACGATGCCATAAAAATCTCCAGCAAGCCTCCAAAGAATGAGGAAGTACTTCATCAGTGTCACAAATTGACGGTGAAGCGACAGCTCCCCTGGTGGCCAGAATACCCTCATGAAAGCTGGAAAGTTAAATAGCCTCTCTGTGTTTGTCTATATATGTTGTGTATGTATGACATTGAATGTTTGCCATGTATATGTACATTGTAATCCGCCCTGAGTCTCCTGTGGGGTGAGAAGGGCAGAATATAAATACTGTAAATAAATAAATAATAAATAAAAGCTAGGAAGGGCTGAGGCAGGTTGCTTTTGCCTGAATCTTCTGATAAAGGTATGATTCCACCTCCTTTCCTTTTGCACTTTGAACTCAGTTTGCAGCAATGAGTCAGCTGAGGATGAAGGAGAAAATGGAAGGGGGGAGTGAAAATCTGAGACATTCTAAAAGCAGCTTAAAAATGGACTATCTACAACCCCCGCTATAATGAGCCCTCCTCTGCAAATAACCTGCTTCTCTTTTATCTCGCCCGAGTTTTTAATTATTTTTAATTAGTTTTCTTTTAATCATTACATGTAGCCTGCCCATTGTCACTGTAATTGTGCTTATTGTAATTTTATATTGTTACTAGCCGTCCCCTGCCACACGTTGCTGTGGTCCACATGGGGGTTCTGTGTGGGAGATTTGGTCCAATTCTATCACTGTGGGATTCAGAATGCTCTTTTATTGTAGGTGAACTATAAATCCCAGTATCTACAACTCCCAAATGTCAAGGTCTATATCCCCCAAACTCCATCTGTGTTCATATTTGGGCATATTGAATATTTGTGCCAATTTTGGTCCAGATCCATCATTGTTTGAGTCCACAGTGCTCTCTGTAGGTGATCTACAACTACCAAACTCAAGGTCAATGCCCACCAAAGCCTTCTAGAGTTTTCTGGGCGTCCTGTATGCCCTGGTTGGTTCAATTCTATCATGCTCTTTGATTGTAAGTGAACTATAAATCCCAGCAACTACAACTCCCAAATGACAAAATCAATTTTTTTTTTAGTGAAAGACATACATTGGGTTGTTAGGTGTATTGTGTCCAAATTTGGTGTCAATTCATCCAGTGGTTTTTGAGTTCTGTTAATCCCACAAACGAACATTACATTTTTATTTATATAGATGTATTCATATGTTTTATGTAATTATGATGTTGTTTATTGTTTGCATTTTGGTTTTATTCTGTTGTAATTTGTTGTTTGGGCTTGGCCTCATGTAAGCTGCTCTGAGTCCCCATTGGGGAGATGGTGGTAGGGTATAAATAAAGATTATTATTATTATTATTATTATTATTATTATTATTATTATTATTATTGAATTGGTACAATTGAAGAGTATGCTATAGGCTTGGTTGATCAAAAAAAAAGGTTCAAAACTCGTTTTGGATGTAGGGGGCACTGGCGATTCGATTTTGAAATGATTTCTGATTTTTTTTTAAAAAAACGGAAATATCAGAAATCCGAATTGCTTCGTTAATGGAAGGTGCCTCTCCTTCCCCTGTTTTTCCAGCTGATTTTAACAGGCCCACCTCATCCCTCTGCATCACCGCCAGGGAAGGGAAACTGCGGGATTTTAAAACTGTTTGTAGGCTTTGCCAAAGTTACTTAATGGTTCTGAAAATCAAAATAACTGTGGGAGACATCCGAAAATAATTCCGAACAATGGGTAAGTGGTTTCAATTTGGAATTGCTCCTCCCACTATTCCTGCATGGTTCGAAATTGGTTCAAAGGGGAATTTAATCTGAATTAATTCCGATTTAAGAAGCTTCCGAATGAACCCGAACAAGCCTAGTATGCTACTGTCAGGCTGCTGGCTTTGCTTTCTCTTCCTGTGCCACCTTGAGGCTCCTACCCTCAACCTAAACCATGGTTCCATCCTAAACATTTCCCTAATGTTGCTGGGATTCATACTTGCTGCCATCTGTGTGCTTGGCAGCTGCATATAGCTCAGCCTGGCCTTTGGCTACCTGAGACTTCTCATTCCACCACCAAATGGAGGCTCAATGAATTAAACACACTGCTATGTTTGTATGCAGTCCCCATCCCGTTTGCTTTCTCATCACCCCTGTATCTTTCTTTTCTTTCGGCTGACAGCCCCTGGCAGTGGCTTCTCTTACCAACGGGGACCTGGAGTCTAAAAAGCAGCCTCTCCCTGAATAGCGTTTGCCAACTTTAAACTGCCTTTTACTTAATTGTTTAGCTGGCGTCCCTTGCCCCTACCCCTTGGAGAGGGAGCGAGTCAGGGAAGCTTAAGAGCCCACTAATAACATTGTGCTCCCTGGTGAGCCGCATGTGGCAAAGGAAAAAGGAGGACAAATTGCTTCTCTCGACTTCTTTGCCATTCCCAAGCTTGCGCCATCCTCCCTGTTCCTCCCATCCCCAGCACCCCAAGAGGCAGACTCAGCTAGTCCACTTTGAGGGGAACTCAACTTTCCTTTTTTCAAGCTAATTAAACTCTTCAGTTTGGATGAACACATTTGTCAGCAGCGAGAACAGCAGCCAGCTGGGACTGTTGCCGCTCAGTCTCCTTCTTCCATTTTCCCATTCTCTCGCTTTCGTTCTCTTTAAGGCTATTTGTTTCTTGTCAGCACCTGTCTTTGGAGACTCCCTCCTCCTCACTTTCTCCAGCCTCTTAATGGTTTCTGGCACTGATAGACAAGGAACAGACTCAGATGGACCTCTTTGCCTCTAGGCTTTGCGTTGCTGGCTTGACAAGAGTCTCCGCTGCACCCCATGAACCCCTGCTGGTGCTGGCTCCCCTCCAGCCCTTCTGCAACTTCATTTGGTGCAGAAGAACTGGATAAACCCTACTTGGGTTGGTGGAAAGAAACCATTCTGGCAGAAATCCACCAGCCTCTTGTATCCAGGCCCAACTGTGTGCTCAGTGTTTCACTGAATTCTTCGAAATCATTCATTGATGCTCTGATGTTGCATTGGATTCACTAGTGGGAAGTGTAGGCCCGCTTTTGGCTGATGAGATAGGATTGTTGTTATTTTTGTGTGCTTTCAAGTCGTTTTAGACTTAGGTTGACCCTGAGCGAGGGCCGGGTAAATGGCCTTGGAGGGCCGTATCCGGCACCCGGGCCATAGTTTGAGGACCCCTGTTTTAGAGGAAGGAACTAGCGAAACAATTTCTTGAGTATTTCTATTAAAGAATACTAAGAAAATCCCATTAAATCCATGGGTTTGCTATACATTGACAAGTGATTTGAAGGGTCACACTTAGTTCAACATTCTGTGTGATTTCAGTATCCTGGGGTCAGAGATGGTGTATATTTTATGTTAGGTGTTTCTAATGTATTTATAAAGTTTTGGTGGTTAGCTACTCTTAATAATTCTATACTTTAAGTGACTGACTATATGTCTATGTTTGCAAACAAAAAAGGAAGGGCATTTGCATGTTTTTAAAGCACCTTTCAAAATATTTTGAGCCAATTACCTTCTTTTAAGCATCCCATTTCATTTAAGCGTCATACAAAGAAATGTTCTAAGCTTCCACCTTGGATATAACGGACTTTTCCTTTGTACAGCTAGAGAATTCAGAAGCTGATAAGTTTTGTCAAATATAAATGCCTGTTTGTTGAATACTGTCCCTATTTTAATAATATCAACAATGTTCCCAACTTCTATGGATTCTTGTATTTGTAAAGCTTTTCCCGTACATTACATTGGTAATTCTTTATAGCAACTGTGAAAAGTAGACCAATGTTACTGCTGGGTTGTTGTAGGTTTTTTCGGGCTATATGGCCATGTTCTAGACGCATTCTCTCCTGACGTTTCGCCTGCACCTATGGCAAGCATCCTCAGAGGTAGTGAGGTCTGTTGGAGAGAATGCCTCTAGAACATGGCCATATAGCCCGAAAAAAAAACCCTACAACAACCCAGTGATTCCGACCATGAAAGCCTTCGACAATACAATGTTACTGCTGTTCCCGCGTTGCAGTCGGAGCAGTCCATGGGAAGGAATGAAAGGCTTCAGTCCACTCAGGGAATTTGGGGCTCAGACAAACCGGACAATGCTGCCCAAATTGCTGGACAATTTAATTACAAAGCAATTTACGTTATAGGAGGAAATATAATAACAGTTAGTGAATCTTGGCCATTAACTTGCATCTCCAAGGTATGTAATAGGAAATGCATGTTTTAGTTTGCATTTTAGTCATGTTTTATATGTGCAAAAGTTCTTTACCATCCTAAAAGGGCTCTCCCTCTCCCTCTTTCTCCTCTCATTCTTGTGTTTGTGTGTATGTGTGTATTCTCCAGTGGCTTTGGCAAGGATGATGCTGAGTGGGAGCTGCTAACTCTGCCATGTGGAGAACAGGCCCAGGCATGGCAGATGGTGAAGTCTGGCATGCTAGCCAGGCCATTTGGTAATGTTGCTGTTTTCAGGCTTTGCTGCTGCACGCACGCACACACGTCTCCTTGTCCTCATGTCTTCCAGCCATGCAGAAGAGCAGCAGCTTTTTAGCCCCATCCAGCTGCCACTAGCTACACATGTCAGGGGCTGACCTGAGGGATGGAAAACTGCCTCACCTCCAGGGTAAGAGGGGCAGCTCAAAAGGGCCTTTCTTTCTCTGATTGGAGTGCCTGTATTGGAAGAAGGGATAGTAGGGAGTCCGGTGGGACTCTGGCCACCTCCCAACTTGAAGCTGGCCAAGGCTAGTTACACATCCAGAGCCAGGAGGTATGAGGTTGCAGCAGAGCTTCTCCTTGCTCCAGATCTACTAAAGAAATGGTCCCCATCTTCTTAGGTTATGGAGAGCATTCTAAGTGGCACCAAATGCTTTGCTGCATTTGCTGCAACCTAAAATACTCTTTATAATTTAGGATAGTCATTCTCAAACTGCGGCCCTCCAGCTGTTTGGACCTCCAACTCCCAGAAGCCCTAGACAGCTTGTTTAATGGTCAGGAAATGTGTTAGTTGGAGACCCAAACATCTGGAGGGGCGCAGTTTGAGGATGCTTGACCTAGGATGTCCAATGGACTGTTCTGCTGCCAAGAGAAAGTGATTGTATGGAAACAGATTGACTTGTTGTTGTTTATTTGTTCAGTCGTTTCCGACTCTTCGTGACTTCATGGACCAGCCCATGCCAGAGCTCCCTGTCAGTCGTCACCACCCCCAGCTCCTTCAAGGTCAATCCAGTCACTTCAAGAATACCATCCATCCATCTTGCCCTTGGTCAGCCCCTCTTCCTTTTTCCTTCCATTTTCCCCAGCATAATTGTCTTCTCTAAGCTTTCCTTTCTTCTCATGATGTGGCCAATTGACTTACGAGATTGACTTACCAGTACCTATTTTGACAAAATGGAAAGAATACACAGTGGGCCCTCAGTATCCATTGGGTTTGGTTTCAGGTTATGGAGGGCCAACTGTATCTTTTTAGCAACAGAGAGAGGGCATATTATTTCTTAATGCTGTTTTGAAAATAAATACTTGCCTTATATATATATAAGTTTATGCCGAGTAAAAGGCAAGTGAAAACATTCTGGGATCTGGAGGTAAATAATCCAAATAGCTAGGTCCATACCCACTAAATTAACATAGGGAATAACCCAACGGAGAAATTCTCCTAGCTAAGACCCATTGAAATTAATCTTCTCTGAAGAAAGTCATTTCAAAAGGTTTATATAGGAAAAAACTTCCTGAAGAATTGGTTTCCAGCAGGGTCGTAGCCAGAAAAAAATTTCGGGGGTGGGGGGTTGAAACCTGCCTCCAAGCTCACACTGAAGCAAAGAGCACAAAGAGCTATTGCTGCAAGTAATGACAGTGTGAATAAATTGTCAATATTTGCTTGAGATAGTGCTTGCGTCTCATAGACTTAGCAAGGGGAATTGGTTAACCACTTAAAATTCATGAGTAAACCAGGGTTTTTTTTAACCTGAAAAATTTCAGGGGAGGTTGAACCCCTCCCCCCCCCCCCCCCCGGCTACAGGCCTGGTCTCCAGGAATCAAGACCTTATGCCCCCTCCTGTGAAATCACCTATCAGCCTATGCTGGATGGGGTTACACTCCCCCTGAAGGTGCAGGTTCACAGTTTGGCAGTGATCCTGGACTCATCACTGAGCCTGGAATCCCAGGTCTCGGTGGTGGCCAAACAAAATTTGTGCACCAGCGTGTCCGTATCTTGGGAAGTCTGACTTGGCCATGGTGGTCCATGCTCTCGTTACATCCCGTATAGATTACTGCAACACGCTCTATGTGGGGTTGCCTTTGAAGACTGCTCGGAAGCTACAATTGGTTCAACGGGCGGCAGCCAGGCTGCTCGCTGGAGTGGCGTACAGGGAGCATAGCCATCCTGCTCTTGCATCAGCTCCATTGGCTGCCTATTTATTTATTTACGTCATTTATATGCCACCCTTCTCACCCCGAAGGGGACTCACCGTGGCTTACAAGGTATATATTACATACAATATATTATATTATTAGCATAGTACAATATCAACATTAAACATTGCTATATTGCACCATACCACTATATCGTAATATTATTGGTAATATTACATGTAATATAAATATATAATTATAATATCATATTATTATTATTATTATTATTATTATTTATCTGCTACCAAGCACAATTCAAAGTGCAGGCTTTAGCATATAAAGCCCTAAATGGTTCTGGCTTAGCCTAGCTGTTTGAACATATCTATCCCTATGAACCATCTCCAAGATTAAGATAGTCTGGGGAGGCTCTGCTCATGGTCCCACCTTCTTCGCAAGTGCGGTTGGTGGGGACGTGAGATAGGGCCTTCTCAGTGGTGTCAGGAGTGACTTGAGAAACTGCAAGTTGCTTCTGGTGTGAGAGTATTGGCTGTCTGCAAGGACGTTGCCCAGGGGACACCCAGATGTTTTTGATGTTTTTACCATCCTTTGGGAGGCTTCTCTCATGTCCCCGCATGAGAAGCTGGAGCTGATAGAGGGAGCTCATCCACACTCTCCCCGGATTCGAACCTGGGACCTGTCGGTCTTCAGTCCTGCCTGCACAGGGGTTTAACCCACTGCACCACCGGGGAAGAGGTTCAGATGCTTAATAGGAAAAATCATCTGAAAGCAGCTTAGCAATCAGCAACAGATAGACTATGAAAGAATACAAAATCATAAATTGCATTAACTTTTGAACACTGAACTGACTAAAGTAGTTTTGACCAAGGTACATTAGGAGTAGTAATTGAAAATACTAATTTAGCTCAACCTAGGTTCCTTGTGTCCTTAATGAGAACACCAAACAACACTAGAATTGATTCCTTAGGCCTTTAGTCTTTCTGGGTGGCCATGTACCTCCATGCAGAACATGGAATTTAGATGGACATAGTATGTTCAGGACACAATGACCATTTCTCCACCAAATAAACAATCACTGTCCTAGTATGATTTATCTACTCAGCTTTATTAGAAGTAGCTACATCTTTCCACACATGGAATCAGTGTCACCATTCCCAGTCAGGTTCCATGTGCCAGGATATAAGCCCACTTGGATCACCTGCAGACGTGTATTCCCACCATTTGCTGAGTTTACATAGAGTGCAATAAATATGGATCATTCAGTATGCATGCATGACTAACCGTGAATGCCTCCCATTCTGTGGATACCTGTTCTTGCCAATCAGAGATCAAGAGGTCTCCAAACAGAAGTGGCTGCAGGTCACTGAGGGAGCTCTGTACAATGTGGGAACAGGCCAGTAGGCTTGGTCACAAGAGAAGTGTGAGATGGGTCACAGAGGCACCTATAAATGCTGTCCGGGGTTAGAGACACAGCTGCATCTCCGTTTACAAAGGGAGGTATTTCCTATTGCTCCTATCTGTAACATAACATTTGATACTAGAGGCCGAAGGTGGAAAGAATAAGGATAGATTGCAATAACACAACAAACAAGCAAGTCAGTATGTTCAGCAAACTATTTGTTTAAACTAACAATATGGACATGTGAACCAAAACAATTGGTGTAGGTAAATAACATTTTGAATTATCTAGAGACTACTTGAAGGCTTCCTACAAAATGCATCCAGATTATTTTCATCTTTTCTTCTGTCTTCACTTTTATTGATCTTTATGTATTCACTTTTATAGATCTTTATGTACTGATCTTTATGTAGCTTAGTAAGGAATTCTGGAGGCAACTTCTCATTGCTTTGCCTGTTGCAAACAGGCACACACCTGCAGTAGCATCAGTTAGAGCAGAATCTCCTTTCCCAATTCAAGCTTTCTTGCATTGTTTACTGCAGGCTTATTACTGCAACCCAACACTATTATTTACTATATTTATACCTTGTTCTTCTCACCCTGAAGAGAACTCAGAGTGGCTTACAAATTGGCAACAATTCAATGCCGTATAAACAAATATGTAAAACAATATGCATATACATTAAAATAATGTTGTTCATTCGTTCAGTCATCTCCGACTCTTCGTGACCTCATGGACCAGCCCATGCCAGAGCTCCCTGTCGGCCGTCACCACCCCCAGCTCCTTCAAGGTCAGTCCAGTTACTTCAAGGATGCCATCCATCCATCTTGCCCTTGGTCATCCCCTCTTCCTTTTGCCTTCCACTTTCCCCAGCATAATTGTCTTCTCTAGGCTTTGCTGTCTCCTCATGATGTGGCCAAAGTACTTCAACTTTGTCTCTAGTATCCTTCCCTCCAATGAGCATAATAAAAGTTATTAAAAGGGAGCCCCCGGTGGTGCAGTGGGTTAAAGCACGGAGCTGCTGAACTTGTTGACCGAAAGGTCGCAGGTTTGATTCTGGGGAGCGGCATGAGCTTCCGCTGTCAGCCCTAGCTTCTGCCAACCTAGCAGTTCGAAAACATGCAAATGTGAGTAGATCAATAGGTACCGCTCTGGTGGGAAGGTAACGGTGCTCCATGCAGTCATGCCGGCCACATAACCTTGGAGATGTCTATGGACAACGCCGGCTCTTTGGCTTAGAAATTGAAATGAGCACCACACCCCAGAGTCAGACATGACTGGACTTAATGTCAGTGGACAACCTTTACCTTTATCCTTAATAAAAGTTAAATCATCTAAAAACCAATTTTTAAAACCACACAAATCCAACGTCATAGTCATGAGAATTCTTTTCCGAATTGATGTTTATATATTTATATTACATGTAATATTACTAATAATATTACAATATAATGGTATAGTACAATATAGTAATATATAATACTGATATTGTACTATGCTAATAATATAATATATTGTATGCATATATATCTTGTAAGCTGCTCTGTGTCCCCTTTGTGGTGAGAAGGGCGGCATATAAATGTCGTAAATAAATAAATATGCTTAAACAGAGAGCCTTTCCTTTCATCAGTTTCTAGGACAATCTTCTTGGTCAGTCAAGAAAAACATTTTATTTACTTCACTGATAGGGATATCTCTTAATTCTGGATAGCATCTGTTTGTGGTTCCTTATGTTCCTGATTTTTTGCATCATGGTCCTTATTAGGGTGTGTGGAATTCAGTGGGGCTGTACTGATCCAAAGAGAAGTACCTAACCGATTCCTGTATTGACTAAAAGATATGCAGGCACAGCCAGAGTCACAGCTTGGATATCTTTTAGTCAGTAGGGGAACTTCCAGTACAGGAACAGTACAGTACAGGCACTAAAAGTTTTTTTTCTTCAGCCCTACAAATACCAATCTTGCTTAAAAGAAAAGCACCTTTTAGCTAGATAGAGGAAAATGAAGGGAAAAGGGTGGGGTTGTGCAGATGCAAAAAGGTTTTGTACAAAGCAGATGCTTTGTCTGTAGCATTGCAAACTGAAGTATATCTGTATTGCCAGACCATGAAAATCTATTCTACTGGATGTTTTCTAGTTTCTTCCTATTTCTTCCTCTGCTTCTTACTATAGCAAGGCAAAGTTGTCTTACAGGCTAGAAATAGAGAATATGTTCATATCATGGTGATATAACCCACAGATCCAGGGTGAGACTTGAAATCAGTTTTAAAATTAAAATTAAAATGCAAAACATTTGTTTAGAACAGGGGTCCTCAAACTAAGGCCCGGGGGCCGGTTACGGCCCTCCAAGGTCATTTACCCGGCCCTAACTCGGGCTAACCTAATTCTGAAATGACTTGAAAGCACACAACAACAACAACAACAACAACAACAACCCTATCTCATCAGCCAAAAGCAGGCACACACTTCCCATTGAAATACTAATAAGTTTATATTTCTTAAAATTGTTCTTCATTTTAAATATTGTATTGTATTTGAGTTTTTTTGCACTACAAATAAGATATGTGTAGTGTGCATAGGAATTCATTCATGTTTTTTCAAATTATAATCCGGCCCTCCAACAGTTTGTGGGACTGTGACCTGGCCCTCTGTTTAAAAAGTTTTAGGACCCCTGGTTTAGACTATCTTAAGTTTCGGTTCAATTTATTTTGATCGCAGACCAGAAGTACAAAATGTAATCGTATACAGGCAACAGGATCAACATGATATTTGCATAGCGTGTCCAAAACACGATACTTAGAAATAGGATATATTTAAAATCTATAAACTAAAACATATTGTGTCATGCATAATAAATAATTAAAATATGTAAACTAAAACTTCCATTAAGATCATTCACAACATGTAAGATTCATAGCCCCACCTTTTGTCATTCTGTCTCAGAGTGACAATAATTTACTATCCATTTTATTCACATTAGAATGGATTTAATTTGTCAATTGTTTTTTAATGCTGGCAAAAGTGTAAAATACTTAAAGCCTACCAAAAACACTAAAATATAAAAGTAGAAGTACTTTTGTTAAAATATACTTATGTGCAAGGGACTTTATCTGAAAATAGACTAAAATTATATATAAAACATTCCATCCAACATTTTTGGAGGAAGAAAGGGAAATATGAGATTAATATATTTATCCTATGCTATCTAATTGGAATAAATATCACTGGGTTCACTGGGACTTCCTCCCAAATAAGGACTTATCCAGACTGTCCTAATGTTTGAGGCATGATAGGTTTCATAACTGCAGCTACCGTTTCTACTTTAAAGATCCAAATGGTAATTCTTGTGGATTTCCTGGTAATTCTCATACTCCTGTATAAAAAGCAGTTTTATTATATTTTTGAGAAAACTACCAGAACATTAGTACTATCATTGTGTACAGGCAGTCCTCAAGTTACAAATATCCGACTTACAAACGACTCATAGAAACTGCAAGTTGCTTCTAGAGAGGGAGAATTGGCCATCTGCAAGGACATTGCCCAGGGGACGCCCAGATGTTTTACCATCCTGTGGGAGGCTTCTTTCATGTCCCCGCATGGGAAGCTGGAGCTGACAAACAGGAGCTCACCTCGTCTCGTGGATTCAAACCGCCAACCTTCAGGCCAGCAGTTCAGCTGGCACAAGGGTTTAACCCATTACACCACCACGGCTCCCTTATCTAATGTTGAAATCAAGCCTAAATGTATTTTAGCTTGTATTTCAAGCTCAATGACTCTTCTGTCATGGCAACGGCCTCAAGAACAGAACAAAGTGACTGGCCCAAAAGTCGACCTGGATGCTTTGCAGCTAATTGGGAGATTGACTAACTTCATTATCATACTATACTGTGGTAGCACAAAGTAAGAAAAATTTATCTCTGGGAAGGGAAATTTACTCCTGAAAGTTATTATTATTAAAATACTGATATTGTACTATGCTAATAATATAATATAGTGTATGTATATATGTCTTGTAAGCTGTTCTGAGTTCCCTTTGAGGTGAGAAGGGTGCCATATAAATGTCGTAAATAAGTAAATAATAAATATTATGGGGAAAAGGAGAAACCACTGAAGCTTTATCACAAATCCTTTGTTTCCACAACAAGCCAAAATATTCAAAATCCAATGATCACAGAGACAGGAAGTGAGGTGAAATCTTCTGAAAAGGGACACAATCAGCAAACAAACATTACAGGGGCATTGACCCTTCCCTATGTTTTCCAAAGCTAAAACATATATATTTTTGGCAGGAGTTAGACCAGGAGTCCACAAACTTTTTAACAGAGGGCCAGGTCATAGTCCCTCAAACTGTTGGAGGGCCAGATTATAATTTGAAAAAATGTGACTGAATTCCTATGCACACCACACATATCTTATTTGCAGTGCAAAAAAACACTTCAAAACAATACAATAATGATGAGATACAATTGTTGTTGTCGTTGTGTGCTTTCAAGTCGTTTCAGACTTATGTTGACCCTGGGCGAGGGCCAGGTAAATGACCTTGAGGGCCATATTCGGCCCCCGGGCCGTAGTTTGAGGACCCCTGAGTTAGACTTTAAAACTACCTGTTCCAACTTCAATACAAATTAAACTTGAAAACAAACCTACAGAACCTATCTTGTCCATAACTTGGGGGCTGCCTGTATTGGCACAAGATTAACCCCCCCCCCCAATGCACACATACAATTTCTGTGTAAAATGAGACATCGGGGGAGAATGACAATAGGGTGCATAGTGAAGGCAGAGGTTTTTTTTTTTTCTCCCTGGGAAAAAATAAACAGTAACAGAACTGTAAACATTTATAATCATAGTACCACAGTTCTAGAGAGGCTTTAAAAAAATAAAATTGTCTAAAGTTTAACTAGACGGGGGGGGGGGGGGGGGGGAGAGAAACAGAAAGGGAAAACATGTTCGATTAAAGCATATGTGGAGATGAAAAGGAAAGAGGTATAAGGTGGATGGACAACTACCACACCTAATCCATGTGGCCAGCAAGATAGCCACAAAATGAACCATAGTGCTGCACTTTACTGAAGTGTAAAAAATATTTCGGGAGAACATTTGGACAAGTGAGTATCAAAAATGACATTAAATGGTTTGGAACAAAACAAAACACATTAGGATGAAGCTTGGAAAAACTATTACATGTATTTGTTAAATGGTCAATTAATTGGATTTTCCACCCCTTGGCTGAACTCTATAGCTTGTCAGAAACAAATTAACTATTATTGTTTGTTAGAATTCTTTAGGGGTTGAATGGCTCCCTCTCTGCTAGATATTGTCAGACAGGAGGGCTTCGGGAGAAAGCTGGATTAGAATAGCAGGAAATGTATCTCATGGCTTTGTGTTGGCTTATTCGAAACTGCTTGTTGGCTCATGGATTTTAGAAGCAAAGTAATTGAGAAGATAGATGGTATGTCCTTGCTGGGATGGGGGAACAGACATGGACAGATATGTTTTGTTTGCTTGGCAGTCATAACCTTTTGAGAATGTAGAGCTTAAGGCTGGTGTTCCTTTCCTCTCATATTTTTAAACCCATATGGAAGTTGCTGGAGTCTTTCTGCATAATGAGGACAAAGGCATAGTGATTCTCTTCAATTTCCTCCCCTAATATTTTTGTTATTTTATTCCAGTTCTGATTGAAAACAGTATTAATCCTTGGGGTGAACTGCAATGAACTCCTTTAAATTATAATAAACTATAACTGGGGATATGTTCCCAGTTATAGTTTATATGTTCATAAACAAAACCATGGCTAATACTAAATCTATTAAAATGATGGAGTTCCAGCTCAAGAATGTCACAGAGTTGCACTGGTGTCATGTTGCCAGGGCTCTGCCTTATTCAGGTAGAGATGAACCAAACAAATACCCAGTTTGTATCAAGCAGTTTAATTAAAACAGCACTTACTTTCTGGCTGTTTTAATAGTCCAAAATATAAAACATAAAGATTGCACTCAGCCACAGAATAAACAAAAACTGATAGCAAATGCTACACCGTAGTCAAAGGGTCCAGTCCAGTGGTCAAATGCCGAGAGTTCAAAAAACAAAGTCCAGGGATCAAGAGTCTATACCATAGTCAAAAGCCAGTCCAAGGTTTAAGGTTCCAGGATTCCAAAGATTCAAGAAACAGGTCAGACACCAAAAATCCACAAACCTGGGGGAAAACCAGCAGCATCCACCACCAAGATAACACAAATACTTTTCTCCCAAAGCTAGCTCCTTAGATTCAGAAACACTCAGCTGCAGCCTATCTCTTCAATATCTCCACCCTTTATTGCTTTCACCCATGAACTCTTACTTCTTGATTACTCAACCCTTTAGATTAGAACTAAGACTTACGTTAACCCTTCCATCACCAACTGCTAGGCCTACCACCACCATCAACTGCAGAACAAGATACACGACATTTGGAGAATCTAGTGCTTTCCAAACTGTGTTGCTACATGTTAGTGTATCGGCTGTAGTGTATACATGTGTCATCTGAATCTAAGAAGAAACATTAAAATATAAATGAAAGGTTTTCATGAGATGTTTTGTCGCCATACATTTCATTATTTAAATATATATATGTGAGTCTGTATCTCTTACAGGGGGTCTAGAAAATTCCTTGAAATTGTGATTGTTGGTCCTGCGGATACAGAAGTTTGGTTATATTTTAGTTTGTTTATTACTTACATAAATGCTGGGCACTTGAATAATTAAGTGAAAAGATTTATTTCTCTTATTTTCAAACACACACCCCCTCCCCGCCCCTTTAAAAAATCCTGAAGGTTAGTGATCTGTGCTCTTCCTCATCTCAGCAATCAGAACAAAGCCTGATACAGGAGCATTTTAACCTTGAGATATTCTGTTTTCATTACTTAGATAAGCTACACCACTGTACCTATAAGAACAGTCACAATGGCACAATTACCTCAAGAAGAGAGTAAAGTTATCTCTTGTGAAGATACAATTGTAATGTCAGTTAGTTATGCTTTAGTTACCGAGAATAAAACAAGGAATACTTGCAAGAATTCCTTGAGCTAGAGTAATGCAGAAGTTTGAGGGCTGGACTAGGTTTCTGGACACCAGTGTTCAGATCCTTGCTTTATTATGGAAACTCACTGGGCAACCTTGGGCAAGTCACAGGAAGGAAGGCAATGGCAACGCTCCTCTGAATCAATCTTGCCAAATTTTCATATGTTTGCCATCAAAACCAACTTGACAAACATTTGTTACTACCAGACGCTGGGTATAATTGGTCAAAAAAGGATAAATACCTTATTATTTATAAAAATAGAAAATAACTGTTTCATTTGCAGAGTTTATATGCTAATAACTGCCTTGATGGTGCAGAAAAAGAGAATTCAAAAGCACTGTAGGGCTGAATTTGATTATGGAAATGGCAGCTATGTTTGCTTTTTTATGCTAATAAAGAGCAGAAGGTTGTGAAAGTTTATTTTGAAAACTAGGTGTTGCTTAACCTTCTTGTGGCTATGTGGAGTTTTCAGGAAACTCTGAAGTATCCTTGAGTTTGGCAATCCTCTGGGCATCTGGGTTAGGTCCCATTTGTCCCAATACATTGTCCACATGCACACTACTACTGTCACAGTTACTCTATTCTGAGCTCAAGAAAGGAAAGCAGAATGTTGGTGGGCAGGAAAAGAGATTTTAAGATGGGCTCAAAGCCAACCTTAAAAACTCTGGCATAGACACTGAGAACTGGGAATCCCTGGCCTGTGAGCGTTCCAGCTGGAGGTCAGATGTGACCAGCAGTGCTGTAAAATTTGAAGAGGCATGAATGGAGGGCGAAAGAGAGAAACGTGCCAAGAGGAAGGCGCATCAAGCCAACCCCCTACCGGGACCGCCTTCCACCTGGAAACGGATGCCCTCATTGTGGGAGAAGATGCAGATCAAGAATAGGGATCCACAGTCATCTACAGACCTACCGCCAAGACACTAAACTTGGAGGACCATCGTCCTCGGACTATGAGGGATTGCCTAAGTAAGAAAGTACTACTGTCACTTTGTCCCTGCACTGCTCAGCTCAGCAAAGGAGATGCACTGTCAGTCTGGCATCAGTTACACAACAAACAAAAAGGAGTTGAGGATGTGAGTGTTCCCAATATAAACTCAGCAGAGTGACCATGATGGCCTGATGCTCACAGCGAGGTCTGTAGTTGATAAGGAGCATCAACAGCAACATGGAGGACAAGGGGATTGCCCAATATGTCCAACCTAGTTTTGTCTTGTCTGGACACCACTGCAGCACCTCAGACAGCTCAGCCCAGTGTCCATGGCTGCCCACCATATTTGCCAGTGTGGAGTATAATGCCCAAGTTTAAAGATGAGTGCCTGTCTT
This sequence comes from Anolis sagrei ordinatus, assembly GCF_025583915.1. Lineage (NCBI taxonomy): Eukaryota > Metazoa > Chordata > Lepidosauria > Squamata > Anolidae > Anolis > Anolis sagrei. Next base: position 145,231,111 of record NW_026845477.1, on the reverse strand, counting down.
ATCTCTGGAGGGTCTACATGTGATCAGAATTCATAAGTGCTCAGGATCATCTGATGAGTTTGCATCTATAACAGAGACTCTCCTCTTCTGCCTATGCAGGTAAGAAGAGTAGCAGGGGATGCAAAACTAGAATATGCCCTTCCTCTTGTTGTTGTTCATTCGTTCAGTCGTTTCCAACTCTTCGTGACCTCATGGACCAGCCCATGCCAGAGCTCCCTGTCGGCCGTCACCACCCCCAGCTCCTTCAAGGTCAAGCCAGTCACTTCAAGGATGCCATCCATCCATCTTGCCCTTGGTCGGCCCCTCTTCCTTTTTCCTTCCATTTTCCCCAGCATCATTGTCTTCTCTAAGCTTTCCTTTCTTCTCATGATGTGGCCAAAGTACTTCATCTTGGCCTCTACTATTCTTCCCTCCAATGAGCAGTCAGGCTTTATTTCTTGAAGTAAGGACTGGTTGGATCTTCTCGCTGTCCAAGGCACTCTCAGAACTTTCCTCCAACACCACAGTTCAAAAGCATCTATCTTCCTTCGCTCAGCCTTCCCCATGGTCCAGCTCTCACATCTGTAGGTGACTACGGGGAATACCATTGCTTTAACTATGCGGATCTTTGTTGCCAGTGTGATGTCTCTACTCTTCACTATTTTATCAAGATTGGTCATTGCTCTCCTTCAAAGAAGCAAGTGTCTCCTGATTTCCTGGCTGCAGTCTGCATCTGCAGTAATCTTTGCACCTGGAAATACAAAGTCTGTCACTGCCTCCACGTTTTCTCCCTCTATTTCCCAGTTGTCAGTCATTCTTGTTGCCATAATTTTGGTTTTTTTGATGTTTAGCTGCAATCTAGCTTTTGCACTTTCTTCTTTCACCTTGATTAGAAGGCTCCTCTGCTCCTCCTCGCTTTTGGCCATCAAAGTGATATCATCTGCATATCTAAGGTTGTTAATGTTTCTTCCAGCAATTTTCATCCCAGCATTGCATTCCTCAAGCCCCACACATCACATGATGTGTTCTGCATGCAAGTTGAATAGGTTGGGTGAGAGTATACAACCCTGCCGTACGCCTTTCCCAATCTTGAAGTATTGATTGGTTGGATCAGTCTGTTGTTCCATGGTCAGTTCTGACTGTTGCTACTTGGTCCTCATACAGATTCCTCAGGAGAGACAAGGTGATTTGGTGCACCCATACCACCAAGAACTTGCTACAATTTATTATGATCCACACAGTCAAAGGCTTTAGAATAGTCAATAAAAGATAAATAGATGTTTTTCGGAAACTCCCTGCCTTTCTCCATTATCCAGCGGATATTGGCAATTTGGTCTGCCACGGCCGTCCCATCTTGGGTGGCCCTTCATGGTTTCACTCATGACATCACTGAGGTGCTCAAGCTCCAACGCCATGACAAGACAGTGATCCTTTGCTGGAGGCCCTTCCTCTAGTGTAGATTTAAACAGGCACTGTTACACTTCCAGAATGCTTGGTAAAACTTCATCTTAAAGGACAAAAGAAGCTGATGAAGCATCATATACTATGGAAAGGTGGAAGCTGGAATATCTCCCAAGAAATATTTAAATCTGTGAAGCTGAGCTGGAAGTGATGAAGATGCTGATGCTGCTGCTAGTGATGATAACCAAAACATGAGAACAAATGGTATTCCCATCCACTTCTCCCCAGACCAAATCTGCTTATCCGTTCTGATTTTTTTTCTGGGCCTGGTTGTGTTCTGCTTCTCTCCATGTGGACAAACTTTGCAACTTTTGACCACCGAGTTAAGTTTCTCAGAGATTCATATGCTTGCTTTGTGGGAAAGGGATAGATCCTTCTGCACCATTTCAACATGGAAGGGAGAGCATTCATAAGTGCCAGGCGCATGCCAGCTGTTCAGAGACCTCCTTCCATAAATGCATGTGGCCTAGAAGGACAGAAGCCAAATTCTGAGTGGAGGAGGCCTTTCATTTTGTGATGCATTTGGGGAGTGGGAGTCGTCCTGTTGGCACTGGAGCTGCAGAAGAAGAAGGGAACAGCCGTGGCAAAGGCCAAAGGGAATAAGAAAGGCTTTTAGAGGCTTTTAAAAAGGCTCCAAGGATGGGAGCTGGGAGGGAGGGGACTCTGCTTAAAAGCCCCAGTATTGTTGCTGGAACACACACAACTGCCCTTTGCACTTAGAAACGGCAGATGCTGAAGGCTTGCAATTGCCAAGGCAGGAGAGAATTTCTAGGGTCTTGGAAATGTGGCATATTCCCAGAGTCCTCTGAGCTGGTGTGTGCATGCGCGTGTGTTTGTGTGTTAATTTCCCCACGCCCTTCTGCTCCCTGTTGCTAGCACATGCTGCTCCACAGTCTGGAGCAGGAGATGCCAGACGGAAACACTAGAAGTAGGTCTACCCCACCCCCTTCCCACTGCCACCCCCACCCCAAGAATTATACTTGCAAAGAGATGCGTGACCTTAGTTAGTTTCCCTTCCTGTCCCAGGCTATGCTGTAAATATTTTTCCTCCTTTGGAGTCCATTCCAGCAGGGCATCACGATCCAGTGCCAGGTGTCTTCCTCCGTTTCTGAGAGTGGAATGTGGGTGGATGAGTGGGCTGGTTTCACCCAGCACCCCCTCTTCAGATCAGGTCCAAGGCCCTGTAATCCAAGTGAGGAAACAGATGGGAAGGAATCCTCTCTGTGTCTGCCACCACGACAGATGGCAGAAGCTGGCACTCAGTCACCTGGGCATATCCATCTTGTCCTACAGTGTGGTTTGTCCTCAAGTCAGCCTTGTTTACAGGGGGCTTTCATGGTCCATCCAAGCTGTTGTAGTGTTCACCCAAGGGTGCTGGCTTGCCCCTGCTGTTGAAGGCAAAAGGGAAGGGAGATGTGAATTTACTTGCTTCCTTTCTCCACAACACTGTGTTTGTATTCCCATTTTCATTCTGAGCGTTCAGACCAACTTTGGGGTACTACAGGAATGTAAATCCTCATAATTTTCTATTTCTGCATAAAGGAAACCCCATATTTCTGCACAGAAGATCCTGTACACAAAATAAAAACATTTGTTTTCTATTCAGAAAACCAATGTTTCTCATGTAAAAAAAACCTAAATTGTGAAGAATCTCAGATGTTTAGGATTGTCACAATCAGAGTTTCCCAGCATGTAAGAAGCACATTTTGACTATTTCTCAAATATTTTTGAATATTCTTTCTATACCCACAACCTTCTCAGATATCATTGCTCAAAAAAATTCAGTATGTGACGCATTCCTATATTCTTCTCATTAGCAGGGAGAGATAATCTAATTCCACACTGCCATCCCAAAGTTCGTTTTCACATATCCAGAAGTTCACTACTGATAGGGTTTAAGCTAATTTCTTTACCACATGTTGCTTATTATTCCTGCTACTCATTTAAAATCAGTTTCCCCCTGCAATGCTGGCCTGTGCTTTGAGTATAATTCAAGAACATTGAAAGATCTTGGCTGCTTAAGACCACAAAATCACCTGGTCTGACAAACTCTTTTCTGTAGTGGCTGCCTGAGCAGATGCTTTTCTGAAACAGATTAGCATAGTCCAACGCCAGATGTGCACTCTATCAATTCGTGCTCCTTGTGGCATCTGGCATCCAGAGATAGGGCCTTCTCTGTGGTGGCCTCATTGCTATGGAACTCTCTCCTGAATGAAATTAGATCTGCTCCCTCCCTCCTGACCTTTAGGAATCTAGTGAAATCATGGCTATGGAATGAGGCATTCCCAGAGTGATGGCTGAGACCGGCAATTGACCAAAGTTATTGACCACAAGATGCAGACTGAGTTGGACATGATTTTATCTTGGCGAATTGACTTATATGTATTTTATCCTTTATGTATTTTAATTCACTGTTGCTGTTTGTTATTAGATTGTTTTGATGTTTTAGACCAGGGGTCCTCAAACTTTTTAAACAGAGGGCCAGGTCACAGTCCCTCAAACTGTTGGAGGGTCAGATTATAATTTGAAAAAATGTGACTGAATTCTTATGCACAATGCACATATTTTATTTGCAGTGCAAAAAAACACTTCAAAACAATACAATAATGAAGAACAATTTTAACAAATATAAACTTATTAGTATTTCAATGGGAAATGTGGACCTGCTTTTGGCTGATGAGAGAGAATTGTTGTTGTTGAGTGCTTTTCAAGTTGTCTCAGACTTAGGTTGACCCTGAGCGAGGGCTGGGTAAATGACCTTGGAGGGCCGTATTCGGCCCCCGGGCCGTAGTTTGAGGACCCCTGTTTTAGACTGTACTGTTAGCATTGAATCCTAACTGTTAGCCAGTCTGAGTCCCTCTATGGAGGTAGAGAAGATCAAGATATAACATTTTCAAATAAATAAACAAATATATTGGCTCTACCTATGGAGGTTCCCTTTAGTTATAATGGTCTATGTTGTCTGATAGACCAACCCTCTCTCATCAATTTGCCTGTCAGTTCCAGCTTCTCATGTGGAGACATGAGAGAAGCCTCACACAGGATGGTAAAACATCTGGGCGTCCCCTGGGCAACATCCTTGCAGATGGCCAATTCTCTCAAACTAGAAGCGACTTGCAGTTTCTCAAAAAAAAAAAGAGAGATGAATTTGTCTTGTCCCCTAACAAGACAACTTTTAGAAAGCTGGTAAAATCATGGCTTTGGGATACTGCATTTGCAGAATGATGATTGCGTCAATAACTGCTGACCTTACTGGCGATGGCGATGAATTTGTGATTTCACTCTGACGAACTGACTTTTTTGTAATTTGTTTGAACTGTATTTTAATGTATTTTATATTGATGATGTATATTTGTTTTTATCTTACTGTATTGAATCCTCTGTTGTTAGCCGGCCTGAGTCCCTCTCCGGAGGTCGAGAAGACCGGGTTATAAAAACTCTAAATAAATAAATAATAATAAATAACAAATACACCGGAGCAAGTCAGAATGCCCATTAATTGTTCACACTTTGATTTTCTCTGTCCTGCATTTAGTCCTAAGAAGCCACGTGGCTGCAAAAAGAAATAAGCAAGGCCCAGATTTTGTTCCTGTCCCATTCAATTTCATTTCAGAGATCCGTAGTTTTGATGATATCTGACAGTTATTATACTATTCCCAGCCCCAGATTTGTTGCCTATAACCGTATATAAAATTAGAGAGTACAAGAACAAAATGCAGGATTTTTCCGTTCTTCCAAACTGTTGAATTTTTCTCTATTCTCATTTTTATCCCCTCCTTTAAAGGGGACTTTTTAAAGCTTTCCTTTGCAATAGTAGCACAAAGCTTTCAGGTTTGAACTGACATTATTCCATTGTCTTTTCTGCTATGCAAAAAGGTGTTGAATTTGATTTTAACAGCGAAGGGGGTGTGTTTTCATTACCTTTTTTTGTCGCTGATAATTGTTAAAGAAAATATGAGTTCCCCTTTCATTCTGTCTTGTAAGTAACATTAAAGAATAAAGGTAGCTTAATTTCATGCTAATGAGATGGAACAAAATCTGACTGACAAAAATATCACCTTTTCTGTTGTATAGCTCATCCTTGCTAGCATCTGTCTTTGCTGAAATGGTTCAGTGCTCAACCACCACCTCACTCAGTTGAGAATGCTGTCCCAGCTCCCCTTTGTGTTGCTCTGCATTCCCATAGAAGCCATAGCACATACTAGACAAAACTTGGAAAGTGTTCTGGGTAGAGTGCTGTTGGGGGATCCACCACCAGGGAGGGACAATTCCATGGAGGCTGTTGCTGTCCTGTGATGAATGGAGTTGGCCACTGGATGTCACCTGGGAGCCATGGGCTGGTGGCAGAACAAGCAAAAGGAAAGGAACCCAGGACCAGGCTGCTGTCCAAAGGTTGTTTCAGATTGCTGGTAGCCAACAGTTTCTATTGTGGATGTTTAAAATGCTGGTTGGAGAAGGCTACTTCTAAAACAGTGGCCAGATTGGCCTGGGAAGGATTTGTCTTATGGGACGTGAAACGAATGCTGCTGTTGCTGTTGTTATATTTATTTACTAGCTGTACCCGCCATGCATTTCTGTGGCCAACCTTCCCTCCCTCCCTCTTTCTCTCCTTCCATCCCTTTCTTTCTTTCTCTTCTTCCTTCTCTTCCTCTTCCCTTCCTTCCCCCCTTTCTTTCCCTTCCTCTTTCTCCCTGTTCTTCCTTCCCTTCCTGTTTTTGGCAGCTCCCAGCAGTCCTCTCTCTCTCTCTCTCTCTCCCCCCCCCCCCCCCCCCTTTCCTATCTCTATCTAATTTGTCTATCTGGAGGATTGCTGGGAGTTGCAGTCCAGGAATAGAAAATTGGAAAAATACAGGGATTGGGATGCTCTCAAAGAAATCCAATGAGAAGAAAGCTTGCATCTTGGAAGCAGTGCATTTGGATCACCCTCCTCTCCTAAAGGGCCTGGTCTAGGGCAGTGGTTCTCAACCTTCCTAATGCCGTGACGCCTTAGTATATTTCCTCATGTTGTGGTGACCCCCAACCATAACATTATTTTTGTTGCTATTTCATAACTGTAATTTTGCTACTGTTATGAATCATTATATAAATATCTGATATGCAGGATGTATTTTCATTCACTGGACCAAATTTGGCACAATACCCAATTCACCCAAATTTGAATACTGGTGGGGTTGGAGGGGGGGGGGGAAGGATTGATTTTGTCATTTGGGAGTTGTAGTCGCTGGGATTTATAGTTCACCTACAATCAAAGAGCATTCTGAACTCCATCAACGATAGAATTGAACTAAACTTAGCATACAGAACTCCCATGACCAACAGAAAATACTGGAAGGGTTAGGTGGGCATTGACCTTGAGCTTGGGAGTTGTAGTTCACCTCCATCCAGAGAGCACTGTGGACTCAAACAATTGTGGATCTGGACCAAACTTGGCATGGMTACTCAATATGCTCAAATGTGAACAGTGGTGGAGTTTGGGGAAAACAGACCTTGAGATTTGGGTAGTTGCTGGGATGTATAGTTYTCCTACAATCAAAGAGCACTCTCAACCCCACCAACAATAGAATTGGGCCAAACTACCCATACAGAACCCTCATGACCAACAGAAAGTACTGTATTTTCTGATGGTCTTTGGCGACCCCTCTGACACYTCCTCATGACCCCCCTAGGGGTCCCAACCCCCATGTTGAAAAACATTGGTCTAGGGGATGCTGGGAGCTGTAGCCCAAAAGAGAATGTGGATATACTATTGTGTGTTTTGTTTGCTGGGGAAGTCATTTTTGCACATGTGCTGTAGAGACTTTTTTGTTGGTTTTTTTTTTTTGGATTTTAAGTCCCTTCCACTATGTTTTTCAGTGTTTTTATGAGTGCGGGTCACTCGTTGGCCTGATAGGTGCATTGTGTCCAAAGTTGGTGTCAATTCGKGYAGTGGTTTTTGAGTTAYGTTAATCCCACAAATGAACATTACATTTTTATTTATATAGATATCCTGTATTATTCCAGTCTTGAACTCAAGACGGCTTACAACATACAAAAGCCAAAAAGAAATTAAACCGTTATTAAAGTGACGCCAACTAAAATAAATTCATACAAGAAGAAATCAAAGTCTGGCTGATTTATACAAGGCCCACTTCTCCTGGAAAATCAGTTTTCAAAGGCTTTTAATCTGACTTCCCAGCACAGGAAGCAAACTGGCTTTTTTAAAAGTGGGGGTGGGTGCTTTTTATGGAGTCTACTCCCAAGTCCGCAACAGAATTTAGGAGCTCTGTGCTTTATAGCTGAAAGCTCAGTGCCTTATTTTCACTCCTAGATTTGAAGATTATTTTAAAACCAGGGATGGTACGAAAGCATGCCTGCTTTAATCCTTCTCCTTATTCTTCTGCCTGTCTTGGCCGCCACTCTCTTAAGATCTGGCGGGAAGATAAATCCATATTTACAGGCAATCTGTTTGCACCCATCTGGTAAAGTTGTAGACCTTCCTTTATAACTTGCTTGGCTTTCCACTTCCTAAAGGCATGTGACTCAGGTGCCTAAATACCCGAAACCCATCTGACTTGTAATAACCAGCCAACCTCTTCAGATTTCTCTTCATGTGAGCATGAAACATAAGCATGCTTTTCTCCTCCAGTAGCCCAGGGCAATAGAACAGACTGTTCTGTTACATATGCACACATACTCTTTATACTCAGGTCAGCACTGCTTCTCTCATTGTAGCAGTTTGTGCAACCTTGCACTCACCTGTCTCCTGGGTGTATGTACTCTATCTTGCCTTCCTAGAGTATTTGTAACAACCTCCATGCTGAATCTAAAGGGAAGGGCAAGATTCATGATCTTCCGTGGTATCTTAAATGTTCTCCCATGATATATGAAAAGAACTGGGAGAAAGGGGTTTCTGGTTCTGAAATGGGATTAAAAAAGACGAAATCCAAACAGTGAAGTGGTTGATTCATTCTCACCATCCACCACATGCAACGTTTTGGCTTTGGGTTCTCAAATTGTAGAAATTGACTCTTTTATCTGAGTCTCAGGCTGGATCTGTTGTTGTTCATTCATTCAGTCGTTTCCGACACTTCGTGACCTCATGGACCATCCCACGCCAGAGCTCCCTGTCAGCCGTCACCATCCCCAGCTCCTCCAAGGTCAATCCAGTCACTTCAAGGATGCCATCCCTTGTTTGGGTATCAGCCAGCATGTCAACGACTTAAATCAAGAAATAGTTTTCTTAGATCTACTCGCTGGAACACCTCAGCAAGCAAGAGTCCAAAAGGGGCAGACTCAAACCCAGCACCTAAATCCGCGGGTGATACCAGATGAGACTCCCTCCTGGGCACACAGAAAACTGGGCGACTTGGAAGGCGCTGAACAGACTGCACTCTGGCACCACGAGATGCAGAGCCAATCTTAAGAAATGGGGCTACAAAGTGGAATCCACGACATGCGAGTGTGGAGAAGAGCAAACCACTGACCACCTGCTGCAATGCAACCCGAGCCCTGCTACATGCACAATGGAGGACCTTCTTGCAGCAACACCAGAAGCACTCCAAGTGGCCAGATACTGGTCAAAGGACATTTATTCAACTACCAAGTTTGCAAAATTTGTGTTTTTTTAATCTGTTCGTTTGTTTTGTTCTGTTAGAAATATAATACAGTGGTATGGTTGCTGATGACACGATAAATAAATAAGGATGCCATCCATCCATCTTGCCTTTGGTCGCCCCCTTTTCCTTTTTCCTTCCCTTTTCCCAGCATAATTGTCTTCTCTATGCTTTCCTTTCTTCTCATGATGTGGCCAAGGTACTTCATCTTGGCCTCTACTATTCTTCCCTCCAATGAGCAGCCGGGCTTTATTTCCTAAAGTATGGACTGGTTGGATCTTCTAGCTGTCCAGGCTGGATCTACACTGCCCTATTTCCCAGGATCTGATTCCAGATTATGTGCTTTGAACAGGATTATATGAGTCTACACTACCAGATAATCTGGGGCAAAAAGATAATCTGGGATCAGATCCTGGACAGTGTAGATTCAGCCTTAGAGATATAGAGCAGGAAGTTCAGGGCAAGAGCACTGCCCAGAAAAATTGTGTGCTCCTGTCACCTCTCATTATCTATTAAATTCATCTATTATATTTGCTGTATCTGATGGTGATTATGGTAATTATCTTTCCCTCCTTTTGATGTGGGTTTTTTTATTTGAATAACATCTTTTGAATAACTGTAGTTGATGTTTATTATATTACTAGCCGTCCCCTGCCACGCGTTGCTGTGGTCCAGTCTGGTGATCTGAAAAATAAAGTAATGAGAAAGTGTTGGTTTCTAATAAATGTAATGTCTTGAAATAGTATTTCTTGCCGTTTCTTTGTCAGTGTTGATGAGGAGATTGTCTGGTTTGGCTACTCTGGAACATGCAACATTGGAACATGTCCTTCTTTAGGGGTCCCTTTCAAATCTAGGATACTATATCTCTCTGTGTGTGAATCATATATATCTATATCTATCTATATGTATGGCTGCATGGCTGTCAGGAGGGCTTTGATTATGTTTTCTTGCCTTGGTGAAGGGAATTGGACTGGATGGCCTTAAGTATTTTCTGTTGGTCATGGAGGTTCTGTCTGGGAAGTTTGCCCCAATTGTGTCGTTGGTGGAGTTCAGAATGCTCTTTGATTGTAGGTGAACTATATATCCTAGTAACTACAACTCCCAAATGTCAAGGTCTATTTCCCCCAAACTCCATCTGTGTTCATATATTTATGCCAAGTTTGGTCCAGATTCATCATTGTTTCAGTCCACATTGCTCTCTGGACGTATGTGAACTACAACTCCCAAACTCAAGGTCAATGCCCACCAAACCCTTCCAGTATTTTCTCTTGGTCATTGGAGTCTGTGTACCACATTTCGTTCAATTCCATCATTGGTGGAGTTCAGAATGCTCTTTGATTGTAGGTGAACTATAAATCACAGCAATTACAACTCCTAAATGACAAATTCAGTTTTTTGAGTGATGGTCACTTATTGGGTTGTTAGGTGTCTTGTGTCCAAATTTGATGTCAATTCGTCTAGTGGTTTTTTGAGTTATGTTAATCCCACAAACGAACATTACATTTTATTTGTATAGATGCTTAATGGCATCACCAAGCACTCTTCCTGAATCTCAGTTTTTAGCTGTGAAATCTCAGAGCCTGGGACACTCCTGACTTGAGAACCCTACTTTGGCTGGAGTCCTGTTAGTCTACAATACTACAGTAGTAGTTACATTTTCTCCAGCATAGCAGTCATGGTGAGGGAGAGCAGACAAAATCTGTTGGCTCCAAGTGTCCTTATTTTCTTTGCAACCATAGTATCCCCAGGTGTCTTCCAGTATTGTACTACTCTCGGGTAGTGCACCAACGGGAGTTCCAGTATAAAGTCCAAACAGAGATCATAGTAATGGTACTTTTCTGGTTTCCATCTCCCAGAACCCTCCAACCACCATGAATAGGGCTTGGAGATTCTTGGAACAATATTCAATAAATAATTCTCCCAAGTTTTGCAAATGTTTCAAACTAAATATGAATGTTATGGTTATAGGTATGTACAACCATAGGAAACTGCAATAGTTTCTGATTGCTAGATCACTGGGGTGGTTTTTTGCATTCTATGTTTTCTGGCAAGGGAATCCCTTCCCAAATAAAGTAACTCCCTAGCACCAATTTAACCAACCACAAAAGATCTTGCATTTCCCTCGTAACATTTTTGGTTCCACTTTCCTTGTACGTTCCACCTGGATTTGTCCAAGAGAAATTTCTGCCGCCAAACTGACCACATCAATTCCTTCTGCCAAACCTATATGACAGCCCTCTAGTAGATGTAGTTATTACCTTCTTCTTCGTGGTTTCTCTAGTGTGAATAGGTTAGACAGAGGTGGGGATGTCCTCAGAAAGAGAAGCAGTCATTATTTTCTATGTAATGGATACTTGGGGAGAAATAAGAATATGAATGGAATTCCATAGGCCCCTTTTACACTGCCATAATTTGCACCAGTTAGTAGCTCGTTGGACCAATTGGAATTTCCAGGCCGTCTTCAAGGGCAGCCCCAGGTAGAGTGCATTGCAGTAGTCCAATCTCTAGGTAACTAAGGCATGGACCACCACAGCCAAATCCGACTTCACGAGGTACGGTAGCAGCTGGCGCACGAGCTTCAATTGTGCGAAGGCAGGCATCCTCAGAGGTTGTGAGGGCTGTTGGAAACTAGGCAAGTGAGGTTTGATGTCCAGGGTGGGAGATTGAACTCTTCTTTGTTGGAGGCAAGTGGGAATGTTGTAACTGGCTACCTTGATTAGCATTTAATGGCCTTTTAGCTTGAAAGCCTTGCAGCTTCAAAGGAGTTGCAGTTTCTCAAGTCTCCTCTGACACTGAGAAAAACAGCTTCAAAGCCTGGCTGGTTATTGCCTGGGGGGCGGGGGGGATTCTTTAGGAAGATCACTGCTTGCCCTTATAGTCCCTGTCTTTCCACCACTGGCCTGTGTTCCAAATGTATGTGCGAGGAGGTTTATCCCATCGAAGCAACATGAGGTGACTACCTCCCCCATTTAGGTCATGATTTACCAGTACGTGTTCCTCTAGGAATAGGTGGATGATTGCTGAGAATGTATGTTAGATAGAACTAAGAAGTATCTTTTAGTTGGCAGGATAGAATTAATACATATTTTCTTTGACTGAGGCAGTGGGTGAGTTTTGTGGGTTTTAGTGTGAGTTTCAATTTTTCTCTCATTGGCCCTGTAGGTGGTAAAAGTCTGTGTTAATACTACATGGGTTATTTGTTTTTCTTTTAAACAGGAAGGGCAAATGCAATTCCGTTATAAAGAAATCTGTGGCAGCTTAACTTGCTGCTAAATTTCACCTCCTCTTCCAAGAAATGTATTTTTTCTAGGGCTGCTCTTGGTCCAGCATCCTGGAAATGTTGTTTTTCTTGCCTGGCTGAGTCATAATTTGTGCTAGCTTTTAGTGCTGCCCGTTCATATTTTGTCCATTTGAGGTGGTTGGAAACTATGACTGGATCTCCACTGCCCTGTATCCCAGGATCTTTATCCCAGATTATCTGCTTTTCACTGTATTATATGAGTCTCCACTGCCATATAATCTGGGATAACACGATAATCTGGGATCAGATCCTGGGATACAGGGCAGTGTAGAAGGAGCCCAGTACTGTTGTTCATAGTGCGTGTTTTTATCCTAGATTCACCTCTGATTATGAAGTTTTGTAAGTTTCTGCAGGGCTTCAGAACATGCAACATCCGTCTGACAGTAGGACATCAAGGTTTAGAAAGTCAGACTCTCCTCTTAAGCTTCTAACTCTTTAAAATATTATCAGTGTGAAAAAGGAGTTTGTGATCAAAGTATTTATAGGCATTCCTGAGTACTTTAAGGCAGGGGTCCTCAACCTTTTTAAACAGAGGGCTAGGCCATAGTCCCTCAAACTGTTGGAGGGCCGGATTATAATTTGAAAAAAGAAATGAATGAATTCCTATGAACACTGCACATATCTTATTTGTAGTGCAAAAACACTTTCAAACAATACAATGATTTAAATGAAAAATAATTTTAACAAATATACACTTATTCGTATTTCAGTGGGAAGTGTGGGCCTGCTTTTGGCTGATGAGATAGGATTGTTGTTGTTGTTGTTGTGTGCTTTCAAGTCATTTCAGAGTTAGGTTGACCCTGAGCGAGGGCCAGATAAATGACCTTGGGGGGGCCGTATCCGGCCCCTGGGCCGTAGTTTGAGGACCCCTGCTTTAAGGGGTGACACACATGTATTCATTTCCTCTCAGATAAAGTGTGCTGTATGGTGTGCTTTTTTTTAAAAAAAGTGATGAACATGCCCATGGAAAAAAACAGCTCAGTAAAAATTCCTGAAATGGCTGAGCAACATTGATTGGGTTGAAGGAAGGAAGGTAAATTGCTGGGTTTTGAATTTAGTTTTGAGTAGTACTTTGCCGAATTTTTGTAGAACTATTCTTCTTACTTAAAAAAAAATCAATTGTCCACAAAGACCACATTTTCCATCGAATACTCTTTTAAAAACTTCATATGTGCAAAGAATATTACTGTTGTTGGTTTACTTTATTTATTTATAAGCCACCGAATAACAAAAGGTCATGAAAGCAGGTTATACAAGGAAGTGGGTTAAAAACTGTAGTAAATAATACAATAAATATTTTAAACGCCTCAGGAATGTGAACTAACAGTACTATACTGTAATAAAAATTGAAAATGCCTGATACAAAAGAAGTATTTCCCCATTATGATGAAATTATAACCGTATTGACTCTTTGTGGGATGCATATTGACTCTTTGTGGGAATATTAAACACAGAAATAATCCTTAGAATGTGCTCTTTAACTACCAGTATTCACTTTTCCACATAATCACCAGACAGTTGGATACATTTCTGCCAACGATGAACAAGTTTTCTGAAGCCGTCACGGAAGAAGTTGACCCTCTGTTTCCGCAAACAGTGTCTCACAGTTCTCCCATCCTGGGTACCCATCATGCACAGATCTTCTGATAGCCAAGCAAAGCAATAATGTGACCCACACATTCTTGTGAAATGCCGATTATGCTTTCTCTCAGAGTGATACGACAATCGTCCTGAATCAATTTGTCAACCTTTTGCTACTTTCCTATTGTGTCTCAGTGTTCCAGGAAGTTATTCCCAATTTCCTTGAACAGTTTAATGGAAGAGCCTCACAGACAAGAGTCATTTCTTTCCAATAAAGAGAACAATGGAGACTTGTGGTCTCTTTGTAATCTTGATGTAATATTAACAAGCATAGAGTAAGACCATTTTAGGAGCAGGCCAGATAAATGACACAGCCCGCAAATCTGCAAAGAGCCACCCAGCCATAGATATAGATAGATATATATGATTCACACAAACACACACAGATATAGTATCATATATTTGAAAGGGACCCCTAAAGAAGGGCAATGATATGTTGCATGTTCCAGGGTGGGCAAACCAGACAAGCTCCACATCAACACTGACAAAGATACAGCAAGCAATACCGTTGACCCACAAGCATCAAGACATTGCATATATTAGAAACCAACACTTTCTCGTTACTTTATTTTCCACATCACCTGACTGGGCCACAGCAACGTGTGGCAGGGGGTGACTAGTATAATATAATATATAAACATTTATTGGGGCTCCATGAGAAACATTTGCTTCAAAAAGGGTTAAGTGAAAAACCTTGACAGAGGACTGCTTTTAGTCCAGCCCTAGGTTTACCCTAATGAGTCTATAGCTTCTGACGGCTTTGTGAGGGGTGAGAAAACAGCATGGTTGGGATTCTGTTTATTAGATGGTTATCTTAGGATTTATTGTACCATCTACACTGCCATTTAAAATCCAGATTATCTGCTTTAAACTGAATTATATGGCAGTGTAGACTCATCTAATCCAGTTCAAAGCAGATAATGTGGATCATCTACTTCCATAATGCTGGATTATATGGCAGTGTAGAAGGGGCCCAGAAAAGCACACAGTTTGACTGCCATGAGCAGGAGTTTCACAGCGGAGAGATGCTGTTGCGGAGAGATGCTCACTCAGCCTACAAGGTTGGTCAGTCTTGCAAAAAGCTGGGTCTTTGCTGAAATTCTCCAATTCCAGGAATGTTCCAATCTTTCAGATATCCTGGACCCAATCAACTGAAAGCTTATTGTAGGAACAATTGATGTATTGTAAGGAAAAAATTAATCAAGCCAGCGGCATCATTGACTGTATACACCAGCCCTCTGTTGTATAGCCCAGCGAGTACTGTGAATTACTTCCAGGTAGATACAGCTGGGATCAAGTTGCAAATCTTTTAGAACTAAATCCGACATTAAACAGAAATTGGGAGTACAGGATCCATATGGCCTCATGGCTTCATTTATCTGGAACCTTTATTCTCACTAAAGTACTCTTTGGATTTCTATAGATCCTTGGATTGTGACAGTAGAGAAAAATGGTAAAGATGGTGGGTTTACTACTGGTTTTATTGGGAACTTTAATCTGAAAATTAATTAAACACCCACTGACCTTTCCCCTTTAGATATATTATTTTTACACACACAGACACCCCAAATCCAGGAAGACAAGTGAATTACATTTCTGAAAGGTGCAATATAAACCGAGTTTGGGGAGGGTGACATGAAATATCATCTGCTTCCTCTTATCTATATGAGGAAGTATAGGAACTTATCTATATGCGTGTCTGGCCGCTGTGATGGTCTGGATGACGGCGAGCAAATTGAAGTTGAATCCAGACAAGACAGAGGTCCCCCTGGTCAGTCGCAAGGCTGAACAGGGTATAGGGTTACAGCCTGTGCTGGATGGGGTTACACTCCCCCTGAAGGCACAGGTTCGTAGCTTGGACTCATCGCTGAGCCTGGAATCTCAGGTTGCAGCGGTGGCTAGGGGGGCTTTTGCACAATTAAAACTTGTGTGCCAGTTGCGCCCGTACCTTGGGAAGTCAGGCTTGGCCACGGTGGTCCATGCTCTCATCACATCTAGGTTAGATTACTGCAATGACTTCTACGTGGGGTTGCCTTTGAAGACAGCTTGGAAGCTTCAAATAGTCCAGCGAGAGGAAGCCAGGTTAGTAACTGGAGCGGCGTACAGGGAGCACACAACTCCCATGTTACGCCAGCTCCACAGGCTGCCAGTTTGCTACCGGGTACAATTCAAAGTGCTGGCTTTGGCCTATAAAGCCCTAAATGTCCCTGACCCAATTTACCTGTCCGAACGTCTCCCCCTATGAACCACTGCGGATCTTCTGGGGAGGCCCTGCTCTCGGTCCCACCACCATCACAGGTGCGTTTGGTGGGGACGAGAGACAGGGCCTTCTCAGTAATTGCCCCTCGGCTATGGAACTCCCTTCCTAATGAGATTAGGTCAGACCCCTCCCTCTTATCCTTTAGAAGGATGATAAAAATGTGGCTGTGGGACCGAGCCTTTGGGACTGTGCAATGAGGCAGCGATAGGAACCCTTAGTATGCCAACCAAATTCGATATGGTTGTTGAGACAGTTTTAACTAGTGGATTTTAACATTGAGATATGTGTTTTTAATGCTTTTGTATGTGTATGGTATAATATGTTTCGGCATTGAATGTTTGCCATTTATATGTTGTGCTCCGCCCTGTGTCCCTTCAGGGTGAGAAGGGCGGAATATAAATGCTTAAAATAAATAAATAAATAATATGGACCAAATACGAATATCCTTCTTAAGAGAGGTCAGAACTGAAAAGAAGTCCTAGACACCACACATGGTAATGCCATATACCACACTGGTTTATTTCTGCCTATGAATAATACACTCAGGATAAAGTTTGTCCTGGGCACTGAGCAGAACAGCCTGGTCTCCTCCTGTTTTGCCCAAGATGCCTGGCAACAGAGACGTCACTACCATAGCTGAGGTGGATGGGTGGCTCGATTTGAGCCATGAGCCATGCTCTGGAAGCATTTGCGCCATCTTGCATCATCCCACAACTGTTTGGGAATAGCAGCTGATGGGACTGTTTGATCCATTAATCTCCCTGAGCTTTGAACTCTCCTAAAAATAGGCGAGGCTAGGAGGATGAAATGCTTCTCCTGATCCTGTCACATCCTTTATCTGCATGTGTATTGACATATTGCACAAAATGGTGTGTATTCAGGGGCAATTTAGGTTGCCTTTGGCAGCCTTAAAATGGAAGAATCACAACTGTCTTTCACTACACTGTGATTGTGGTTCAGTAGTAACTCATCTCCTTCTCTGATCTGAATTTTAGTTACACATTTTATTTATTTATTTATTTACTATATTTGTATACCGCTCTTCTCAGCCCTCGGGCGACTCAGAGCGGTTAACAATAGCAAAATTAAATGCTCACAAACGTCATAAACAGTTAAAAATAATTAAAACAGTAGCATAATAAACAGTCAATATAAACCAATAAACCATCTCATTAGCGTCTCATAGTTAAAATCAAGTCTCATCCAGCCTCATCATCCAGTTGTTCCGTATTCCTATGTTTGTTACACTGCCTATTCAAATGCCTGCTCGAACAACCAGGTCTTCACTTTCCTCTGAAATGTCAACAGGGAGGGGGCAATCTAATATCTGTAGGAAGGGCATTCCACAGCCAAGGGGCCACCACTTGGAAGGTACTGTCCCTCATCCCCGCCATATGTACTTGTGACGCAGTTGGGACCAAGAGCAGGGCCTCCCCAGACGATCTTAGCACCCTAGCTGGCTCATAGGAGGACTTTATCACACGGAGCTAGGGAAAATGGGGGAAAGCAGGGGAAATAGTCTTTGAGTGTAGAATCATTCTTTGCACGGGATCCTGTCTTTAAAGAAGACAGATAATTTTACTTACCCCCATCGCACAGGATCTCCTCCAGCCTCTAACTCAACCATCTGTAGAGTAGATACAAGGCATTGTTCTTAAAGCAGACATCACTTTTCTGGACTTCTCTCCTTTCCCATCCAGTCTCCGTACTCTCAAAAGAACAGAAGGCATCATTCTTAAGGCAGACACAACTTTTCTAGGCTCCTTTCCTTCCCAATCTTCTTATTCTCAATCACAGAAGCCCAAAAACTTCTAGGCATTAGAACCTACTGTAGTTAATATAATATATATATATACACACACACATAAACATACACACACACACACACACACACACACACAAACTATCCCCTGCCTCGCGTTGCTGTGGCCCAGTCTCGTGAGCTGGAAAATAAAGTAATGAGAAAGTAGCCGACTTCTATACATCTTCTCTTCTGTGAGCGGCTTAAAGAGCTGGGCATCATTTTAGTTGCCCCCCTCTAGACACATTCCAGCTTGTCAATTGTGGTGCCCAGAATTGGACACAGTATTCCAAATGTGGTCTGACAAGGCAGAATAGAGGGTAGCATGACTTCCCTGGATCTAGACACTATACTCCTATTTATGCAGGCCGAAATCCCATTGACTTTTTCGCTGCAGTATCACATTGTTGGCTCATGTTTAGTTTGTTGTCCACAAGGACTCCAAGATCTTTTTCACATGTGCTGCTCTCATGCCAGGTGTCCCCCATTATGTATCTTTGCCTTTCATTTTTTTCTGCCTAAGTGTTTGATTAGTAATCTCTAGTTATTATTTTTCTTCATTGAGAAGAAGACAACATTTATGTTTTTGAGATTTTTGCCAGGTAAAGTACTTTTGCTTATTGCTTATATGCATGTATAAGTAAACGTCAAGAATAAGTTGAGGGCAGGTTTCGGGGCCCAAATTAGGCTTTTATCATGGCTCATAAATAAATTGAGGGGAAAGAACCAATATTGCCATATCGCTCCTTCCTTCTTTCACTATTCCATTGTTGAATAAAATGGCACACTTTGCAGGTATACAGTCACAGTTATTTCATTATAGTGGAGTTCACTCAGTGACAACTACTGGTAGGAAGTCATGGTTGTATCTTCAAAACCATAAAAAGTTGATTAACTGTATTTTGATAATTTTGAGCCCATATTGCCCAGCTACAGCCATTAAAAAGGCTAGAAGTGGCATCATAATGGAAAGAGTACAGGGGCTGGTGCTTCTTTTAGGTGCTAGAAGGTACAGTACTCACAGGTTTTGGGGATTGGGTTTTGAGGGGTTTTTTTGGCTAAAATTTTTAAATTTATACATAGGTAGGTTAGTGATCTGTGAGTTGTCAGTTTGTTTTGCTTCTCATTCATTAGGAACTTCAAAGTACTTCTGTTTGTTTTGTTGTTGCTGACTGTTGTTGCTATTGTATGTTCGTATAGCATATGTAGAAATTAGAACTTTTCAATTATCTGGAAGAAACTGAAAAATTACATGTAATACAATAGTTGAACTCACTGATCATCACAAGCTATTTTCCTACGTTATATCCACCCCTATTGAAAGGCTTCCACCGGAGTTCATATCGCAAACATAATTTTCTTTTTCTTCTTCTTTGAATTATAGTATCATGATGCAAAAGTGACATTTCCTCAATTCACTGTAGCCCCAAGTTTAAAAAAAAATGAGAAGAGAAGAGAAAGATATTTCCCCCTTCTAATATATAATATGCTAGATCCGTGGTTCTTAACCTCCCTAATGCTGCAACCCCTAAATACAGTTCCTCATGTTGTGGTGACCCCCAACCATAAAATTATTTTCATTACTACTTCACAGCTGTAATTTTGCTACTGTTATGAATCGTAATGTAAATATCTGATATGCAGGATGTATTTTCAGTCACTGGATCAAATTTGGCACAAAGACCTGATATGCCCAAATTTGAATACGGGTGGGATTGGGGGGGATTGATTCCATCATTTGGGAGTTGTAGTTGCTGGGATTTATAGTTCACCTAAAATCAAAGAGCATTCTGAACTCCACCAATGATAGAATCGAACCAAACTTGACACACAGAACTCCCAGGACCAACAGAAAATACTGGAAAGGTTTGGTGGGCATTGCCCTTGAGTTTGGGAGTTGTAGTTCACCTACATCCAGAGAGCACTGTGGATTCAAAACAATGAAGAATCTGGATCAAACTTTGCATTAAAATCAATATGTCCAAATGTGAACTCTGGTGGAGTTTAGGGAAAATAGACTTGACATTTGGGAGTTGTAGTTGATGGGATTTATCGTTCACCTACAGTCAAAGAACATTCTCAACCCCACCAAGGTTAGAATTGGGCCAAACCTCCCACACAAAACCCCCATGACTAATAGAAAATACTGTGTTTTCTGGTGGTCTTTGGCAACCCCTCTGACACTCCCTCATAACCCCTCCAGGGGTCCCGACCCCCAGGTTGAGAAACACTGTGCTAGATGATAGAAGTAAAATAATGCAGCTGGTGCCAGAAATTGCCAGAAAATAGTCCATGACATTAGAAACTTTTTTTGGTTATATGAATATATATATTTAAAAAATGAGAGCTATAGCAACAAATACCACACTCTCCTGGCATATTCGTCCTAATTGGAAGAGCCCTTTTACAAACGAGCACTGTCTTGTTCTTGTGTTGGAAACAGTACATTTTTCAAGAAGACAACGTCTTCATAATTGTGTAAATAGGCAACTTGCTCTGCTTTCTTGATATCTTTTAATGCACCATGCAAAGGGAAGACTATATCTAGATTTTGGCAAAAGTTAGAGTTAAAAGTATTGCTGCTTTTTGGTTTGTTTGTATTGAAGACATAGGACACATTTTTTGCGTCTCTGACTATAGAACTCAGCTAGGTGAATATTTTTCCAATTCTGTGCAAAAGCATTTAAAACTACTGATTGGGTTCTGTCCATCCATCTAATCTAGATTCTTTCAATATCCTGCATGCACACACATACACCACAAAGGGGAATGCCTGTCTTCAATATCCCACATGAGCAGGAGTCCCTGCTTTCAGTCCTGTTTGTCCTGGCTTACTCCTTCGTTTCTCCCACCAGTTCTTGCCTGTGGCCTTGGAAGTCCTCCATGACTGAGCCTCTCTCCCTCTCTGTCCTGCCTCTGAAGTGGCTGGATAATGACTACTTTGGGGGAAGCAAAAAACCAGAGTGGGGTGTGAGTATTGTAATGGAAGGGGAATGGGAGATGGTGAAGCTAGGGAGGGATGCAGGTGGCATTGGAGCTGGCACGGTGGCAGCTAATCAGGTTTGCCAGCGCCATCTGTCAGAATGTGAGCATCTGGGATTCAAGGTGACCCTGTCACCCTTCGTTAGAATTACGAGTTTGGCATCTGTATTAAACCACAACCAGCCACAGATGCGGTGAGGAGGCTCGGCCAGGGACAAGCACCGCTTGCGAGCAGCATCTCAGCTGGGCGAGTTGATAAATGGAACTAATTTGATCTTAATAATTCACTGATTCGCGACTGCCAAAGGTTCCTCTCTTACCTCTTTTCATACGTTTGGTCTGTCTCTCCCTCTTCCCGCGTGGCCAAATCACGGCTCCAGAGTATTTTTGGAGGGAGTGTCGTGAGCTTTGCTCATCCCTCCCAGCACAGATGGTGTTTCTCTTGTACTTTGTGTGGTTTTTGTTACCTCCTCTCCCCGGCCTCAAAACACAAACACACACCAATTTCCCCCTCCCGTGGGCATGTGTGGCGGGGCGGTTGAGGCAGCAGCAGGTGTGCCAGGGCAATGCTTGCACCTGGGTAAGATTCTGGTAGCAAGAGCCAGGCTGCCTTGGCTGCAGAAAATTCCTCTCCCTGAGGGATCAAACGGAGATTTTTAATTGCATGTTGATCCGTCCGCTCAGTGTCTCCAATGGGGTCCATTAGAGGGGGGTGTGGGGTGGCAAGCGGAGAGAGAATAGCAGCATCTTTAGCCTGCTTCTATACATCTTCTCTTCTTCTTCCATCCATTAGGTGCATTCAGAGAAACGGAGAGGCCCTCTGAAGAATGAAAGGTCTTCTTCCTTTCACCTTCCTCCCCCAGCTGCCACTACATTTTGCTCATGACAGGGTGCAATGCTATCATTCAAGTGCTTCTTACAAACAGTTCCCAATTCAAGGTACAGGTTATTACCTAAAAAGGCCTAAACGGTTTGGGACCTACTTATCTCCGCGATCGCATCTTCCCCTATGAACCAGTGCATACCTTGAAATCATCCGGGGAGGCGCTGCTCTCTCTCCTTCCGCCGTCTCAAACATGAGGGAGAGGGCCTTCTTGGTGGTGCCCCCTCCCCCCCCCCAGTTCTGGAACTCCCTCCCTAGGGAGATCACACAGGCTCCTACTTTGTCCTCTTTCTGGAATCAACTAAAAACCTGGATGTTCTGGTGTACTTTCGATTAAGCAGTCCACCCGTAATTTTTCCCTGTTCCTACTTTAAATTCAGCCCTTTATGTTTGGCCCTATTATTGTCCACTTCAACACTTCGATGACACTAATCCTAGTCCTGTCTACTTGATTGTTACACTTTCCTTGCGCTCTTCTTCAGGATATATTGCATTCATGGAGCCTGAATCTCAGCTATGTTTTTTCTCAGCAATGTTTTTTGATATTGTTTACAGTTGTGTTTGCTTTTATATTTTATCTGATGTTCTTAATTGTGTATTCTATTTGTAATTTTTGGGCTTGTCCCTTGTAAAAAATAAAATTATTTTGTTGTAGGTTTTTTCGGGCTATATGGCCATGTTCTAGAGGCATTCTCTCCTGACGTTTCACCTGCATCTATGGCAAGCATCCTCAGAGGTAAAATAATAAAGTTGTTGTTGTTGTTGTTGTTGTTGTTATTATTATATTTGAAACACAACAAGATGAGTTCACAGCAGGCACTCCACTGGCTGTTGTATTGGATCACACGTCGGACACTTCCCAAATGTCTAGGACTGTGTGATGTATCGGTGAATAATGCGTGCAGATCCCAGTAAAGTGGCCTTTTGCAGCTGGCAGATTATAATTTTGTCAGTGCAGATTGTGTTTAAGTGTAGGCCAAGGTCTTTAGGCACTGCACCCAGTGTGCCGATCACCACTGGAACCAGCTTGACTGGCTTGTGCCACAGACTTTGCAGTTCGATCTTTAAATCCTCATATCGTGTCAGCTTTTCCTGTTGTTTCTCTTCAATCCTGCTGTCACCTGGGATTGCGACATCGACAATCTACACTTCGTTTTTTAACACAATAGTGAGTTCGGGAGTATTGTGCTCCAAAACTCTGTCTGTCTGAATTCGGAAGTCCCAGAGTAGCTTGGCGTGTTCATTCTCTGTAACTTTTTCCTGCTTGTGATCCCACCAGTTCTTTGTCGCAGGCAGATGGTATTTGTGGTACAAGTTCCAATGAATCATCTGAGCAACAATGTTATGCCACTGCTTGTAGTCTGTCTGCGCAATCTTCTTGCAGCAGCTGAGGATGTGATCTATTGTTTCATCTGCTTCCTTGCAGAATCTACATTTGGGATCTGTCGTTGACTTTTCAGCTCTGGCTTTGATGGCATTGTTATTATTATTATTATTATTATTATTATTATTATTATTATTATTATTATCATTATTAGCAAGGATGGTGAGGCTTCAAATGGATTGCAGAGGCCCATGCCATCTTTTATCTCTTGCTGAGGAGCAGCCATGATTCAAATCAGGCTCTTTCTTTATGTTTGCCCAGTCTTGTGGTCTGAGTCTTTCCAGGCACAAAATCGGGATAGTTTCACCCTCAAAGAACAGAGCCTTGCTGTCTCTCAGTGGGAGGCCTAGCTCTGAAAGGAGCACAATGAAGTTGGCCTGTGCAGGATATTGTTTCAAATATGTCTTCTCAGGACCAGTCAGGAGGTGCTCCTATTAAAACAATCAAGCCCAAGCCCATGAAGAATGGGCTTTGCTCACACAGTTTATCTTCTTCCCGGCAAGGAATATAATTATTATTTAGGCTTCATATTTTCTGAGTGCTTTCTGACATCGTCAAACTGGGGGCAGTGAACCATCAACTTATATGCTCCCAACATTCATTCTTTATAGCAGGAGATGGTTCTCCCAAACATTTAGGTGCCCCAGGCTGTTTCCAGATTAATGCTGGATCTGGATTTATTGTAGATATCAGCATTATACTTGCTACGACACTTGTCCTGAGATTAAAATATAGGTACATCAGGAGTTTCTCAGTATTTAAGAGTCCTTTGTTCAGTTTCTGATTAACCCCTTGAATGCACAAACAGCTGAAGTAAACTGAAGAGTTATCTCTAAAGAATTTGTCAAATCCTCCAGGCTGGATCTACACTGTCCTATATCCCAGGATCAGATCCCAGATTATCCGCTTTGAACTGGATTAAATGAGTCTATACTGCCAGATAATCTGGGGTATGAACTGCCTGTGGCGCAGTGGGTTAACCCCTTGTGCCGGCAGGACTGAAGACCGACAGGTCAGAGGTTCGAATCCAGGGAGAGTGCCGATGAGCTCCCTCTGTCAGCTCCAGCTCCCCATGTGGGGACATGAGAGAAGCCTCCCATAAGGATCAAAACATCTGGGTGTCCTCTGGGCAACGTCCTTGCAGACAATCAATTCTCTCACAGCAGAAGTGATTTGCAGTTTCTCAAGTTGCTCCTGACATGAAAAAAAAAATCTGGGATAAGCACTTAATCTGTTGATAAACTCTACAAGCTAGCTGGCATTGCCTCCCTGATATGCGACAGGAAGTTGCTGCTAAATGTGAGAGAAATAAGGTTGAGCACTGTGAAAGTCACCCAATAAATGGCTACCAGCCTCATCCCAGTAGACTCAAATCAAGGGAAAGCTTTATGAGAACTACCAGTCCTCTTGGCATCCCTCCAGCAACAGCAAGGTGTCCCTCTGGGCAGCTAGACCAGGAAATCCCAACTGGATGCCCCCCCCCYCCACGAGGGGCTTTGTGACGATTTGTGAAGATGCCACTAATTTGTGATGAGGCCACCAATTTGTAAACATTTGTAAAAGAGCCACCACTCTGTAAGGGCTTATTAAATTGATWGTGTAGCTTATAGCAAATAATATTGATTTGGTCTTTCTTCTGTGTAGCGTGACTTAACTTGGAAAGGAACTATATCAGAGACAAGGCTTTAGGAAAAACAGTAACAAGTTTATTGAAATGTAGAAAGAGCCTGATGGTTTCAATGTTTCTTGCTCTTAGAGGCACATATCTTCATAGGTTACATTTATAACGTTTCTTAAACAACTCTGGAAGGGACTCTTACTTCCACTCATCAGGTTTCAAACTTATTTTTCTTTAAATTGTGTTTCTTTCCTTAATAGATTACTTCGATTACAAACTTATTCTTTCTTTGTGATGTTTCTGTTGCAATAGAGATTTTCACTGGGTTTCTCTCATACACTAACTTTTAATATAAATAAGTCAACTCGACTTGTTTAAACTACTCAGGCTAAAAGCCAAAACCTTGCTAATTCTCACTACTGTAGAATCAGCCTTTTCCTGTAGTTTTTAAACTACAGAATACCTTCCTGGTTCTCACTACTCAACAGAACCAGCCACTCCTACAGTTCACAGACTGTAGACCAGTGTTTCTCAACCTGGGCGTCGGGACCCCTGAGGGGGTCGTGAGGGGTGTCAAAGGGGTCGCCAAAGACCATCAGAAAACATAGTATTTCCTGGCGGTCATTGGGATTCTGTGTAGGAAGTTTGACCCAATTCTATTGTTTGGTCGAGTTCAGAATGCTCTTTGATTGTAGGTGAACTATAAATCCCAACAACTACAACTCCCAAATGTCAAGGTCTATTTTCCCCAGACTCTACCAGTGTTCACATTTGGGCATACTGAGTATTCATGCCAAGTTTGGTCCAGATCCATCATTGCATGAATCCACAGTGCTCCTCTGGATATAGGTGAACTACAACTCCCAAACTCAAAGTTAATGCCCACAAAACCCTTCCAGTGTTTTCTGTTGGTCATGGGAGTTCTTTGTGCCAAGTTCGGTTTAAATCATCGCTGGTGGAGTTCAGAATGCTCTTTGATTATCGGTGAACTATAAATCCCAGCAACTACAACTCCCAAATTACAAAATCAACGCCCCCCCCCAGCCCCACTAGCATTCACATTTGGGCATATTGGGTATTTGTGCTCAATTTAGTCCAGTGAATGAAAATATATCCTGCATGTTAGATATTTACATTATGATTTATAGCAGTACTAAAATGACAGGTATCAAGTAGGAACGAAAACAATATTATGGTTGGGGATCACCACAACATATGGAACTGCATTAAGGGGTCACTGCATTAGCAAGGTTGAGAACCACTGCTGTAGACCAACTTACTGGTTCTCAACACACACTAGAACCAACCTCTCCTGTAGTTCGCTGACTACAGACTAACTTACTGGTTCTTAACACACAACAGAACCAGCCTCCCTGCAGTTCTCTGACTGCAGACTAACTGTTTTAAAATGGCTGCCCTGCCAAGTGGCAGTTGGCTCCGCCCCTGTTTCCATGGTAACCCAGCCCAACATGAGCTGAGCTGGCTACCATCCCTCCTAGTTATGCAACTTTAAATACTTACCCTTTAAAACATCTATCTATAATTATACATAACTGCAAGTTAAAAATTTACACTTCACCACAGTCTTCCTCCAGGGGCAAACCAAGAATGGGCATCTTGGAAGGCCCTGAACAGACTCAGAAGTGGAGTGGGCAGATTAAAAGACAACCTGGCAAAATGGCACAACCTAAAAGAATCCCACACCTTATGTGACTATGGAGCAGAGCAGATAACTCTGCATCTTTATGCTTGTACACTATGCTTTGCCTCATGAACAGAGGAAAAATTGTTGGAGGCTACAGACAATGCCATTGATGTTGCCCGTTTTTGGTCAAAAGATATTTGGCCACCTGCGCTCTTTCTATTTTTATTGGTTTTATACTAATTTATGCAATGCTTTTGATACGAAATAAACAAAAGCACATCACCTGGGATCAGTTTCTGGGATATAGGGCAGTGTAGATCCAACCTAACAAAGGATGGTGTGGAAAGTTGTTTTAGAACAGTTTTTTCAGTTATTTATTTATCATGTCAGGAGCAGACCAAACAGTTGCATTGCATTTTTCAACAAACAAACAGAACACAAAGTTTTTTCAGTAACAGGAATTTTGAAATCCTACAAAATCAGCATTCATTTATACAGTAGATAGATGAAAACAGACCCTTATGTTTACAGACCTGAAGATGAAGACCAACTGTCTTGCATGCCAGTCCAGCAGTGTGCCACACATAGTCCAGCCAGGATGATATTCCAGGGAACCGTTTCAGAAAACATACTTCCAAAAATAAACATGCTGGGCCAGTAGACCTCCAATCAAAGCACCTTTGTTCACAGAGTCAATAAACGGAAACCATATTTCAATGAAGGGCTAGTAAGAAGAGATGGGGCCTTTTGGGCTTTTTTTTTAAAGGGAGAAATTATATATTCACTTTTAGCCCTATGAAGAGGGTGCAGATGAGGTTTTAAAGTACCCTGATAATTGCTGTTGAGCTGTCCAGATAGTGGCTTATCAAATAGGAGAGCGTGCGAGTCGATCTAATGCTGTAAATATTAGACTGAAATCATAGTTGACTTATGCACACCTAACCTTTTCATACACTGCTACACACCTTTTACCTGTGTGGCCCGTCCTTGTATCCTATTACCGTACCTCCTCCTCTGCCTCTCAGATCTCTCTCCTGAAGCCTGCAGTGAAGTGGTGCAGGTGCGCAGGTGCAAGATCTGAGAAGCAGAGAAGGAGGTACAGTAATAGGAAAATTACCATATTGAAATCAAATCTGATGTTTTTAAATTTTTCATTTGGTGTGCGTTGGAAGAGGAGTAGTCTTATACAGCGAGTATATCCCAAACTCTATATTTTAACTGGAAAAGTTGGGGTCGTCTTATATGTCCAGTCTGCTTTCTTCTTCTCTAACTTGTAAAAAGCTTCTTCCATTGAAACTGATAATAGCGTTCTGGGACATAATTTAATTTTGTACTTGTTCCAGATCCTTAGTATGGCTCATCTTATAAAATGGTGATTCAAATCTGCTTGTACTTTTGCCTTTTGATACCATACGTAGGCATGCCATTCAAAACATAAATCATGACCTCTCATTCTTAAGGTTAGCCAATCTTTCATCCAAATTGGTATGCATTGTCTTTCCTAATGAGTCAAATTCATATCTCATGATATAACCAAAGTATAATGGCCTCAGTTTATTCAACTTTCCACCTCATCACATTGGGGTTTTTGGCCTCTTTTCCCCCTTCTGGATGGGGTCTGAGCGCCATCAGACAACACTTGCTTGGCCCGCCTCCATTCTTCCTAAAGTTGAGGGGAAGTGTGGTAAGAAGTGGAGAGGAAGAGTCGCAATATGCTTCCTCTGCCATGATGGAGAGGTAAGTATGTTTTGAGTATCTCCAATAGATCTACCTGCATGTTTTTTGCACTTTTACCGATCTGATAGGAGAAAGGGCAATGTGTGTTGCCACCCTTTCGCCCATCTAATGGGGACAGGGACAGGGCGCCAAGCTATATGGGAAAGGTGGGCAATTTGCATCTTTCTTTAAGGTATTAAGCTATATGAGATGTTGCCTTTGCTCCCTTCACTCCTTACAATATTGGAATGCGGTATTGCATGTCTGCCTGGGTCCTGCTGAGATCACATGGCTCAAGAGGCTAGGGGTGTGGGTGGCTTCCAAAACATCCTGTCCTCCAATATGCAGTTTTCTTTTACCCACTTCTTGTGAGCTTAGCTCCTTTATACTACAAAGAGAATTTAATAACCACTGAAGCAACAATGCTGATGATAACAAACCATACTAAAACAATTCTCGCATACCATTAATTTCTTACTAATAATAGAGTTAAAACTTAGCAACTGAGCCCTGGCCAGAATATTTTAAAAAACAGAGCAAAAGCTGAGTATTATCCTTCTTTTATATGTCATTCCAGAATTCCTTTCCTTTCTGTTCCTTTTTCTTTCTTTTCCCTGATTTATTACGGTACTCTCATTTTGTGACTTAGTGGTCTTTTCTCCTTTGCCAAGGAAGCACGAATTAGGATAGCGGGTGAGTGTGTGTGTGCGTCAGTCAGGAGAGGAAAAGGGAGGGTAGCTTTCCTTTCTCCATTTTTAAACTTCCTTCCTCTCTCTTTCTTACCTACACTTTTCTTTCTCTCCTTCCTGCTTCTCCAGATATGCACACCAGGGGGTGCCATTGCACAGGAGTCGGGTGGCCAACTCCAGGGTCTGAAACATCCCCTTTCAAGGAAAGGACCACAATAATTTGCTCAGCTGGGATGGATGGAAGACAATGGTGTTGTCATGGGTGCACACTACCCAACATACGCCATCACCTAGGTGTTATGTCAGAAATACAGCATACACCTGATGTGAAGAATCATAGAATCAAAGAGTTGGAAGAGACCTCATGGGCCATCCAGTCCAACCCCCTGCCAAGAAGCAGGAATATTGCATTCAAATCACCCCTGACAGATGGCCATCCAGCCTCTCTTCAAAAGCTTCCAAATAAGGAGTCTCCATGACACCCCAGGGCAGAGAGTTCCACTGCTGAACGGCTCTCACAGTCAGGAAGTTCTTCTTCATGTTCAGATGGAATCTCCTTTCTTGTAGTTTGAAGCCATTGTTCCGCGCCCTAGTCTCCAGGGAAGAACCTTCATGCCAGCACTGCCCAGATGGCTCAAAGAAATGAGTCAATTTATACAACACTGTATAATATAAGAAAACCTTCATCACTTGATAGCCACCTAGGTCAAGGATTCTCAATTTTATCATGGACCTTGATGGCCAGAAGCCATCTATTGTCTGTTTAAAAGTTTTCAAGAAAGGAGCTTCCACCACTCCCCGAGGCAGAGAGTTCCACTGTTGAACAGCTTGTACGGTCAGGAAGTTCTTCCTAATGTTCATGTGGAATCTCCTTTCCTGTAATTTGAACCCATTATGGACCCCAACTTTGGCAGTCTTTTAAGAGGAGCTTGAAAACGTGGTTGTTCCAGTGTGCCTTCCCAGAATAAGGAAACCCTAAGCAACATGTCCCCAATCGCACTTTACTAATGATCTAGGATTGTCTGCTCGCTCCATCTCTCTCCAAATACCCATCCTAGTTATATGTCACCTTGTCATGCCCAGCATTTTAAAAATTTTAATTATTACAATTGGCCCGCCATAGGTTTTTAATGCGTCGTGGTGTTATTGTTACTGTGTATTGCTTTGTTTATGAGTTTATTTATTGTCTGTATTGTTGTTGTTGTTGTTGTTGTTTTTACTGATGTATTGGGCTCGGCTTCTTGTAAGCTGCACCGAGTCCTTTGGGAGATGGTAGCGGGGTATAAATAAAGGATTATTATTGTTATTATTATTATTATTGATGGCCAGAAGCTTCGACCAATATGGCCAGCCTGTAAAACTTCTGTGACCTGGAATCTCAAACTTTTGGAGGACAAAAGGTTGAGAACAACTGGTCTAAATGTTTCCACTCACAACCTCTTCTAATCTTGGAAGACAATAACTATGACAACTCCCCTGTGTCAAACATCTTGCTCAGTGGTGTCTAACTCATTTTAATCAAGGACCACACCAGCCTTATGGTTGTCTTCAAAGGGCCATTGAATCTTTGGATGGAGAATCTGTGGATGCAAAGGGTCAACTGTAATTTTTTTACATAGTAGTTGGTGCTCTTTAATTTCCGCCCAGTTTGGATCCTCAACAACTCCCATAGCTTTTGATTATGCACCATGTAGACTGGGGATTATGAGAATTACCACTCAACAGCACTTGCGTCTCTAAGGGTGAAAGGTTAATAATAATAATAATAATAATAATTTTATTTCTTACCCACCTCTCCTCATGGTTCAAGGCAGGTCACCACACAGTCAAAACACACAAACATTGCAAAAATTCTATAAACACATATATTAAAATGTAGTTCTATAAAAAGGTTAAAAGACATTTTTAATGCAGATATCATATTATAGAATCATAGAATAATAAAATTAGAAGAGACCACATGGGGCATCTAGTCCAACCCCCTGCCATGCAGGAAAAGCATTATCAAAGTATCCCTGACAGATGGCCATCTATCTTCTGTTTAAAAGTTTTCAAGAAAGGAGCTTGCACCACACTCCGAGGCAGAGAGTTCCACTGTTTAATAGCTCGTACAGTCAGGAAATTCTTGACTGGGGGACTGGGTGCTCTTGAAACGCTCAGGCACCAAGGAACAGAAACAGGACCCCTAAGACCTCTATGCACGGAGTCCCCTAAATAGCTATCAATCACTAGTGTCCCAGTTTATATCTGTCTTTGCATTTGCTGAATGAGTTCTCATGGTTATTTTTTAATTTTCCTTGATAAAGAAATGTCATGTTTTAAACAATTTTATAACATTTCATTTATTATTTTGGCATTGTCTTCATGATAGTCACAATGTAAACTGCTTGTGGTATTATTGCTGCTATTACACTATGTAACATGATTTTTGTTCCTGGGTTATAAATGTCATTATCCATATGGTTCTATTGAAAAAACATGAAAAAGGTTATCAAAATGCAAAAAATATTTTTTGTGGGACACCCTGCAGCGCATTTTGCTATAGCTTTTCAATGCATACCTCATAGAGCCTTAATCATTTCAACATAGTTTGTGGCAGCTGCAAAAATGAAATTTCTGGACTATAACAACAACTTTCGAAGTAAGTAGTGCACAATTAA
Source organism: Anolis sagrei ordinatus (assembly GCF_025583915.1). NCBI lineage: Eukaryota > Metazoa > Chordata > Lepidosauria > Squamata > Anolidae > Anolis > Anolis sagrei. Next base: position 145,199,499 of record NW_026845477.1, on the reverse strand, counting down.
TCAGGAAACAACACTTTCAAACCCGGGACAGAATTTCTTTTCAAATTTTGTTACATAGTGTTATTCACTGTATTCTGTGTTATTGTTTTGTGCCTTCATATGCTTCCTATTTGTGTTGCTTTTAAGACAAACTTATGTTCAGAAGATTAATATTATTATTATTATTATTATTATTAATATTATTATTTGAAACACAACAAGATGAGTCCACAGCAGACACTCTGCTGGCTGTTGAATTGGATCACACATCGGACACTTCCCAAGTGTCTAGGACTGTGTGATGTATCGGCGAATAATGCGTGCAGATCACAGTAAGGCGGCCTTCTGCAGCTGGCAGATGGTAATTTTGTCAGCGCCGATTGTGTTTAAGTCCAGGCCAAGGTCTTTAGGCACTGCACCCAGTGTGCCGATCACCACTGGGACCACCTTTACTGGCTTGTGCCAGAGTCTTTGCAGTTCGATTTTTAAATCCTCATATCATGTCAGCTTTTCCAGTTGTTTGTCTACAATCCTGCTGTCACCTGGGATTGCGACATTGACGATCCATACTTTGTTTTTTAACACGATTGTGAGGCCAGGAGTATTATGCTCCAAAACTCTGTCTGTCTGACTCTGGAAGTCCCAGAGGAGTTTGATTATTATTATTATTATTATTATTATTACCTCCCTCTGAAGTGGAGAGAGTGTGAATTGCCCGGCCAGCCAGTGGGTTTTCATTGGCCCTGTGCTCTCTGGGGTTCAAATCTCATTGGCTCTCTTTCTAGGTTTTGACTGTGTGTAAGTAAGGTAAAGGTAAAAGTTTTCCCTTGACATTAAGTCCAGTCATGTCTGACTCAAGGGAGTAGTGCTTATCTCCATTTCTAAACCGAAGAGCTGGCATTATCTGTAGACATCTCCAAGGTCATGTGTATATGTATGTGTAAGTATGTGTGTGTGTGTAGATGTGTGTATGTGATGTATATATATTACGCGTATATACATACACATGTGTGTATGTATCTTCACATCACCTGTCAGTTTATGCCAACCCTATGAATACTCACTTCCTTACTCTAGGAGCCCCCGGTGGTACTTCTTTCCTCTAGGAGCCCCCGGTGGTACTTCCTTCCTCTAGGAGCCCCCGGTGGTACAATGGGTTAAATCCTTGTGCTAGCAGGACTGAAGACCGATAGGTCGGAGGTTCACATCCGGGGAGAGCATGGATGAGCTCCCTCTGTCAGCTCCAGCTCCCTATGCAGGGGCATGGAAGAAGCCTCCAAGAGGATGGTAAAACATCAAAAACATCCAGGCGTCCCCTGGGCAATATCCTTGCAGATGGCCAATTCTCTCACACCACAAACCACTTGCAATTTTTCAAGTGGCTCCTGACACGAAAAAAAAAACCCCAACTTCCTTCCTCTAAAACATAGCCTACAGTACCTAGTATTCATTGGCAGTCCTAGATCCAAGGGTTGCAGCTTGGGAGTCCTCCTGGACTCATAGCTGAGCCTGGAATCTCAGGTTGCAGCGGTGGCTAGGGGGGCTTCTGCACAATTAAAACTTGTGCGCCAGTTGTGCCCGTACCTTGGGAAGTCAGACTTGGCCACGGTGGTCCATGCTCTCGTCACATCTAGGTTAGATTACTGCAACGCCCTCTACGTGGGATTGCCTTTGAAGACTGCTCGGAAGCTTCAAATAGTCCAGCGAGAGGCAGCTAGGTTAATAACTGCAGCGGCGTTAATAACTGCAGCGAGAGGCAGCTAGGTTAATAACTGCAGTGGAGCACACAACTCCCATGTTACGCCAGCTCCACTGGCTGCCAGTTTGCTACCGGGCACAATTCAAAGTGCTGGCTTTGGCCTATAAAGCCCTAAACGGCCCTGGCCCAATTTACCTGTCTGAACGCATCTCCCCCTATAAACCATCACAGAGATTAAGATCTTATGGGGAGGCCCTGGTCTCGGTCCCACCACCATCACAGGCGCGTTTGGTGGGGACGAGAGACAGGGCCTTCTCAGTAATTGCCCCTTGGCTATGGAACTCCCTTCCTAATGACATCAGGTCAGCCCCCTCCCTCTTGTCCTTTAGAAGGATGATAAAAATGTGGCTGTGGGACCGAGCCTTCAGGACTGTGCTATGAAGCAGTGATAGGAACCCTTAGCATGCCAACCAAATTCAATATGGTTGTTGAGACAGTTTTAACTAGAAGATTTTAACGTCAAGATAAGTGATTTTAATGATTTTGTATGTGTATGGTCTAGTATGTTTCGGCATTGAATGTTTGCCGTTTATATGTTGTGCTTCGCCCTGAGTCCCCTTTGGGGTGAGAAGGGTGGAATATAAATGCTTTAAATAAATAAATATTCACCAGGCCTGGCCCTTCTTGGTTTCCAAGATTGGAAAGGATCTGAAGGAAGGGAAAATTCATATTGATTTTCCTGTCAATCTTACCCAGCCTCCCCCCCCCCCCCCAAAACACCCACCCACACACACACAAACACACACACACGTAACGTTTCCAGTGCCTTTGGCTGCCTTTAAGAAGCAGCAGCCTTCAATGATTCCTTTTTGGGGGAGAAAAGCGTACAGTCATTTTATTCAAGGGCAACAAGGAGGAGAGACTTTGGATGGAGATGATAAGCAGAGTCAAACAGTCAGAGACTGAAAAAAAATCTTTTTCGATTATACTTTTCAGCCATTGTATTACCTAAGCGTTTCCAGGAAATGTAGTCCAAACCTACCTTTTCAAAGTTCTTGTTACAATGTAATAATGTATGTACAAAGAAAGTCCTGTAAATTTACAGGAGAAACTAAACATTCTAGCTTTGCTCAAACATGTCTATGGCCTTCTTTCATTTTTAAAAGCTTTTAGCAGCTAGGATCACTTACTTGGGGGTCTTTCGCCAAGTGCTCGATTTTCAGAAAAGAGGGGGCAGTGGCTGTATGCTTGGCACTAGACAAGGGCAACTGGTTTAGTGATAATTTGGGTGAAACTGGAGCCAGAGGGCCACAGCTCATTTGCATCGTTTAGCTGAGTGCAACCCACCATTGTGGCATAAAAGCAACTGATGAAGTGGTGGCTGAACAAGATTTCTATGTATCCCTTTTTGCTCTGAATGCAAAACATCTGCAATATTTTGTGAGCAAACGTATTCAGTAACTGACTGAGTTACAAATATAGATTTTACTGACAGGGCACTGTCTTTAAAAAATTAAAACAGACATTGTGTTTTGAAACTTTAAAAATTTAATTGTGTTTTTATCTTATAAACTAGCTGTCCCCTGCCACGTGTTGCTGTGGCCCAGTCTGTTGATCTGGAAAATAAAGCAATGAGAAAGTGTTGGTTTCTAATATATATAATTTCTTTATGCTTGTGGGTAAACAGTATTTCTTGCTGTTTCTTTGTCAGTGTTGATGTCTGGTTTGCCCACCCTGGAACATGCAACATAGAATTGTCCTTCTTTAAGGGTCCCTTTCAAATCTATACTATATATCTCTCTGTGTAAATCCTCTCTCTCTCTCTCTCTCTCTCTATCTATCTATATCGATGGCTGGGTGGCACTTTGTCAGGAGGACTTAAATTACATTTTCTTGCCCTGATGAAGGGAGTTGGATTGGATGACCTTAAGTATTTTCTGTTGGTCATGGGGGTTCTGGAACATGACCATACAATCCTTAAATTATTTGCCCCGATTCTGTCATTTGTGGGGTTCAGAATGCTCTTTGATTGTATGTGAAGTGCTAATCCCAGTGCATACAACTACCAAATGTCAAGGTCTATTTCCCCCATATGCCATCTGTGTTCATATTTGGGTGTATTGAGTGCTTGTGCCAAGTTTGGTCCAGATCCATCATTGTTTGAGTCAACAGTGCTCTCTGGATGTAGGTGAACTACAACCCCCAAACTCAAGGTTGTTGCCCACCAAACCCTTCCAGTACTTTCTGTTGGTCGTGGGAGTTCTGTGTGCCAAGTTTGGTTCAATTCCATCGTTGGTGGAGTTCAGAATGCTCTTTGATTGTAGGTGAACTATAAATCCCAGCAACTACAACTCCCAAATAACAAAATCATAATTTTTTGAGTGATGGTCACTCCTTGTGTTGTGAGACATTTTGTTGCCAAATTTGCTGTGATTTCATTCATTGATTCTTTTGTTTTTAAGGAACTCATTATGCACAGAGCATTTATATATATATAGATGTTGAATACAGAGTGAGCATCCCTTATCTAGAATTCTGATATTCAAAATACTCCAGAATCACTCACATGGGTAGCAAAGATACCGAAACCTTTCTTTTCTGATGGTGCGGTGTACAGAAACTTTGTTTCATGCACATATAATTATTAATAATAGTGAATAAAAATACCTGAAGGCTATGTGTCCGAGGAATATATGATACATAAATGAATTTCATGTTTGGACTTGTGTCCCATCTCCAAAATATCTTGCCATGTCTATTCAAATGCAGATATCTTCAAATCCTAAAAAAATCCAAAACACTTTTGGACCCAAATGTTTCAGTTAAAGGATATTCAACATGTAGTGTTCTAATACAGTGGAACCTTGATTTACGAGTGTCTCAACTTAATAGTTTTGAGTTCAGAGCTGTCGCTTGGCCATGTTTGCTTTGACATAAAAGCAGCACTTTGAGTTAAGAGTGTGTGCCCAAGGGAGCGCTGCCATGAGCGCTTAACTCATAATGCTGCTCTTATGTCAAAGCTGGGTCAAGCAACAGCTTTGTGCTCTTGTCCGCTTTGGGAGATTGCTAACTTCTTTGCTCTTGTCCACTTTGAGGAACTTTGGGTTAGTTGATTTTGTGTGGGTTTTTTTTATTCCTGTTATGTTTGCTTCTTGGAGAGGGAGAGAGAGCAAAAGAGGGAGTAAAGCTGGAATGGGTACAGTTTGAAGAAAATGATGCTTCCTCCTCTTCACTTTGTGCTTTGTGCTTCCTTGCCACAACTTTGTGCTTCCACCATTTTAAAGTTGATCTTTCTTTTTTATTGTTCCAAGAGAATGTGAAGGTTTTTAATACATTATTTGTTATTGTAAAAACACATTACAAAATGGGGGTGGGGTGAGGGCTGGAATGGATTAATAGCATTTCAATGTATTTCAATAGGGAAATTCACTTTGAGATAAGAGTGGTTTGAGTTAAGAGCTCAATCACAGAACAAGCTAAACTCTTATGCCAAGGCATTGCTGTGCTATAACGGACTCCTTTTGCTCAACATTGGGCTGCAAAACAATTTATTGTTAAAATGAGTTCAATATAATTAAAGCTATACAAAAGGTCAACATGAAACAGAATTAAATTATGAAAAGGCAATTTAAAATATATATTTAAAATGTGTTTAGAAGTTAAAAATGGTACAATTGAAACAATACAGAACCTTCTTAAAAGCAATTTCCTTAAAAACCTTCTATTCCAGAACCATTATTTTTCCAGCGAGGTGGGTGTGTTTTTGGTTGGAGTAACAGCAAGGAAGCTGGGGACAGCAACCAAAGAGGCCCTTTTGAATCACCATATGTGAAGGCAATGGGATCGAAAGAAGGGCTTCTTATGAGAATCGCATTGCCTATGCAGACCCATATGGGATAATACCCTGAACCTAAGCTGTGTAGGGCTTTATAGGTCATTGGCAGTGCTTTGAATTGGGCCTAGAGCCAGTGGAGCAATTGCAACAATGGAGCTTTGTGTTCCCTGTATCTAGATTAGTTAACCATCTGGTTGCAGTGTTTTGTGCTAAAACCTCTTAGGGCCTGTGGGCTGAGACCCCTGTATACTCTCCAATGTTACACAGTGAAAGAATACAACATCAAAAACTAGTCACAAAAACAAAAGTCGCTAGAGAAAACCTCAGCTAGGAGTGGCTGTAGCAGTATACTTTTGCCTGAGTCTATTGGGAACAGTAATTTAGTCTATTGTAATTGTATTGTATTATATTGTATTGTATTGTATTGTAATTGTATTGTACTGTATTGTACAGTAATTGAGTCTATTTGGGAACAGTATTGAGTACTCCTGGATTCATCACTGAGCCTGGAATCCCAGGTTGCAGTGGTGGCCAGGGGAGCGTTCGCACAATTAAAACTTGTGCACCAGCTGCGCCTGTACCTTGGGAAGTCAGACTTGGCCAGGGTGGTCCACGGTCTCGTTACATCTAGGATAGACTACTGCAATGCACTCTACATGGGGCTGCCTTTAAAGACTGCTCAGAAGCTTCAAATAGTCCAACGAGAGGCGGCCAGGTTAATAACTGGGGCGGCATACAGACTACTGCAACGCACTCTACGTGGGGTTGCCTTTGAAGACTACTCAGAAGCTTCAAATAGTCCAACAAGAGGCAGCCAGGTTAATAACTGGGGCGGCATACTGGGAGCATACAACTTATTATTATTATTATTATTATTATTATTATTATTATTATTAAACTTTATTTGTACCCCGCTACCATCTCCCCAGGGGTGCAGCTTACATGAGGCCGAGCCCATAATACAACAATAAAACAATAGCAACAGTAATACAACAATAAATAAAACTCATAAACAGAAAATAGCAATAAACATTAACAACTCCGATGTTACACCAGCTCCACTGGCTGCCAGTTTGCTACCGGGCACAATTCAAAGTGCTGGCTTTGGCCTATAAAGCCCTAAACGGCCCCGGCCCAAATTACCTGTCCGAACGCATCTCCCCCTATAAACCATCACAGAGATTAAGATCCTCCGGGGAGGCCCTGCTTTCCGTCCCGCCATTGTCACAGGCACGATTGGTGGGGACGAGAGACAGGGCCTTCTCGGTAATTGCTCCCCAGCTATGGAACTCCCTTCCTGGTGAGATCAGGTTGGCCCCCTCCCTCCTGTCCTTTAGAAGGATGGTAAAAACTTGGCTGTGGGACCAAGCTTTTGGAACAGGGCAATACAGCGGCAATAGGAAAGTTGACCAGACCAATTAGACTTGACGCGGATGACTAGGACGGTTTTAAATGGTGCATTTTAATATTTTGGTAAATGTTTTTTAATGTTTATGTATCTGTATGTGAATTTGCGGCCCAGCATTGAATGTTTGCCGTGTTTATGCTGTGCTCTGCCCTGAGTCCCCTTCGGGGTGAGAAAGGCGGAATATAAAAGTTTTAAATAAATAAATAAATAAATAAATAAATAAATAAATAAATATTTGGCCCCTCCTTTCTCTGTATGTAACATTTGTAACGTAAGTCAGGGACAAAAGAAGGAATGCAGAAGGAGGAGAAAGTAACTGGGACATCGTAAACCGGATCGGGGTATAGGGTGGCAACCTGTGTTGGAGGGGGTTACACTCCCCCTGAAGTCACAGGTTCGCAGTTTGGGTGTCCTCCTGGACTCATCACTGTCACTTGAAGCTCAGGCGTCGTCTGTGGCCGGGAGGGTCTTTGCACAATTAAGACTCATGCACCAACTGCGACCCTACCTCGTGAAGGCGGATCTGGCCAGGGTGCTCCTCGCCTTAGTCACTTCCAGATTAGACTACTGTATTGTGCTCTACRTGGGGCTGCCCTTGAAAACAGCCCRGAAATTTCAATTGGTCCAACGGGCAGTAGCCCGGTTGTTAACTGGTGCTCCTTACAGAGAGGGGTCAACCCTCCTGTTTAAGGAGCTCCATTGGCTGCCATTCATTTTCCGGTCCCAATTCAAGGTGCAGGTGCTTACCTACAAAGCCCTAAATGGTTTRGGACCYGCCTACCTGCGTGACCRCATCTCTGTGYAYGAACCYACACGATCTCTTYRTTCATCTGGAGAGGCYCTGCTCACGRTCCCACCTGCATCGCAAGCGYRATTGGTGGGGACGAGGGATAGGRCTTTCTYGRTGGTGGCCCCTCGACTCTGGAACTCYCTCCCTAARGACATCAGGCAGGCCCCGTCGCTAGCAATCTTTAGGAGGAGCTTGAAGACGTGGTTGTTCCAGTGTGCCTTTCCAGAATAAGGAAACTCCTAGCATTATGTCCCAACACACTTTATCAGAGATCTAGGATATCTGCAAGCCCATCCCCCTCCAAWCACTCCACCTCGTCACCCCCAGCACTTTTTAACTTTTTTATTACATTTGGCCCTGCCATTGTTTTTAATTGCGTCATTGTGTGTTGTTAATGTTATTGCTTGTTTTTTGAGTTACTTTGTTGTTGTTGTTATTGTTTTTACTATTTTATTTGGGCTTGTCCTCTTGTAAGCCACACCGAGTCCTTTGGGAGATGGTAGCGGGGTACAAATAAAGGTTATTATTATTATTATTATTATTATTATTATTATTATTATTATTATTAAAAAGCATCTGAAAAGGTTAAGAGGAAAAAAGACTAATCAGGATTGTCCGTGCCAAATTGGGACCGTTGGAAGACATGCCACTGCCACCCTTTGCTTGATAGCAGGGCCTTCCCTGTCTGCTGGAGGAACTTCTCTCAGTTGTCAGGACCTCAGCAGTTCATATTTGCACCAAATATCTCATTGCCGGAAGATGGCAAGAAGAGTGTGATTCTTGGCTAGTGTTTTCTGCGAGGTCACACCCTAGAGACTTGAAAGCTCTTGATTTCTTGGAGGCCTGGCTTTCCTTGGGGTCTTGAGCCTGCATTGGCTGGAACTGGACTACCACTTGACTTCGCAACTAGGACCCCCCCCTACAAAAGAGCAGCCCCCCCCCCAAAAGACTGTGAAGACAAGGCAATGGCTCCCCCAGGTTTGCATCGTGTGGCTGAATGAGAGATTATTCCTTCTAATAACCTGCAGTTTGGGAAAGTTCTGAAACAATAATAAGTCAGCGTAATGGTTTCCATGCCTCATTCCTGGGCAGGCGAGCAGCAAAATCCGGTTTTAATTAAAGAAAGGGAGAGGAGAAAAAAGAAAGTTAGGGAAGTGAGGGGGAGAGAGAAAATGGGAGGGAAAGGCTGAGCGGCTGTTAGCAGACATGATTAGTGGATGAGAGGATCTTAGAAGAACAGTCCTTACCCACGTCCCCTCCCCATCTAAAATGTGGTTTGGTTGAAATGCTAACTATAACGGATACAATCCAGTAGGAATTTCTGAAACAAACAGGACATGTGGAATGTGCCACTCAGAAACAAGTCATTTCCCCTAGTTAACAGCATAGTGGGGGAGCAAACGTAGCAATTTTCTGTATTTCTGTTGGTGCTCACAGGGTCATACTGAGACAATTTGATTGACAAGTGCAATGATGTCATCCATCCCCTGCCAGCCCACATCAGGCTCCCTTCACTCCCCCCAAGTTGAGCTATAGTCCTCTGCTTGGGAGAAATAATGATTTTTTTCTCTCCATATTGCAATATGGAATTGTATGCTGTCCCCGTTGCCATGCAGAATCTTTTGTGATTTCCTGATCTTGTACAGTTCCTTAAGACCAATTACTTTTACAAAAGATGCACTTCTGTTGGAAGTGAAAACAGCTCGACTTGGATTTTTAAAATGGATCAACATAACTGCATTTTTGGATTCTCCTTGGAGACTTGACATCGAGATGAGCGTTTCCACATTAAACATTACCACTAGATTTCTGCTTTAAGTCAGTTTCCAAGGCGTTCGATTTCTCTCCCTTTTCCACTCTGTGACACTATTCTGATCCTATGTCGGTTTATTCATTTTTAATGACAGTGTTTCCAAATTGCGTTTCATCCTCCCTGCACCCACAAAAAAAATCTATAAAGCCATATACAGGATAAACATTTCAAACTAGTTAGAATGTTTTTTAAACCTGCCATTTCAAACTAAATAAAACAACAGCCAAAAAACATATTTCAGCCAGAAATTAACTCCCAAATGCCCAGCATAGGTTTTTAAATCCTTGTGTGTTACTGTTTATATGTGAGATATATTAATTGTATTGTATTGTTTTTGCTTATTGTTTTTTGTTTTGTTGTTGTGTTGTCGGGCTTGGCCTCATGTAAGCCCCTCCAAATCCCCTTGGGGAGATGGTGGTGGGGTATAAATAAAGTTTTATTATTTTTTATTATTAAATGTTGTTGTTTTTTTTTAAAAGTGCTTCTAAAAAAGAACTTTCAAAGATGATATGTAGTCCACTTGTGTAACTCCAATTACCCCAACAGTTAATCTGGTCCCAAAAAACAGAAGCCTCACACTTAAGAAATATGTGATTTCTGTTGCCTTATTACAGGCATGGAAGATCTCACCACACCATTTCAGCCTCTCTTGGATCTAGGGAGAAGGGCCAAACCCTTTAAATATAACTTTTATCACTTTGGGGATCTTTTTTTGAGTGGTGGAGGAGTTGTTTCTAGTTTGGTTAGAATTACTGCTGTGAACCCTTCAAAACTATATTCCGGTTATGTCTCACTTAATGAATACGACATGTTCCTGTGCATTACTTCTTTAACAGAAAATTAGGCGCAGAGGGGGAAATTACATTGAAAGAACAGGGATAGTTTCCAGCACCACAAAAGAAGGAGAATTAAATGTGTTTTAGCAAACTTTTCATCCAAAAATAACAATATAAATATATGAAATAAAATCACTAAGTCAAATAAGCCTTGCCTCAGTAAACAAAAATACCTCCTAGAACCCTTCCACACAGTCGTTTATCCTAGGAGCATCCTGGGCCCTGTCCACACACACCCCAGAAAGTGCGTTGTTCCGGAACTTTCTGAAAGAGCACCAGGACACTCTAACCTCCTCCCCAAAGGACCACCAAAACAGTGTAAAAAAATAAAAGAACTTACCCAGCCTCAGTTAGAGGGCTGCTGGAGCTCTCCTGGTGCATACAAATGACACTCCAGGAGAAGGGGAGCAGGAGCACCCCTTTCATCCCCCCTTTCTTCTGGCGCATCATTTGTATGTGCGCAGGAGAGCTCCGGTAGCCCACTAATGGAGGCTGGGTAAGTTTTTTTGGTTTTTTTACACTGTTTTGGGGGGCTTTTGGGGAGGAGGTTGGTATTCTCACAGTTTTCTGGGCTAATTTAGCCTGGAAAACTGGGAATAATGCCTGGACTCCAGTCCAGACACTGGAAGTAATGGATTTATTCCGTGCCTTCCAAGAAGGCACAAAATAAACCCACATATTTGCCACAAACCAGGGTTTTCCTGGTTCGTAGCGAATTAATTTGGGTTTGTCCAGGACGTCATCTTGGGAGCCCCCCTTTTATTGCAGTAACTCTCGCATTGAAGGGGTTGTCTAGATGCGCCCATTGAAATCACTTGAAGTCTTATCCCAGAATGCATCTAGGGATGCTTTTTACCCCATGAGACTTTATTTTTCCTATGACTTCAATTTCGGTGGCAGTATTTCTAGATCTATCCTTTAAAAAATTTTTTATTAGATATAGAAAAAAGGGGTAGGGGCAGGGGAAATTTGAAGAGATTTACATGTAAAGTAGGAGAACAATATGGTGATAGAAAAGTAGGAAGAAAAAAAGTGTGTATTCTAGCAAAAGAAGGGGAAAAAACCCAAACAACAGGAAGTCTCTTGACTTCCATCTAGCCTTTTGCGGCACTATCATTGTTGTAACTTAAGTAGTCCCTCTTTGAGGATAGGAATTCATGGTACTACAAAAAAAGCGAAAAATGGATCGGTATTCTTGTAGCTTCATTTCGTACAAATATCATTGTAATAAGTCTATTTAAGACTCATTTTTTCATATTCCTCTATTTTGGACCAATCTGTGAATTTAAACTTGTTCCCCGAGTTTCTTTTTAACAAAAATGTTAGTTTGTCCATATCCTTAATCTCTTTTATCTTTTGTTGCCATTCATCTAAGCCCAGTGTTTCTTTTTGCTTCCAGTGTCTCGTAAAACACATTCTGGCCCCAATAGACAAGTAGATCTACCTACTGGGGCCAAATAGGTAGATCTATCCTTTTTTAACATGCCGAGAGTGAAGCAGGCTTATTTGCTCCCCTCTTTCTCTATTTTGTTGATCGTACATGTGCTGTAAATGATTGCTGAGGCAGCTACTCTGTACTTTGCCTGCGCTCACATAGTAGGATCCCACTCCTTCTGAGTTCAAGCATTAATGCATAGTTTACTGCAGACATACCATTGCAACCCAGTACCAAAAGTATGTCGGTTTAACTTCCAGATTCCTAGTTAAGTTGAATTACTGTGTCACAAATTGATGCATGTCTAAAAAGTATGTCACCAACATGAAATGGTTGTTGTTTTATTGTCTTTTGCGGAGTGTCCTAGAACCTCTTTCCTGCGCCTGTTTGGGGTGCACAAACAGTAGCTGTAAATCCCCTGCTCGATACCACTATTGCTATGGGACCTAAATAATAATAATAATAATAATAATAATAATAATAATAATAATCCTTTATTTGTACCCTGCTACCATCTCCCGAAGGACTCGGTGCGGCTTACACGAGGCCGAGCCCAAATACAACAATAAAACAACAAAAACAATAATAAAACAAAAAACAAAAACAAGCAATAAACATTAACAACACGCAATGATGCAGTTAAAAACAATGGCCGGGCCAAATGTAATAATTAAAATTAAAATTAAAAAGTGCTGGGCATGACAGGTGGGATGTTTGGAGGGGATGGGCATGTAGATATCCTAGATCTCTGATAAAGTGCGTTGGGACATAATGCAAGGAGTTTCCTTATTCTGGGAAGGCACACTGGAACATCCACGTTTTCAAGCTCCTCCTAAAGATTGCTAGTGGCGGGGCCTGCCTGATGTCCTTAGGGAGAGAGTTCCAGAGTCGAGGGGCCACCACTGAGAAAGCCCTATCCCTCATCCCCACCAATCACGCTTGCGATGCCGGTGGGATCGTAAGCAGGGCCTCTCCAGATGAACGAAGAGATCGTGTGGGTTCGTACACTGAAATGCAGTCACAGAGGTAGGCGGGTCCCAAACTGTTTAGGGCTTTGTAGGTAAGCATCTGCACCTTGAATTGGGACCGGAAAATGAATGGCAGCCAATGGAGCTCCTTAAACAGGAGGGTTGACCTCTCTCTGTAAGGAGCACCACTTAACAGCCTGACCGCCGCCCGTTGGACCAATTGAAATTTCTGGGCCGTTTTCAAGGGCAGCCCCACGTAGAGTGCATTACAGTAGTCCAATCTGGAAGTGACTAAGGCATGGACTACCCTGACCAGATCCGCCTTCCCGAGGTACGGTCGCAGTTGGCTCATGAGTCTTAATTGTGTGAAGGCCCTCCCAGCCACCGCCGACGCCTGAGCTTCAAGTGACAGCGATGAGTCCAGGAGGACACCCAAACTGCGGACCTGTGAATTTAGGGGGAGTGTAACCCCGTCCAGCACAGGTTGCCACCCTATACCCCAATCCGGTTTACGATTGACCAGGAGGACCTCTGTTTTGTCGGGATTGATCTTCAGCTTGTTCTTCCTCATCCAGATAGCCACAGCGGTCAGACACTCGTCCAGCACTCGAGTGGGTTCCTTGGAGTTAGGTGGAAAAGAGTAGTAGAGTTGTGTGTCATCTGCGTAGATATGGCAACCAACTCCAAAACTCCGGATGACCTCAACAGCCAGGAAGTTAAGCAGGATCAGCCTGGGTTAATACCTGAGTGGAAGACTGATAATGAATCCCTGCAGTGTAGATTATATTTCAGAGGAAGGAAATGGCATCATCTCTGAGTATCCCTTTCCCATGAAGACCTATGAAATCCATAAGGTTGCCATAATCTGACTGGCAATTGGAATGCACACAACCCACACACACTACCACTCCAGGGTTGCCCAGTGGTTAAAGTCAGACTTTCCTGGCTCTTTAGCCACCTCTTAGTCCCCTGAACTCTGTCGAGTCAGAGAAGTGCCACATGGGTGCACGTACGCATGCACGAGGATGCACAAATACATACACACTGAACATGCTCTCTTTTTCCCAAAGTGGAAACACTCGCTCCCTTCCAGCAGCAGCAGCAGGCCCCATCCATTCCTGCACACCAACCTCCGCACTGGGACCTTGGCCAAAAACACCTCTCTCTTCCACCCCCACCCCTCAACTCCTTCCCTCCCTCCTCCAATCCTGGAGTTTTGGCGGCTCCCACTGCGAGGAGCCGGCTTCAATTTGGAGCCGTCCTCAGACCTTGGCTCCAAATTGGAGGGGGGGGTCCCCTGGAGGCCCTAAAGACCTGAAGAGGGAGAGCAAGGAGGGTTCAGGAACCCCAAAACTGGACCCAAGTCAGCTCAGAAAAAGAAACTCAATCGGTTTCTATCTGTCCAAGGCTGAGGATAGCTTGCTCTTGGCCCCCTTCCATCTTCCCTCTCTCTCTCCTAACTTCTCAAGGCCTGTCCCCTCCCTCATCACATCACAGTCTATAAATCTATTTGGCTTTGGCAATCCCCTTCCCCCCTTTATGGTCCAATTGCTCTTCCCTCTCTTCCCCCCTTTCTCCCCCTCTCCACTATTTCGTTTCAGTCTTTCTTCTCCTTTTCTTTGTTCTTAACTTTTGCCAATATTTTTTAACAGCACATTTCTGCAAATTGCTTCCAAAAGTCTGCAGTTGTAGAAAATCTATCACGGGGGCTTGGGGTTGGATTCAAAGTTCACCCTGGTTTTATATCCTCCCTATAATATCTATTTGAACACGTCTATTGGCTAGAAGAGAAAGTTGGTTTTGGCTGGGTGCTCAGGCTGAGGCTTTCATAGGTTTTAGGGATCTATTTGCCTTTTGCTTCACCAAATGTCAGGAGTGCTTTTAACCCTTCCTGTTGGAGAAGAGCTGAGTCTGTCTAGTGGGGATGGGAGAAATGGGTGTCACCTCAGATGGGGTGCCTTGGTGCCCTTCTTCATGCCGCCTTTGAACAGGGATGCCACAGTTCCAGCTCACAAACAAATCAAAACTTGACTCTTTCCGTCTTTTGCTTCCAATGCAAAGTTATTCTGGCTGAGACCCAAAGTTCATGGTTGGCAGAGAACACTCCTAGGTATTTACAGCTCTGGTTCTCATCCACACAGCTTCATTTGTAGCTTATTCAACTTCAGTCCTCACTTTTTGGTCCACCTCTTCCCTGCATTTCTTTCCCATCACCCTTGCTTTCCCTCTTTCTTTGTCTCAATCACGCTTCCTTTGTTCCATCCATTTCAAGCTAGCTTTTAACTCTGCAGAGGGTGAAAAGCCTTTGCTGGATCAGTAGGTGCAAAGCGTAATCCTTTTGGGCTTTCTGTGTCTCCTTTGGTTGTTGCTATTTGACCTCAAGTTGGCTTCAACTAATGACAATCCAATAAATGGGAGACCTCCAAGAAACCTTGTCCTGCCTCCATCCATAGTGAAGAGGTCTGGATATACTACCTTCAAGAGCTATGATACACAACAGCTAACATCCAAATATAGGCTTTATTAGAGGCTAGCTCCGAGTGACAGTCACTAATGTGGGGGGCAGCTAGAAAGAAAAG
Organism: Anolis sagrei ordinatus; assembly: GCF_025583915.1. NCBI lineage: Eukaryota > Metazoa > Chordata > Lepidosauria > Squamata > Anolidae > Anolis > Anolis sagrei. The sequence goes on along the minus strand of NW_026845477.1, from coordinate 145,184,157 downwards.
AAAGCCATGGAAGGGGAAACACAGTTCGGCCTAGGAAGGGCTAGTCTAGATAATATGCTAGAAATATTTTGTAATCAACTCTGCTAATATTGATTATTATTAGCTAAAGTTTACTCTGGCTTTATTAAAAATGAAAAAGATAAAAGAAAAAAAATCATAACCATTGGACATTTGTAAATAAGTTGGTGACTTCTAGGCATGCTGGGTGCAGTGGCTAAAGATCGGGCGCTTGGCCTGGCACTTAGAACACTTCGGTTCCACTGACATAAATTTACGGTGCGATCTTGGGCCAGTTCTGCGATAGCCTACCTTAACTGATTCTGGCACGCATTATTCGCTCGAATAGCTGATTCATTCATCAGTCCTAGGCATCTTGGATAAGTGTCCGACATGTGATCCAGGAACTAGACTCAGCATGAGTGGTCTTGGGTCTGTGCGATCTGCTATGCGTTGTATGTGTTTCTAATATTAATAAAATTAATAATATATATATATAATTTGAATAATAGCGTCAGCGCGAAGCCTTATATATACTCGTGCATATCTACATGTTGTAGTCAATAACAGGTCATAGGTGGGCCGATGTGGAAATATGTGGTCAGCAATAGAATTATTATCCATAAGAGTCTCGTTCAAGATTTTGGTGTTATTAAAGCATACAATTAAATTGGTGGTATTTACGATGTAAGCACTGCTGGGCTGCGTCCTCGCGATCATTAGTCTAACTACATGGCTGGAATGTGACTAGACACAGCAGAGGGCTGCGTAGATCTGGACAGTAACAAGTTGAAACTGATGACATCTCTAGTAACTGCGCACATTACACCCACGTAGTGTATGTCACGAGATCATATTGACCTGCCTAGGTGTTTAAATCAGGAGTGCATGAGAGGCTTCTTGCAGGTGTAACTAGATGGTTAGGAATGAGTAAACATGCTACCGGGTTTGAGGTATATTATGTGATAAGGTCAGTCATCAGTTAACCATACTATTTGAGGGTACGTCATATATAGAAAAAACTTTTTAAGTAGCTAGATATAAGAGGGAATGTACGCGTAAAAATTCACATCGAGGCAATTAAGAATGACTGGGCGAATTAGTAGTTCTCTCCATGGACATTTTCCTGACAATTGTAGACCAAATTTGAGAGAGGAAAATTCTATGGATTGGTGGCTCTGCTTATAGTATCAAATGGAACTTCTGAAAGGAGTACGTTAAAGGGGCCTGTATTCATCGCTTTAGTTCTCACTGATAAACTTAGGCACTATATAACTTTGGCTATGGCTAAAGAGAGGTGCGCTGTTAATATATCCAAATGAGGCTCTGTCTACTGGTTCATACAGATTGACGATGAAGAAGGATATCGCAGATATAGCGAGCTTGGTAAGAGTGGTGACTTACATTTCGATCAAGCTATAATAATATTAACTATAAGGTATATGTCTTAACTTTAAAGATACAAGATAAATGCTATCTGTGAGGGTGATGAAAATAACATGCAATCAGACACCTTTTAGTATTCAGTGATTACCTTTCCAACAATGTGATGAAGTATCAACCTAACCTTCAGAAGCATAGTTGATTTTGATTTCACCTGTAGAGATTGATTTTTAGCCTGTTATTTTGTTTAATTTATGTTGATGACATAAGCTTAATGGGGAAACATGACTTCTGATGCCCCCAGGAAGACAAATAGAAGCCTGTGGTTGCCTCTTTGGCACATAGTGGAGCTCATGTGTTTCGATTTGATTTCAGGTTGACATTCATTTATGGTGTTCCTGTAATAGTGTTTTCTTGGCATGATTTATTCAAATACGGTTTCTTGATGCCTTTGTCAGAGGATGAAATATAGTGTGACTTTCTCAAGATCATCCAGTGTGTTCCCAGGATGGGGGCAGATTGGAATCTGACCTTCTGGACCAGGGGTCCTCAAACTAAGGCCCAGGGGCTGGATACGGCCCTCCAAAGTCATTTACCCAGCATTCGCTCAGGGTTAACCTAAAAAATCTGAAATGATTTGAAAGTACACAACAACAACAACAAAAACAACAACAATCCTATCTCATCAGCCAAAAGCAGGCCCACACTTGAAATACCAATAAGTTTATATTTGTTAAAATGGTTCTTCATTTGAATTATTCTATTTTTAAAGTGTTTTTTTGCACTACAAATAAAATATGTGCAGTGTGCATAACAATTCATTCATGGTTTTTTCCCCAATTATAATCCGGCCCTCCAACAGTTTGAACGACAGTGACCTGGCCCTCTGTTTAAAAAGTTTGAGGATCCCTGTTCTAGACTCATTTTTCCACTACTCCATGTTGGCTCACTGAGGTTCCTAAGACATAATGGTCCCTAGTATCTGCAATCCTGCATGAAGAAGTCTATTTTTAACCAGCACTTCCAGATCTGCTTTATCCATATTGGGAATATTGACTGGGGAAGTATGAAAGAAGTCATCCTAATTAATTAATTAATTAATTCCAAGCTCAAGTCCATGCCTAGTTTTTTCATCTTTGTGTTGTTTCAAATAAATCAGATTTTTGCATCATTACAAAAATCTGCTGTCTAGAAACGATTGAGTTGTGACATAAATATGCACAGTCTATTATGAATGCATCTGGCATGCCCCTTTCAGGATTTGGGATGAATCATTGTCATTAATTGCAGGGTTAAAAAGAGTTTTAGACTACAGCTCCCAGAATCCACCAGTCAGCTGGGAGGTTTTGAGACTTATAGTCAAAAATGGATTTCCCAAGGTCTGCATAATTGCCCTGATTTTTAGATGCCCTTGCCTTGATATGCAGTACCATGGTACACAGGAAAGAGGAAAATTCTGGTGGGCATAATGCTGCACTACATATACAGTATTTGAAAACCTCTGGGCCATTTTGCAGAGAGGGAAAGTGTGTTCCCCTGAATGGCAGCCTCCCCACATGTTATGGGTTGTTGCTGGCAAGGCTACAGTATGCAGGGGTTTGGCCTGTGGCACATACTTTTGGCCACTGGTGCACACACAATGGTTTTTGTTTTCTGTAATGTAAATGGAACAAAAGACCACAGTGAAACCTCAAAACACAAATCACCAGGCTTGGCAGCTGCAAGGCCAACCCAGGAACATTTGCAACAACCTTCGGATCCTATTCTGTTGATGTTAAGAAGGAGTATGGAACTAATTAAAGTTTAATTTGGAACTTAAGGCAGCTGCTTTCACCTGAGCAATGAGCTCCATGAAGGGAGGTGCCTTGAAACTCAAGTCTGTGTAGCAGCTGCTCTTTGTATGCACCACCAACCACTTCGAGAGCAATGGGACTGCCTTCTGGATCAGTTGCCACTGCCATATGTCTTTTCCATGTTGTCCTCTAGATGTTCTTGCCTACAGTGAGAAGAGCATGCAGAACACCACTATCATAGCAAAACAAGGTGTATCATGGTTAATGCATTGAGTGACCATCGGAATGTCCTGCTTAGCCATTATATTTATTGCGTGGGATAAGGTCAGTCATACTCTCTCAGCCTAACATTCCTCACAGGGTTTTTAGGAGGAGAAAATGGGGGAAAGGAACTCTGTATTTTGGACATTGTGATCCATTACTCAATTACAAGCCATGCTGCAGTTTGGAAGCTACAGTTAGGGCAAACTGCAGTCAGGTAGATTCATAGATCACCCCTCTTGAGGCAACTGCATTGGCTTACAGTTTGCTTCTGTGTTCAATTCAAGATGCTGTTATTAACTGATGAAGCAAAAAATGGCTTGGGGCCAAGATACAATATAATATTACAATATATAATATTACAATATAATGTTACAATATATAATATTACAATATAATAGTATAGTACAATACAGTAATATATAATACTGATATTGTACAATACTAATAATATAATATATTGTATATACATATAATATTTATATTATAATGTAATACAATATAATACTACTAATAATATTACAATATTAAGGTGGCCATATTTGTGTCCACTAGTTATATTTTATTTTTCCAAAATGCCAAAGACTAGCACTATGTTTGCATCCATTGAGACCAACGTTTTTCTACTATTTCATTTTCCACATCATTTTGGTTTGGTAAGTATAATATATACAAGGGCAATTAGTTTATTTATATATAATTGTTTCTCATTTCAATATTTCCACATATGTGGATGTATAAAATAATTACATTTATTATTTTTGCACATTTTTTCTTTTAGTGGGAAACAAAAGTTCAGCAAGGAGAGAGGGATTTTGAACAGATCTCCAAAACAATACGAAAAGAATTAGTATCTTATCATATCTATACTGATCATCTATTATATTTAATAATATAATATTTAATAATATAATATTAATACTAATATTATATTATTAAATGCAATATAATACTAATGATATATTATATATATATTACTAATATTATACATTATATTATATTATATTATATTATTATTATTACTAACAATTTTACAATGCAATGGTATAGTACGATATAGTAATATTTAATACTGATTTTGCACTATAATTTTCCCTTCCTTTCTCTTCCTTTTTTCCCCTCCCTTCTCCTTCCCTTTCTTTTTCTCCTTCCTTCTCCATATCTTTCTTTCCCAGTGACATCACAGAGAACCACAGCACCTATTATATTTAATAATATAATATTTAATAATATAAACTACCACTTTGAGTAGTACTTAACTACAGCTTTCTGGCTGAGAAATCCAAGTGCCTCAACAAACTACAAATCCCAGAATTGTATATGAAAGAATCACGGCAACCATGGCTATAATATAATATATTGTATATAAACATAATATTTATAATATTATAATATAATGCAATATAATACTAATAATAATATGATATTATAATTATATATTTATATTACATGTAATATGACTAATAATATTACAATATAAAGGTATAGTACCATATAGTAATATTTAATACTGATATTGTACTATGCTACTAATATAATCTATTGTATGTACATATACCTTGTAAGCCGCTCTGAGTCCCCTTCAGGGTGAGAAGGGCGGCATATAAATGTCGTAAATAAATAAATAAATATCTGAAAAACCACCTCCTCCCATTTGAGCCTACCTAGAAATTGAGATCCGGGGACCCTGTTGTATTTTGAGTCTGTGACACAGACATTTTTCTTTGGTAGCACCTCCACTGTGGGGCTCCTTCCCAAGAGAAATGACTCCACCTTCATCTCTGTTGTATCTTTGGGCATGAAGATAAAACCATATGGGTTCAACAGAGCTTTTCATAACATGGATATCTGCCAATGGCTGCATATTGAGCAGCAGCTGAAAGTGCAGAAGTAGGATCTGGCAACTTTGACCTTTCACTAAACTTAGGTTGGAAATATACACCTTTTGGATCAATTGCCGCTGCCATGTGGTTTGGAAACAGAGTGGTTGGACTTGATGACTATACTTGCTGCTGTTCTGTGGAATGATTCTGCCCCTCTTCGGTTGAAGGATTCTGCCCTCTATCAAATTGGTATGGCTAATTTTTCTGATCACTACATACTTACTTAGGCGATCCCTCGTTGTCCGAGTAGGATTGTCCTCCAAGATCGGTATACTGGGGGGGGGGTACGTAGGTGACTGTGGAGCCCTATTCTTGATCTGCATGTTCTCCCGCACTGAGGGCATTGGTTTCCAGGTAGAAGGTGGTCTCGGTCAGGGTTGGCTTGACGGTGCTTCCTCTTGGCACGTTTCTCTCTTTCGACGTCCTTTCATGCCTCTTCAATTCTACAGCAATGCTGGTCACAGCTGACCTCCAGTTGGAGTGCCAGGGTTTCCCAGTTCTCAGTATTTATGCCAAAGTTTTTAAGGTTGGCTTTGAGGCCATCTTTAAATCTCTTTTCCTGCCCACCAACATTCCATTTTCCATTTTTGAGTTCGGAGCAGAGCAACTGCTTTGGGAGATGGTGGTTGGGCATCCGGACAACGTGGCTGGTCCAGCTGAGTTGATGGCGGAGGACCACCACTTCAATGCTGGTGGTCTTCGCTTCTTCCAGCACACTGACATTCGTCTGCTTGTCCTCCCAAGAGATTTGCAGGATTTTTCAGAGGCAATGCTGTGGAATTGTTCCAGGAGTTGCATGTGACATCTGTAGATAGTCCACGTCTCACAGGCGTATAGAAGGGTTGGGAGGACAATAGCTTTATAAACAAGCACCTTGGTATCTCTGCAGATGTCTCGGTCCTCAAACATTATGTGCTTCGTGTGGAAAAATGCTGCACTCGCAGAGCTCAGGAAGTGTTGTATTTCAGTGTCAATGTTGACTTTTGTGGAGAGGTGGCTGCCAAGGTAGCGGAAATGATCAACTTTTTCTAATGTTACACCATTAAGCTGTATTTTTGGCATTGGAGAAGGATTGGCTGGTGACTGCTGGAAGAGCACTTTGGTTTTCTCAATGTTCAATGACAGGCCGAGCTTCTCGTATGCTTCTGCAAAGATGTTTAGAGTGGCTTGTAGGTGTGCTTCTGAATGTGCACAGACAACATTAATGATGATGATCACTACATAAATATAAGTAAATCATCTCTCCTACTGTCTGTTTTTACTGCTGCTGTTATTGTTGTGTGCCTTCAAGTAATTTATGACTTCTGGCAATCCTATCATGGGTTGTCTTGATAAGGTTTGTTCACCTTCCTCTAAGGCTGGGAGAGTGTGACTTGCCCAAGATCATCCAGCAGTTTTATGGCTGAGTGTCATAGTCCAAAGCTCTAACCCAGGGGTCCTCAAACTATGGCCCGTGGGCCGGATGCGGCCCTCCAAGGTCATTTACCTGGCCCTCGCTCAGGGTCAACCTAAGTCTGAAATGACTTGAAAGCACACAACAACAATCTTATCTCATCAGCCAAAAGCAGGCCCACACTTCCCATTGAAAGACTATATTTGTTAAAATTGTTTGTTAAAATTTGTTAAAATTGTTCATTTTAATTATTTTTTAATTATTGTATTGTTTTTAGGTGTTTTTTGCACTACAAATAAGATATGTACAGTGTGCATAGGAATTCATTCATGTTTTTTTCAAATTATAATCTGGCCCTCCAACAGTTTGAGAGACTGTGGCCTGACCCTCTGTTTAAAAAGTTTGAGGACCCCTGCTCTAACCTCTACACCACTGTGGCTCTCCTTCACTGCCTGTTAGGAAATGTCAAAACAACCCAACAAGAAGCATTGTTGCCAGTGAGGCAATCCAAGTAATGCCTAGTTTACTTCCAGTTTTAGCCTTTCCTTGTAGGAGAGTTTTGCTTGTCTTTAGTCGTTGTCACCCGCCCCCCACCCCCCACCCCCCACCCTTGTGTACCTTCGGTGATGTATTCCTTCGGTGATGCTATAGAGCAGACCTGCGCAACTTGGCCCTTGCAATGAGCAAAGACTTAAAAAAAATTCTGCAAGCCACCTTCCTCCCTCCCTGCCAGAGGGGAAGTGCCCTGGCTTCTCCTTGGCTAAGCGGTGAGGGGCATCCCCAGCTTCATCCTTGAGCCTCAGGGAAGACCTTGCAGACCACATCTGGCCTGCGGGATGGATTTTGTCCAGGCCTACTATAGAGCATATTCTGATAAGTGTGTTTTTAATCGTAGACTAAAAGACTCCAAATACAGGCAGTAAGATTCTTAAAGGAAAATAAAAGCAAGCATATGACTACATATGTGCGTGTGTACACACAGATATTCATGCATGTATTCACATACTTAGTCACCACAGTGGCACAGCCACTGATTGTCACCAAGTGACTTGGGGAGGATTACCAGATGTAAGGAAGGGCAGGAGTCCTGTGGATAGCAGTGGATTTCAGCACAGGCGGCTTTTCTGTCCCTGCATGGGGAACAGCACTTGCCAATATTTCCTCTTGTGTACAAATATGAAAGTTAGAGGAGCCCTACTGGGCCTTCCTTTGCATCTGGTTGGAATTGCCCAGGAGCATGTCTGCTTATCATAACCATAAATGCCTTTAATACCTAACTTTAGTCGATATGCATGTTTTAATTTAATTTAATTTAAAAAAATATTCTGTAACTGAAGGCTCCCTGGGGTTTGGGAATAAGAGCCAAGAAGAACTGTTCTGTTTCTTGAATATCATTCACATACATTGACATTTGCATGAAAGTACTCTAAATAATAATTCTTCCTAAGCATTGTTTAAGAATGTAATTTCAGATTTTCATAATAACCATCAATTCTCTTGGAGTTGTGTTCTAATTATCATAAGTTGCTCCATTCTTTAGTACAATCCTTCAAAAGCAGTATTTGAAACATTTGCCCATTATTGTTGGACCATATTTGGGCAAAGCTGCTCATCACATCATACATACTATTAGCACTTGCATGAATTGTTTTAAAAATCAAATACATTTACCCCATCTGTCCCACTATTAGGTCCGTGGTGGTGGAAAGAGGGGGCTTAACCCTTTGCTCCCACTATAACCATGATATAGACTATCTTGGGGGACTTAATTTGTTATTTGCATCAGGAAGAAATTGGTATTGGAGCCATTTGGACTTGAGTCAGTTGACTATTTTTTATTATTTTGAGGCTGATTAATGGTGCAGTTCTAAGCTCAGAGCTTAGTCAGAGGAGAGGCAGGGATCTAAGCCAGTTCTGCCCTTATAAGCACCACAGGATCTCAAAGGCCCTCTAGCCAGAAAGGAACTGCGCCAGGCTGCCAAGAAAAAACAAAGCCCTGTTTCCAATCATGCAGGTTGCTATAACTGGGTGTAACTGGCCTGGGTCAATGCTAATAAAATCTCTCATAACACATAGACATAGCATGTCAAAGATAGTCTTTTGGAAGAGTCCAAGAACAGAACAAGTGTCAAAACAGCCTGGTAAGAGTTTGGTAAACCATGAGGAGAAAAGCCACAAAAGCATCCCAGGATGAAATGAGGCCAGGCTAGAGAAACAAACAATTAGGGATACTCCAAAAGGCAAAAGCAAAACACTATCTAATGCCAAGGACTCACAAACTACAAGAACTGGAGGAACACCAGATAGGATCTTGTTGTTTATTCGTTCAGTTGCTTCTGATTCTTTGAGATCTCATCGACCAGTCCATGCCAGAGCTCCCTGTTGGCCGTGACCACCCCCAGCTCCTTCAGAGTCAAGCCAGTCACTTCAAGGATGCCATCCATTCATCTTGCCCTTGGTTGGCCCCTCTTCCTTTTTCCTTCCATTTTCCCCAGCATCATTGTCTTCTCTAAGCTTTCCTGTCTTCTCATGATGTGGCCAAAGTACTTCATCTTGACCTCTAATATCCTTCCCTCCAGTAAGCAGTTGGGCTTGATTTCCTGGAGGATGGATTGGTTGGATCTTCTTGTGGTCAAAGGCACTCTCAGAATTGTCCTCCAACAGCACAGTTCAAAATCATCTATCTTCCTTTGCTCAGTCTTCCTTACGGTCCAGCTCTCACATCCGTAGGTATAAACAGATCTAGATCTTATAACCTGCACTTAATTTTGCACAGATTGGAGCTTCCTAGAAGACACCCAAGACTCAGGTGTAGAGCAGAGGCATAATCATAGTCACAGATCAATTTATTCACCTCCAGCCTGAGAGGACAATTTATTCAGCTCTGGCCAGAGAGGGGGCAGTTTCCCAATCCAGCATGCTTTCCAGGTACAAACATGGGAATTACATAAAAATGATCACACAAATGAGAACGTGAAGAATAGWGGTGATCAGTGCAGTTTCAAGATCTGTGGTTTCATTAGGTGTGGGAGTTGTTMGTTTCTGGCCGCATATTGGCTTGCAGTTCAAAGAACCATGAATCTCAACTGCTGATTGGTGAGAAGTTTGGAGGGAATTTAAATAAATTGTCACTGCTTGAATTTGACGTTTTCTGTTGCCTGKGTGTCCACCTCCTTGGGAAGGTCTGGGAATGAAATGAGGGCAGGGTTGGAAGATAATGGGTGCTTATTCTTGTTGATACGGATCCCTGGTGGAGTGCTCTTTGATTGTAGGTAAACTATAAATCCTGGCAACTATAACTCCCAAATAACAAAATCAATCCCCTCCCAACCCCACCAGTATTCAAATGTGGACATATTGGGTATTTGTGCCAAATTTGGTCCAGTGAATAAAATTATATCCTGCATACCAGATATTTACATTACGGTTCATAACAGTGGCAAATTGGCAGTTATGAAGTAGCAATGAAAATAATGTTATGTTTGGGGGTCACCACAACATGAGGAACTGTATTAAGGGGTCGAGGCATTAGGAAGGTTGAGAATCAATTCTCTAGAGGTAGAAGATAAGAAAATATTCAGAATAATCTTAAACTAGAGTTGGGCAAATAGGTAGAAACCATGAAATGTGAACATTTTCAGACAGAAAAGAAAAACCACTAGGTCCCAAAAGTTAACTGTGTGTCCAGTAATCATCTTCCCTGAATCTATAATTTGCTGATGGATCTGTGCATTGTATGTTTTTACCCTGTTTTCTTCTGCTCCCTCACACCTATTGTGTGTCCGTATTTATATTGATACTAGCCGTCCCCTGCCACGCGTTGCTATGGCCCAAATGGGGGTTCTGTGTGGGAGGTTTAGCCCAATTCCATCATTGGTGGGGTTCAGAACGCTCTTTGACTGTAGGTGAACTGTAAATCCCAGCAACTACAACTCCCGAATGTCAAGATTCTATTTCCCCCAAACTCCACTAGTGTTCATATTTGGGCATAGTGAGTATTCTTGTAGAGTTTGGTCCAGATCCATCATTGTTTGAGTCCACAGTCATCTTTGGATGTAGATGAACTACAACTCCAAAACCAAAGGACAGTGCCCACCAAATCCTTCCAGTATTTTCTGTTGGTCATGGGAGAACTGGGTGCCAAGTTTGGTTCAATTCCGTCGTTGGTGGGGTTCAGAATGTTCTTTGATTGTAGGTGAACTATAAATCCAAACAACTACAACTCCCAAATGACAAAATAATTTTTTTTTTAGTGAAGGACATACATTGGGTTGTTAGGTGTCTTGTGTCCAAATTTGGTGTCAATTCGTCCAGTGGTTTTTGAGTTCTGTTAATCCCACAAACGAACATTACATTTTTATTTATATAGATTTTTAATGTACTAAACGTACCAAGTTTGTATGAAACTGTGACTTATATTTTCTGTGCTGGTCTTTGACCGAAATAAATGATTTGATTGATTGAAACCACTGGGCAACAAAAACTCTGTTCATCCCATTAAGTTTTTAGCATTGTTGCTTCTCAGCGTCCCCCATCCCAATATTTTGTATGAAAATGACTCATCTTCCTGTGTTATTAAATTACTGTATAATATGAAACAAGGCTTGTCTTGCAACAGAATTGTGGTTTAGAGGGCAGTCCTTTTTCTTTTTCTTATATCACACTCCCAACAAGGTTGGGCACAGTCCTTGGGATGTCAGCCATTGTGATTTCATGACCCAGTTCACACACAATATTGCCTCGAGCATGGATTAAATAGGAGGTCATTGCATCTCTGCCCAAGGAATGGTTGATATAGGATCTCCTCTGTGCTTCAGGGAAGCATCACTCACTCGCATCACACAATCAGTCCTGTTTACACGGAAAGAGCTATTGGGTGGGTTTCTAGCCAAAAGTGGTGTGCAGTGGGGAGAGAGGCACAGGCAATGTCCTGCTTAGGGCAATACTGGAAACCTGTGGCAGTAGCAAGCAATCTGCCAGATCTTCTGATTCTCCTAGTCCTCTTTTACAGCTTTAAATATACTCTTCTCTTTCTCTCACATAAACAATGGAGATCATGGAAGCATTTCATTGGCCATCTCTGAGCAGTCTGGGTTGAACCCAAATGCCAAGATCTGGTCCTGCCAAGTGTTTATTCTTCATTAGCTGACCCCCCCCCCCCCAACCTGAACCAAGATCAAGGAGGAGGAAGAGGAGTGCTCGCATGCTGCTGAAAACTCTCTTTTAACGCTTTTAATTGCCTCCACAAATCCTGAGCGGATGGCATCCAAAATGCCCTGAAACGCTTTCCATTGTGGAGATGTGATGGTGGGAGGGGAGAGATACCCAGGGAGGAATCAAAGGGAACTTACTTAACTCCCCAACCTGTGCAGAGACTACAGATATCTTGCTGTTGAGCTCAGTGCAGTTGGAATGATATTTTCACTCGCAATGAGTGTGTGTGTGTGTGTGTGTGTTTTAATTCATTTCCCAAAGAAAATGTAATGTCTTCACAGAGCACTTGACTCCTACATCTGTGTCTGCAATATGGCGTCCTGGCACATCTGTTGAAGCTGAGGCTTGTACTACAAATACAGCCGGCTCTAGCCATCTGGAGTGCAGTTTCTCCCCCCCCCTACACACACACACACATCCACATGCACACACCCCCTCCTTTCTTTGCCCAGTGGGTCTCAGGGAAAAGAAGCAGATCTGTCCCTGGAATAACTGGAGGCATATGGATGTTACTTAAGAGGAGCTCCTGATGCCAGCAGGCATGGGCCATTGCGAGAAGCATTCTGCAGGTTGGGTTCCACGCCTGTGCCTCCGCAGCAAGCACACATGGGCCTGCATAGGAAAACACATGGACTCAGATGGCATGCTTATGGTCATCTGTGTATACATAGCCCCACAAATGGTTTGTGCACCTGTGTGCTAGAGTGAAAGTGTGTGTGTCTTTCTCTGTGCACCAGCGTTATGAAATTGGTGATTACAAATCATAAGAAGGCCTGTGCTGGGCAACCGAGGAAGAAGCGTAAGGAATTATAAAGCAATTAAACACTATAAACATGGCATATTGTGGTTAACGGATTTGTGTAAATGGGTGGCATTCAGAAACCTTTTACTCTTGCCCAATTTTGCATGGCCCCCATTGAGCTAAGGGGACCCCATTTGGGGTTGGGACCCATAGTTTAAGAAGCAGTGCTCTAGATCAGGGGTCCACAAACTTTTTAAACAGAGGGCCAGGTCACAGTCCCTCAAACTGTTGGAGGGCTGGATTATAATTTGAAGAAAAAAAAAACATGAATGAATTCCTATGCACACTGCACATATTTTATTTGTAGTGCAAAAAACACTTTAAAACAATACAATAATTAAAATGAAGAACAATTTTAATAAATATAAGCTTATTAGTATATCAATGGGAAGTGTGGGCCTGCTTTTGGCTGATGAGATAGGATTGTTGTTGTTGTGTGCATTCAAGTCGTTTCACACTTAGGTTGACCATGAGCGAGGGCCGGGTAAATGACCTTGGAGGGCCGCATCTGGCCCCTGGGCCATAGTTTGAGGATCCTTGCTCTAGATGAAGCTTGACTAGTGCAGAATACAGTGAAACTACTACTTTTCTCGGCTTTGAAACTGCTATTAATGCAGTCTAAAATGTTATTTGCTTTCTTTGTTGCAGCATCACACTGCTGGGTCATGTCCAACTTATGATTAATAATAATACTAAAGCTCATTTAATATATATTTTACCAAGACAGGTACACCTATCCCATTGTGCATTTGTTTTTGTGTGTGAAGGTGTGGCCTGAATGAAGAATTTTGCATTTATCTTTGTTTATTTTCATTCTATTAGTTGGCTCTGCATCTCGTGGTGCCAGAGCGCAATCTGTTCAGCGCCTTCCAAGTTGCCCAGTTTTCTGTGTTCCCAGGGGGGAGTCTCTCATTCGGTATCAGCCATTGATTGAGGTTCTGGGTTTGAGTCTGCCACTTTTGGACTCTCGCTTGCTGAGATGTTCCAGAGAGTGTCTCTGTAGATCTTAGAAAACTATTTCTTGAGCCAACCTTAAGAAATGGAGATACAAAGTGGAATCCACGACATGCGAGTGTGGAGAAGAGCAAACTACAGACCATCTGCTGCAATGCAACCTGAGCCCTGCCACATGCACAATTGAGGACCTCCTTATAGTAACACCAGAGGCACTCTAAGTGGCCAGCTACTGGTCAAAGGACATTTAATCAACTACCAAGCTTACAAACTTTGTGTTGTATTGTGTTTGTTTGTTTGTTAAAATGCAATACAACTGTTTGGTTTGCTCCTAACACGATAAATAAATAAATATTCTATTAGTTGCAATTATCTAGTTCATCAAGGTCTGTTGCGTTCCTCTCTTCCAGCGTCATCTATCGCTTTCAAAAGTAGTATACTGTTTTCCACAGTCATATATGTCCTTTTCTCCTTTTCAGTTTCACCTTGAAAACTGCAGTTCTTCGTTTTACTGCTGATGGGACCAACAGATGTGGCCTCTGGCAAGGTGACGTGGTGCTTCCAACAGAATGGGTAGAAAGGACCAAAAGAACCCAAGAGGTGTGAGTCACTAATATGTTGGCTTCTTGCTGCTCTCTGCTGTGTGAGAAACTTCTTTCCATTAAGAAATAACTCAAGAATGTCCTGACATGATCAGTTTATGTGGCAATGCTCTTTCTTAAAGTCTGTCCTAAATCAGGTGTTTAGATTTGCATGGTACTGTTTACTCACGAACATATATTAAAAGGAGGAGCCAAGGAACTCAGAGTGGGACTTTGTCCAAAGCATCACTGAGTCCAACCAGTCATCTTACTATATCACCAGAACGGTGCTTAGTGGGCCACAGTCTTAGGCCATATAATGCAGTTTCAAAATTCAGATTAACTGCATTAAACAGGATTATATGAGACCACGCTACCATATATTCTGGATTCTGAAACTGCATTATATGGCAGTTTCAGAATTCATGGCCTTGGGAGCTCCCAGTGGTGCAGTGGGTTAAACTGCTGAGCTGCTGAACTTGCTGATCGAAAAGGCACAGTTTCGAATCTGGGGAGCAGCGTGAGCTCCCGCTGTTAGCCCCAGCTTCTGCCAACCTAGCAGTTCGAAAACATGCAAATGTGAGTAGATCAATACGTACCGCTTCTGTGAGAAGCTAACGGTGCTCTATGCTGTCATGCCAGCCACATAACCTTGGAGGTGTCTATGGACAACGTCGGCTCTTCGTCTTAGAAATGGAGATGAGCACCAACCCCCAGAGTCAGGCACAACTGGACGTAATGTCAGGGGGAAACCTTTACCTTTATCTTAGATGGGGCCTTACTCTCAGCAGCACCATAGCACCACCACTAGCCAGAGGGTGGTGATGCAGCCTCCAGTTTAGCACCGATCTAGTGCAGTGATTCCCAAAATCTAGTGTGGGAGTTGAAATCTTCCAAGACTTCAATTCCCAGATAACTCAGTGAATAACTAGGGATTCTGAGTGCTGAGGTCCAAACCACCTAGTTCCAAAAGACATTGATTTAGTGATGCAAGGGACAGATTTGTTGTTTCGTGCCTTCAAATCACTTCCAACATACAGCAAATCTATCCGGTTTTTCTTGGCAAGATTTGTTCTTTGCCTTCCTCTGAGACTGAGGGAACTTCCAGACAGGCAAAAATGCAAGAGAAATTGGGATTTTAAATCTCACTTCTTCTTAGGATGGAGGCCACACAGCTGGCCTAAATTCCAGGATTTTGCAGGGGCAGAGGGGGCACTGAGATACTCACCCCTGCTGATCCAAGGTCAGCAGGGTGGGCATTGGCACTGCCAGCCTGCCCCTCCTTACCCTCCATTTCCTCCTGCACTTACTGGGAGAAGACTCGGACCAGGCCTTAATTCTCCTTCTCCCCTCTTTTGGAAGACCCAAAGGAGGGCTTTGGGGAGGGGAGAGGGATCTTCCTTCCTAATCTGTCCAGTTGTACTCCAGTGCTCAGACCAGAAGTTATAAAATTTCTGAGTCTGGTTTAGCTCTTTAGTCTGAGCACTGTTGTGTCTTCAGATCTGATTGACCTAGGATCAGTATAAATAAACCACTGACAAAAATTACATTTCTCTACAATGCTCAGATCTAGAATTGTACTGAGGCACCAGAGGAAATATCAAAAATCAGCCATCTTCCTGGATTGAGCTGCTGTTTCCAGCTACGGCCTTGCCCAAATGGTCAGGCAAGTTGGCTCTCCTGAAACATTTGGGCAGTTGCTGGTAGCCTTGGGTGAACTGCTTACTTCCATACTCCTAACCTTGACGGTTATTTGTTTTTGCAGGGGCATGAGGCTAGGACCATTCGAGTCTGGTGGAGCAGTGAATTTCCTCCCATTTTTGCTCTGAATTTTAAGTGAAATGTGCCGAACCCCATCATAGATATCCCAGGGCTATCCTTTGTAAAGATCAGACTAAACCACAGAGTGGGTTCTCCATACTTATATACTCAACAACAGAGCCATCAGACTCAACTGGCTGGATACCCTTCTTATCTATATAAATAAAAATGTAATGTTCGTTTGTGGGATTAACAGAACTCAAAAACCACTGGACGGATTGCCGCCAAATTTGGACACAAGACACCTAACAACTCAATGTATATCCTTCACTCAAAAAATTGATTTTGTCATTTGGGAGTTGTAGTTGCTGGGATTATAGTTCACTTACAATCACTGTGGATTCAAACAATGATGGATCTGGACCAAACTCCACAAGCACTCAATATGCACTCCACAAGCACCTCTTCTACAAACACTTTTTGAATATACTATAATTTCTTTTCTTTTTTTGGAAAAGAAAAAGAACATGGAAATATTATTAACTGGAAAAATGTTCCTAAAATATTAACAGCTGAGGTCAGCTTTGGAAAAAGGAACAAATGGTGTACACAAAGGGCTGTCTTTGGTCCAGAACTGCTAAATGTCTTAAATAAAAGCCACCTGAGAATTATCAATGCAATGCTATCTCAAAATGGTCAGTGCCAATGTAGTTAGTGTTTAACAGTCTGCAAAGGGCAGACTGTTAAAACTGAGACAGAGATCAGCGATACAATTAAACATTTTGTACATGGTGTATATATAGTTTGTTGTTTTGGTTTTTTGCCAGTCTCAGTATTACTACAAATTTTGTAGAGCTTTCAAGGCATCTCAAAAACTTGAAAACCTGTCCAGACAGCAACACCTGAATGAGCAGGTACTGGGACAGCATTAGTCTCCAACAGGACCAGGGTGATTCAGACATCACATTGTCATCTCACATCCCTACCACCACTACCGCCCAGGATTAGGGAGAGCTAAAAAAAATTATAAATGCCACCCCTAAGTTCTTAGTAGCCATTTTGTCATGCTTTAAAACGTTGGTATCAACTTTTGGGGCCTGTCATTTCCTGTTTGTTTATTTAAAGACCAATGCAAGTCTTTTTAAAAAAAGCAATGGAGTAGAAGTGTCCCCAACTTTGGTAAAATGACCACTTCCTCCTCTGAAGCTTAAGAGTGTTATATGGGATAACAATAATTGTTCTGTCGCGCGCTGTGCCTGTAAAGAATTTCCTTTAGAACAGGACGTGCAACCTTGCCCAGCGGGAAGCCAGGGGGCCCTGAAGAGAAGTTCTCAGAGGTTTTCCACCACAAATGATCTTTAGATGGTTTGTGAAGTATAACAAAGTCCTTTATTAATGAACAATCAAACAGAAACTTCTCTTGTCTTCAGTAAAGATAAACAAATGATTCCAGGCTTTTATGCAACTGGTGACTTCCTAATCTTGCCCACGAAGGACAGGCAACTGTCTTCAATAACTTCTTTACTTTAAAGGAAAATCCCCTTTTTAAGATCCCAGGCTGACTGTAATCTAACCCTTACTGATGTGGGCTCCGCTACCGGGTCGAACTGCGTCTCGAAGCACCGAGTGGACCTACCAGTAAAGGCTTAGATATTCTCCAGCTGGAGTTCTTTGGTCTTTAGGGCTGTTTTCCTGGAAATCTTTGGAGACTCTTAAAACTGTTTTCCCCCCGGAAAGTCTTGATGCTCTTAAGACTGTTTCCCACCCAGAAAATCTTGAGGGTTAAAGCTTTTGTACAGGGGAAGCTTGCACACGTCCTATACATTAGCTTTCCTTGCTGAGACTAACTAAAAATGGCTCCCTTCCCTTCCCAATTGCCCTGAGCAAGGGGCGGAACCAAAACTTAACGATGATGGACAGGTGACTTGCCCTACGACTGCAACCAAAGGAAGCCACCTTTCTGCAGAATCCCTGAAACCTTGGACTGCAAGCAAACATTTAATACAAAGCAAATAAAGTTGGAGCTCCTGGTACAGCCATACCAGAACAATAATTTTTAATATTTTTTGAGGGGAGCCCATGGATGGGAGGACACAAAAGTTGTCTTGAGGCTATATGACACGGGCTGTAGTTTGCCAACCCCTGTAAGAGGAGAATGAGGAATACACATATCTTCTTAACCGCATCCTCCCTTATGATCCCACACGGTTCTTAAGATCTTCCAGGGATGCTCTTCTCTCACTCCCACCCCCATCTCAGGTGTGGTTGGTGGGGACCAGAGAAAGGTGGGGATGAGACATATATGCATTAGTGCATTAAAAAATTTAAGCTGCTGGAGTTTTTGGCGGACATCTCACAGCGACTATCTTGCGGGCTTCTAAATCTTGGAATAAAACAGCAAGTCCAGATGCCACAGGCACAAACCCCGGGACCAACAGGTTTGTGTGTGAACCTGCTCTCAGGTCCCTGGTTTTTTTGTCCTACCTATCAAACCTGCAATTTGGTGCTGTCTGGAAGCACCCTGAGAGTGCTTTATTTTCATTGGACAGTTTTGGGTTCCCGTTTATATGACTTTCGCCCTCTCAAATAGTTTTGTGCTTATATAAATTTTAGGAATCTACCAACTCTGCTGACGCTTATCTTTTGTATATGGCTTATACTATTTTGGCTACACAAGCAATGGTGGTCACTGTACACTGAACACTGTAAATAGGGGGGCTTTGGAAGAAAATGTTGCTGGGCATAAGATTTTAGTTCAGATTCCCAGACACTCCAAGCTTTTTCCATTCTAGTTTGTTTCTCCAACTCCACTTGGAGATTTTCTGTAGGATGAACAGACTTGTGCTTAATCAAAGATACAGTGAATTATTTACTTTCTCCTTTTATCAGCAGCTCTCATTTCCGTCCCAAGGACATTTTAAAATATATTCTCTGTATGAACAAGGAAATGGCTCATCCAGACAATGAAGCAGTTCTGGTTACTCTTTTTGCCTCTGTTTTCTTTCCTTTTTTTTGTCTAGCCATCCTGTTCAGCTTTATCTGCTCCTTTGTCAATTTCATGCCATCTACTTGGCAGTTGCTTTTTGTACTTTCAGTATGTCAAGAATTCGAGCCATTGAATTATCCTTGGGACTGTTTGGTTCTCCCATATACGTTCTTTTTCTTATGTCTTTTTTATCCCTGAAAACCTTGAGGTTGCCCACAATTTGATTGTATCTCCTCTCATGCATGAATAGAATGGTTTTGGCTACATTCACAGAAGCAAAGGGAAAAGTTCCATTGGTGTTGGAAAAACAGAAACCTAGAACAGTCTCTCAGTGTATGTGTTGCTTTACATTAGCCATCTTTAGCATGGTGCCCTCCAGATGGAGCCCCCGGTGGCGCAGTGGGTTAAAGCACTGAACTGCTGAGCTTGTTGACTGAAAGGTTGCAGGTTCGATTCCGGGGAGAGGCATGAGCTTCCGCTGTCAGCCCTAGCTTCTGCCAACCTAACAGTTCAAAAACATGCAAATGTGAGTAGATCAATAGGGACCACTCCAGCGGGAAGGTAACGGCGCTCCATGCAGTCATGCCGGCCACATGACCTTGGAGGTGTCTATGGACAACGCCGGCTCTTCGGTTTAGAAATGGAGATGAGCACCCCACCCCAGAGTCAGACATGACTGGACTTACCTTTACCTTACCTCCAGATGTATGGGACTACCTGGCCATCATGACCACGAGAGTTTGGACCAACATATCTGGATAAAAAACTGATGAAGGAGCAGTTTTTCAGAGAACACACACCAAGAAATTAAATAAAATCCAAACAAGAACAACAACAACAACAACAACAACAGTAGGGAATCTTTTCTGCTATATTTCCCTAAATCTTCCTACCAATGTGACCTACTGGATTTCCTTGAGGGCTGTAGTTCACAGAAAGGAACATTTCCATGCTCTGAACTTAATATCTAAACTTTAATAGTGGAGGAGACTATAATACAAAGAAGGGGGAAATGGGAGAGGCAAGTCTGTGTGTGCCTTCAAGTTACTTGTCAACTTACGGTGAACCCACTGAGAAATACCCAACAGCACGTAACATCAGTTTGTGGTCTCCCATCCAAAAACTACACAGACCTGATTGTGCTGAGCTTCCAAGATCAGACAAGATCTTATGCCTTTAGGATACTGGGTAGTAAGGTGCAAATGGAAATGTGGCATGTCTCATTAAGAGCCACATGTACTGTTTTAGCGTGGTGAGATGTGTTCCACACTGGGCATGCATACTCAACAGCAGAGTAGCAAAGTGCAAGGGCAGATGTCTTCACTGTGTCTGGTTGTGATCCCCAGGTTGTGCCAGTCAGCATTCGTATGATATTGTTTCTAGCGCCCACTTTTTGCTTGATATTCAGGCAGTACAGTGATATCTTCAGTACAGTACAGTGATATCTTAAGAGCTTAATTCGTTCCATGACCAAGCTCTTTGTATTTAGCCCGGAAGCGGACCGGCAATCAGTGGAGCTGCTTCAGCATTGGAGTCGTCCTCTCATGATATGGCACTCTAAGTTAGCAATCTAGCTGCCAATATCTGCACCAATTTCAGCTTCCGAACTATCCCCAAAGGCAGTCCCACATAGAGAGCATGGAAGAAGTGGCTTAGCAAAATGTAATGGTGGGAGATGCAGTTTCCAGGCTAAGACCAGACAAAATTATTTCCCAGGTGAAGAGGAACTGAGGTGAAGGGCACCACATAGGGAAATGCCTAAATAACTTGGAAATACCCTGGGAGGCCATAGTGTGGGTTTTTGTTCAGAGAAATATCCTCTGTTGTCCTGACAGAAGTGGAAGACATTTGTTATTTATATAGCTTTGTTGCAATACCCTTCTTTCTCTTTCTCTTTCTTCCCATTTTGCATGGACAGATGGCAAATCAGACACCCATTTCTCAAGAGACCACAGAGATCTGTGTCCTCTGGAGGGCCAATCACAAAAGTAAGCATTCTGGTGTACAAAAACTCCCGTGTATATCTCCTGACCCAGTGCATGGATCAGTTCCTGGAAATTCTGGAGGGTGTGCTGGTGATGTAGACCTTGGAAAGAACCAAAGGTCTGCATCTGGTTGTATAAATTTTCACAGAAAAAATAATTATGTTGTACTGGAGCAAGCCCAATCCCTTTCTCTTTTCATTAACTTGGTGGGATTTAATAGGTCTCTCGTTTCATAGAAGGGTCCTTTCTAACGGTTGTATTTACTAAGAGATGTTCACTGGGAACCACAAGTGAATCCTTCACCTTTTAAAGGTAACATTGCAGTAGTTCCCAAGAAATGCAGAACAGACATCAATTAGTTGCACTAAGCCACCCAGAACTAGTACTTCATGAGCTGGTGGAATACGGACTGCTTTCTGTGAAATCATGGTCTGGACTGTAGATAGGTGTTGAAAACGTCAGGTTGGGTCTGGTTTTACTCATTGTCTTATCTGACGATCCTGGATTATTCCGCTAGGATTAGCACCATTCACCTGAGCCATTGTATATTCCACCCTCAGTCGTTAAATATTATCATAATCACACACACCTTTTTTTTCTTAAGCTCTCTCTTTACATCGAGAAAAGTTCACTACTACGGAGTTAGGTAACCAGTGAAGGTATTAACACAGTGCCCAAGGAAAAAACAGAGCATTTGAGAACAGGCAGAGGTCAGGTGGAATGGTGAAGGTGGGAGGCAGGAAATTGATAAGACATGACTTCACTAATAATTTTATGCCTTAACTAGCCGTCCCCTGCCATGCGTTGCTGTGGCCCAGTCTGTGTATATGTATCCATTTACACAAATCTGTTATAAACAATGTGCAGTGTTTATGGTGGACACTGCAGAAAATCCTTCACACAAAAAGCTGTCTCTTCAGCAAGCCCTGTGAGGTCGTGAGTAGGAAAAGTTTAAGAAGCCCTCCTCTAGATGATCCTTCTGAATTATGATGACTTGAACTATACTATTTTGTTGTTGTTCATTCGTTCAGTCATTTCCGACTCTTTGTGACTTCATGGACCAGAGCTCCCTGTCGGCCGTGAAAATTGCCTCTTTTGTATTGTATCTTAAAAGAGAAGACCTGGGGGAATGGGCTGTTTTTGAGGGAAAGAATCAGGACTCCCAGAGCTCCCTGTCGGCCGTCACCACCCTCAGCTCCTTCAAGGTCAATCCAGTCACTTCAAGTATGCCATCCATCCATCTTGCCCTTGGTCGGCCCCTCTTCCTTTTTCCTTCCTTTTTCCCCAGCATCATTGTCTTCTCTAAGCTTTCCTTTCTTCTCATGATGTGGCCAAAGTACTTCACCTTGGCCTCTACTATACATAATCCTTAAAGTATCATTGCAGAATAGATTTGTATAAGAGGATTTTTTCTTAATTTTTTAAATTGCAAACACAAGTAGAGTAATATAAATCTCAATAATGAAGTTCCACTTACATTTTCACTCAATAAATAAATGTGTCTTATTTACTTAACCTTACCGATCCCAATTCCACACTTGTGTCCAGCAGGATTTTTCCCCGCCCCTCCCTCCCCCTTCACCGCCTGCCCATTGGGAACAGTTGTATCTTCAATTCAAGTATTACTTGACTTCATCAGTTATGACTCAGTTCTTTATATTTTCTTTTTCCTTTTACTCTAGCTCAGGGGTCTTCAAACTAAGGCCTGGGGGCCGGATACGGCCCTCCAAGGTCATTTACCGAGCCCTCATTCTGGGTCAACCTAAGTCTGAAACAACTTGAAAGCACACAACAACAACAGCAATCCTATCTCATCAGCCAAAAGCAGGCCCACACTTCCCATTGAAATACTTTTGAATAAGTTTATATTTGTTAAAATTGTTCTTCATTTTAATTATTGTATTGCTTTAAGTGTTTTTACACTACAAATAAGATATGTTATGTCCATAGCAATTCATTCATGGTTTTTTCAAATTATAATCCGGCCCTCCAACAATTTGAGGGACTGTGACCTGACCCTCTGTTTAAAAAGTTTGAGGACCCCTGTTCTAGCTGTTAGAGTTCCCATTTTGGGTACCATTTTTATAAGAGGATTGTGAGAGTGGGAGTGTTGTTGTAAATTCCTTTCCTCCTAATGCACAATACAGATGTTGTTGTTATCGCAAAATTAACTTCCAGTACTAACTGCATAATGCTATCTTGATCACCTTATCTTCTCTGTAATGTCTAGAAAGGAACTGGATATCCTTCAGTCCTCATGATGCCTGCAATTTGTATTCCTTCCTCTTTGTACCAGTCCCCCCTTTAGACATTTCAGTAAAAATGCAGCTGTGGAGACACATCATGTATCTACCTGCAGGAGCTTCTCATAAGGTCTGAATCTGTTCTAGAAGCTGGGAGTAAATGGAAAAAGGCTGTGGTGCAATGGTAAATTTTGAGATGCCAGAGTTAAAATAAGACCAAATAAAATCAACTGCAACATCAGGAAGAAAAAAAACATACAATCACATTATATCTATAACCCGGTTCTAGCAGTTTTGATTCCCTCAAAGAACATGGTCTTCGTGACCATATCTCTCTCCATGAACCAACCTGGGCCCTTCAATCTTCAGAGGAGGCCCTCCTTTTGGCCCTGCCAGTCTCACATGCTCATCTTGTGGGCACAAGGGAGAGAGCCTTCTCTGTGGCTCCCCAACTCTGGAACCCATTACCTGGAGAGATCAGGAAAGCCCCTACCCTAGAAACATTTAAAAAGAACCTTAAAACCTGGCTCTTCTGCTGCGCCTTTGGCGAGTAGGTGCACAATACTACACTACTGCTCCCCTCAATGCTTCTGTCACTGGAATACATGCCCCCCCCCCCAAAGGGGAAGTTCAGTTTCACAACCCTGTGTTTCTTTATGAGCTCCCTGCAAATAACTTGCTCCTATTCTTATCTCATTCGAGTTTTTTGACATTTTATCCTGAACATGTGGCCTGCCCACTGTCACTGTGATTGTGTTTATAGGAATGTTATTTTGTTATTGTATTGATATGTCATTTTTTAATGTAATTTTGATGCTGTTGCTTGATGCTTATTTTTTGGTTTTATTTTGCTGTAATATGTTGTCCGGGCTTGGCCTCATGTAAGCCGTCCCGCGTCCCCGTTGGGGAGATGATGATGATGATGATGATGATGATGATGATGATGATGATGATAAAACTTTATTTGTACCCTGCTACCATCTCCACAAGGGACTCAGTGCGGCTTACATGAGGCCAAGCCGACAATACATCAATAAACAAAACATCAATAAAACAATCAATACAATACAATTCATATAAATCACATAAACAAAAATAGGCAATAAACAATCAACAGTGACATACAAGCATTTAAAAAACAAATGTAATAGATTAAAATAATTTTTTTTAAAAAACTACCTCTGAGGATGCTTGCGATAGATGCAGGCGAAACGTCAGGAGAGAATGCCTCTAGACCATGGCCATATAGCCCGAAAAAAACCTACAACAACCCAAAAGAAAATAATGCTGACGTGAACAAGGTAGGATATAACTGGGATAGGATATTCAGAGAGAAATTAAGAGAACGCAGTCAGTCCTAAATAAATGGTAAAGTGCATTTTGAGGGCATATTGCTGAGAGTTTTCCTTATTCTGGGAAGGCACACTGGAACAACCACATTTTCAGGCTCCTCCTAAAGACTGCCAGAGTTGGGGCATGTCTGATGTCCCTGGGAAGTGAGTTCCAGAGTCGGGGGGCCACCACCGAGAAGGCCCTCTCCCTTGTCCCCACCAATTGCGCCTGCAAAGGAGGTGGGAGCGTGAGCAGGGCCTCTCCAGATGATCGAAGAGATTGTGTGGGATGGTGGCGGGGTATAAATAATAATAATAATAATAATAATAATAATAAGTTCTCAACTGTCTATTCAAAGACTAGTCAACCTCAAAATACAATGATGCTAGGCATAATGATGCCTTGTTGCTGAAAAACTCCAATCTCTTTGCCCATATCTTTTCCTCTTCCCAGTTACTGTTAGGAGTAGGACTACATCTAAGTTAAGTGAAGGCAGGGAAGCTTGAGAGTGTAAGTGATAGCAGATGATGTCCTTGCCCTTGCTAACCGTTGCTTCCACTATGCCATTTGGGAACAGAGGCCGCAAGCTGGTGGAAGGCATGTGGGGCCTGAACCCCTATTCCTGGCTTCTGTTCACAGCCGCGCTGCCATTCAAGGCTCCTTACATATGGACAGGCAGTGAAGCAGACTCCATACTTAACTATTTACACCACTGGTTTACCCTGTTCTGCAATTGGAATCTGTCCCCTTTGGAAGCTCTTAATAATAAATCTCACGCCAAACATATGGTCCATCACGATTGTTCCATCATTAACTGCCCCCATAGCCGGACACAGTTTCTGCTAATGAATCGCTAATAAACGAGTGTGCTGATTGTTTTACCTGTTACTGCCTCTATTATGAAAATGAAAAGGCCCCTGTGATTTTGAGGGTTAATTTATACATCTGGTAAAAGTTGTTGAAATGGGAAGAGCTCATGCCTGGGAGGAAACGGAGGGTGTTTTTGCACCACTCGGCCAAGGCATGGGGCAGATTTTCTTTTCTATGGCGTGGGCAGGTGGAGGGAAGGACGCGGCTTCCAGGTCAGGGAAAGCTTCACTGACTTTCAGATTAAAAGAAAGCACCATTCTGTTTTCCTTTTTGCTGTGTGCCCATTTTGTTCTACCAATGTAGAAAGAAAACAAGCCCATGCTTTTTAATGATGAAGGGAGGGATGTTGGGGTGGGCAGCGGCCCAAATCCCACCCCGCACCCCAAAAAAATAAGCTTTGAGCTGCAAAAAAACAACAACAACTTGGAAAGACATTGTGGTGTATGAGGCTGAAAAGCCAACTTCCTCCCCTGCTGATAATTAACATCAGAATATAATCAACGGGAGGGTTAGGTAATGCAAAATGTAATGAAACGAACTACCCAGGAATGTGATCCAGTTCATTTCACTTGGGCTCACTTGGAAGGATTCCTTGAGGGGAACCAGGCATTCTCCAAGTCAGATCAAATGGGTTGGTTTCCTGCACTGCTTGCCTTTAATGGTGCCCCCAATCCAGCAGCAGCCTCACCTGCCTTCATACAATCATAGAGTTGGAAGAGACCTCATAGGCCATCCAGTCCAACCCCCTGCCAAGAAGCAGGAAAATTGCATTCAAAGCACCCCCGACAGATGGCCATCCAGCCTCTGTTTAAAAGCTTCCAGAGAAGGAGCCTTCACCACACTCCGGGGCAGAGAGTTCCACTGCTGAACAGCTCTCACAGTCAGGAAATTCTTCCTAATGTTCAGATGGAATCTCCTTTCTTGTAGTTCAGTGTTTCTCAACCTGGGGGTCGAGACCCCCAGGGGAGTCACGAGGGAGTGTCAGAAGAGTCGTCAAGATTACCAGAAAACACAGTATTTTCTGCTGGTCATGGGGGTTCTGTGTGGGAAGTTTGGCCCAATTCTATCGTTGGTAGGGTTCAGAATGCTCTTTGATTGTAGGTGAACTATAAATCCCAGCAACCTCAACTTCCAAATGTCAAGGTCTATTTACCTGAAACTCCACCAGTGTTCACATTTGGGCATATTGAGTATCTGTCCAGATCCATCGTTTGGATTCACAGTGCTCTCTGGATGTAGATGAACTACAGCTTCAAAACTCAAGGTCAATGCTCACCAAATCTTTCCAGTATTTTCTATTAGTCATGGGAGTTCTGTATGTCAAGTTTGGTTCGATTCCATAGTTGGTGGAGTGCTCTTCGATTGTAGGTAAACGATAAATCCCGGCAACGACAACTCCCAAAATCAATCCCCTCCCCACCAGTATTCAAATTTGGACACATTGGGTATTTGTGCCAAATTTGGTCCAGTGAATAAAAATACATCCTGCATACCAGATATTTACATTATGGTTCATAACGGTAGCAAAATGACAGTTACAAAGTAGCAATGAAAATAATGTTATGTTTGGGGGTCACCACAACATGAGGAACTGTATTAAGGGATCGAAACATTAGGAAGGTTGAGAACCACTGTTGTAGTTTGAAGCCATTGTTCCGCGTCCTAGTCTCCAGGGCAGCAGAAAACAAGTCCGCTCCCTCCTCCCTATGACTTCCTCTCATGTATGTATCCATGGCTATCATGTGTCTGCTCATCCTTCTCTTCTTCAGGCTAAACATGCCCAGCTCTTTAAGCCGCTTCTCCTAGGGCTTGTTCTCCAGACCCTTGATCATTTTAGTCGCCCTCCTCTGGACATGTTCCAGCTTGTCAATATCTCTCTTCAATTGTGGTGCCCAGAATTGGACACAATATTCCAGGTGTGGTC
This sequence comes from Anolis sagrei ordinatus, assembly GCF_025583915.1. Taxonomy (NCBI): domain Eukaryota; kingdom Metazoa; phylum Chordata; class Lepidosauria; order Squamata; family Anolidae; genus Anolis; species Anolis sagrei. Next base: position 145,156,795 of record NW_026845477.1, on the reverse strand, counting down.
TAACCAAGGCAGAATAGAGGGGTAGCATAGCTTCCCTTTGTCCTGGGGCTGCTCTTGGTCCACAACCTTGTGGTAGCAAAGCCCACTGGACTGTAGAGTCTAGATCAGAGGTTCTCAAACATTTTAAACGGAGGGCCAGGTCACAGTCCCGCAAACTGTGGGAGGGCCGGATTATAATTTGAAAAAAGCATGAATGAATTCTTATGCGCACTACACATACCTTAATTGTAGTGCAAAAACACTTAAAAACAATAAAATGAAGAACAATTTTAACAAATATAAACTTATTAGCATTTCAGTGGGAAGTGTGGGCCTGCTTTTGGCTGATGAGATAGGATTGTTGTTGTTGTTGAGTGCTTTCAAGTCATTTTAGACTTAGGTTGACCCTGAGCGAGGGCCGAGTAAAGGACTTTGGAGGGCCGTATTTGGCCCTCGGGTTGTAGTTTGAGGACTCCTGGTCTAGATATTTTGAAGGTCCTGTCTGATTCTGAAAGAGAGAAGAAACACTTGGAGAAGGAAGCAAGTGGCCATTTGAAGGGGTAGTAGCTCCTATGACAGTGGGGGTCCAAGGATGAGGAAACCATATACTTGGCTTTGGATAGTCCGATCTGGAGAGACTTGATGCAGCCGTCTCTGTTTACAGATGTTTGCGAGCCTCAGCTGGAAACAACCAAAGGTTGATTCAAGATCAGCAGATGTTTTCAAGGGACAGATTCTTATCTTGGGTCCATCTTGGATCAATGCAGGTCAGGCATCCCCTTGACATCTTGCATCATTCATGGCTAGGCTTCAGTGAATAACCTGGGGCTGAATGCAGGAATGAAGTAGGCCTCAAGCATGTGTATGCGCACGCGTGCACACACACACACACACACACACACAGTTCAGTGAACAGCCACAGATTGGGGGAGAAGTAAGGGGGGTTAGAACTGGAAGCAGATGGTCACTTTGGCAGGACGCCGAAAAAAAGAATCTGTTCCATACATCGCACACAGCAGTCTCGGCAGAGGCCTTTGCCAGGAAAAACAGAATTACCTCTCTGATTACAGCAAGCGGGCGCAAGCGCTCTTCCTGTAACATTGGGCTTTGTGAGCCAGCCAGGCCAAATATGGGCTGCTGGGTTCTTTAAAGGTACAAAATAAAGCAGCACCATCACACGGCCTGTAGACGGGAGATGGGTTTTCTCTCTTGCCCTTCTTTTCAAGGCACCCTCCCCCTTTTTTTTATTTAAAAAAGCATGGAGGAAAAGGAAAAGGGGCCGGGGAGAGGAAAGAGCCCAGGAAACTTTCAGTAGAAAATAGTTGGAGCTAGCTCTCGCCCCTCCTTAGCTTGTCTTTCATGCTACACTATTTTGCCTTTGAAGCAACATGTTCCATTTAAAGGGATTTTACAAAAGCTTTCAGCTAACGTACCTTCATTCTCCTCAACCTGTTGACCTCCAGATGTGTTAGATCAGTGCTGCGCAAATCTTTGGTCCATGGTACCCCTTTCATAGCCAGTCCGCAGCCATTTCCAGGAATTAAAGAAATAGTCGCTGGAAATGGGCATCAATATGGTGCCGTTTCATAGCCCCCCCCCTTTTTTTTTTAAATGCCAGTCCTCCACATAATATAGCCTAAAAACTAGTTGTAGATGTGTGGTTTGTTTGGTAACTTGCAGATGCAACAATATAGTGATGATAGTTTATTATTAAAAGTCACTAGCAGCTCTAAAGCAGCTCTTCACGACCATACCTCATGAAGGTGGATCTGGCCAGGGTGGCCCATACCTTAGTCACCTCCAGATTGGATTATTGTAATGCATTCTACGTGGGGCTGCCCTTGAAGACAGCCCAGAAATTTCAATTGGTTCAACGGGCTGCAGCCAGTGTGTTAATAATAATAATAATAATAATAATAATAATAATAATAATAAACCTTTATTTGTACCCCGCTACCATCTCCCGAAGGACTCGGTGCGGCTTACAAGAGGCCGAGCCCAAATACAACAATAAAAACAGCAGCAACAAAACAACAAAATAACTCCAAAACAAAAAAAAAGCAATAACGTTAACAACACCCAATGATGCAATTAAAAACAATGGCAGGGCCAGATGTAATAATTAAAATTAAAAGTGCTGGGGTGTTTGGAGGGGGATGGGCATGCAGATATCCTAGCTCTCTGATAAAGTGCGTTAGGACATAATGCTAGGAGTTTCTTTATTCTGGAAAGGCACACTGGAACAACTGGTGCTCCTTACAGGGAGTGGTCAACCCTCCTGTTTAAGGAGCTCCACTGGCTGCCGTTCATTTTCCGGTCCCAATTCAACCTGCAGGTTCTTACCTACAAAGCCCTGAACAGTTTGGGACCCGCCTACCTGCGTGACCGCATCTCTGTGTACGAACCCCCACGATCTCTTCAATCATCTGGAGAGGCTCTCCTCACGCTCCCACCTCCATCGCAGGCGCGATTGGTGGGGACGAGGGAGCGGGCCTTCTCGGTGATGGCTCCTCGACTCTGGAACTCGCTTCCCAAGGACATCCGGGATGCCCCAGCTCTGGCAGTCTTTAGGAGGAGCCTGAAAACCTGGTTGTTCCAGTGTGCCTTTCCAGAAAAATTGAAACTCTCAGCAATATGTCCTCAAAATGCACTTTATTATGGATTTAGGATTGATTTGCATGCCCTATCCCCTCCGAAATTTCTATCCTAGTTATATCCTACCTTGCCCATGCCCCAGCATTATTTTTTAAAAAATTTAATTTTACATTTGGCCCAGCCATAGGTTTTTAATTGCTTGTTGTGTTATTGTATTGCTTATTTTATTTCTGTTTATGAGACATATTATAACTGTTTTGTATTGTTTGTTTGCCATTGCTTTATTATTGATGTATTGTGGGCTCGGCCTCATGTAAGCCGCATCGAGTCCCTTGGGGTGATGGTAGCTGGGTATAAATAAAGTATTATTATTATTATTATTAAGCCCCCCCCCCCTTTAAGTATGTTCATTGGATGTAAACTTTATTCAGCAGGAGGAAATTGCTAATATAGGGCCACTCTTCATCGATTTGGTATTACCAATAAGCAGCAGAATCTAGTTAGTGTTTCCAGGTTTTCAGAATATCTTGGTATTCCCTGGGCAGGCCCATAGCCAGGATTTTGATCCGGGGGGGGGGGGGGGGGGGCTCAGGATCTACCCTAGCAAACTTTTTGTATCGTTATCCCAATACCCCCATGCATATGGTATATATTGGGCATGGTGATCAGATCATGATATGAATAAACATAACAATTTAAATAATGTACCAGTAAGGCCTTCTCGTGGACCACCATGAGAATTTCCGGGAGGGGGGCTAAAGCCCCTCAAGCCCCCTCCCCCGGCTACATGCCTGGTCCAAAGCATCACTGAGCCCAACCAGTCATCTTAATATGTCACCAGAACAGTGCTTAGTGGGCCACAGTCTTAGGCCATATAATGCAGTTTCAAAATTCAGATTAACTGCATTAAACATGAGACCACACTGTGGAGTGACTAGGGTGGGACAAAGCCTATTTTCCTAGTTCCAACAGACCTCACTGCTTGCCATAGATGCAATATATTGCTTCCACAATTCCTAACAGTTTTTAAGCTGTATTGTCAAAGGCTTTCATGGCCAGAATCACTGTCGGCACAGGGGTTTAACACACTGCGCCACAGGGGGCTCCATGGTATCAGATAAATAAGACAGCATAAGGAAGTATTGTCGAAGGCTTTCATGGCCAGAATCACTGGGTGATTGTATGTTTTTCGGGCTGTATGGCTATGTTCTAGAAGCATTCTCTCCTGACGTTTCGCCTGCATCTGTGGCAGGCATCCTCAGTTTACCCTGTTCATTCCACAGATATATAAACCCATTTTCCTAGTTCCAACAGACCTCACTACCTCTGAGGATGCTTGCCATAGATGCAGGCGAAATCAGGAGAATAGCCTCTAGAACATGGCCATATAGCCCGAAAAGACGTACCACACCGCAGTGATTCTGCATGAAAGCCTTAGACAATAAACTGAACTTCTCTTTTCATGCTTTCTTGTGTTGCCTACAATCAAAGAGCCCCCGGTGGTGCAGTGGGTTAAACCCCTGTGCTGGCAGGACTGAAGATCGACAGGTCGCAGGTTCGAATCCGGGGAGAGGCGGATGAGCTCCCTCTATCAGCTCCAGCTCCTAATGCGGGGACATGAGAGAAGTCTCCCACAAGGATGATAAAAACATCAAATCATCCAGACGTCCCCTGGGCAACATCCTTGGACAGCCAATTCTCTCACACCAGAAGTGACTTGCAGTTTCTCAAGTCGCTCCTGACACAACAAAAAATAAAAAAATAAAAATCTGATACCATTTGAATTCCCTCCTTCCATACAACATGACTAACAAAACCCATAAAACAAACTTTAATTACACATCCAAAATGACAAATCACAATTTTAAAACAAAACTAAAACATGCTGCAAAACAAAGTAACTGCATTGTGTTGTGGATACCTATAGAAATATATGTTTTAATTAATATGGGAGTGAAAAAAATGTGGAAGACAACTCAGTCTTATTGGAAAATATTCCAGAGTTGAGGTGTTAGCACAAATTTGTAGCTTAATATTTCCCTTTTCTTCCTTTAGAGTTAGGAGTAACATTGACCATTGTTAATAATGTATATTAGTGATGGACATCCTTCAGGTTTAATGTGTTGGCTTCTAATTTTTATTGTACTGTTGAGACTCTCAAACTGGAGTTCAGTCCAAAAACATACTGTTAAAGGCATGTGCTGTTAAAGAATACTGCATGCAGGAATTTTCTTGAATAAAGTATCAACATTTAAGGGAGATCACAGTCTTTCCCTGTTAAAATCGGCTCTTAGTATTCCCAAACTTTAAAAAAAATATTCACCAGTATGAATGTGACAAAAGGGGCATTTTGCTGTTAAATCATTGGGAATCACACTGCGTGATCTTCTGCAAATCGCCAAGATAGATCTTCTTTTTAGCCACTCCTCAAATGTTTTAAAGAAAATAAATCGAAATTCTTGATTCCAGTATCTTGCATAGAGTGATATTAAAGTACAGAGTTCTATGAATGTTTTAACATGGATATGATCTGCTGCAATTCAAGGGAAATCAAAACCATTAATTCTGACAACGAATCTCTTCTTTTAAATAAAACCTTATATTAAACTTCAGAGTATTGTTTTGTGCATATTTAACGAGGGGGAAAATCCCGGTTAAGTAAAGGTAACTATTCAGACTTATCAGAACAGATGACTTGCAGACTTGTTCTGCTCTTTGTCAGATTTAATGGTTTGATTAATTAGTTTTAGACAACCAGATTGCTGCAAATGCCCATCTTTTATTTATTTAGTTATGTATTTGTCTATTTATATCTTGAAATATTTACGCCCTGCCCTATATCAAAAGATCTCAGGGTGGCTGCATCACCAATGTAATCAAGGTGAAAGAATTGACACATACAAAAAACATACTAAATATGATGAACAAGTTAAAAAGAGGTTTAAAAGATTAAAACAGTTTAGAAGCCGCATGGATTAGCATTGTGGGAGAAATCATTTTGGCCCAAAGACTTTAATAAACAGCCATGTTTTCACTTGATTCCTAAATTTATTGATTTAACTAGCTGTACCCGACCATGCATTGCTGTGGCCCATTGTGGAGAAACAGGAAAGAAAGAAAAGAGAAAGAGCTGCTTTCTAAGCTATCCATATACAACTGAAGTGTCAAAGTGTCAGCCCAAAGTGTCAGCCAACGGAAGTGTCAAAGTGTCAGCCCCTTGTCAGCCTCCTCGAGGCTGTGTAGAAAGGCCCTGGGTTACCTGAGTCCACACTGCCATATAACCCAGTTCAAAGATATTATATAGGTATTGTTGTTGCTATAGGCATATAGATATTATTATTAAAGACACAAATATTATTATTAAAGATATATAGGTATTATTATAGATGTTATTTTTATTTCATATCAAAATATTATTATTATTATTATTATTATTATTATTATTATTATTATTATTTACAGTATTTATATACCGCCTTTCTCACCCCTGGGGTGACTCAAAGCATTGCATGAATTAGTATAAAACTGATAAAAATAGGAGCACAGGGCTAAACATCTTTCGAGTAAAAACGGGCAACAGATGTATGGATATTATTACAGACTTATAGATATTTTATAGGCATATAAATATTATTTTTATTATAGATATTATATAGCTATTATTATTATAGATGTATAGATATTATTATACGTGTATATAGATACTATTATTATTATTATAGACAGATATTATAGGCATATAGGTATTATTATAGATGTATAGATATTATTGACAGACAGATATTATAATTATAGACATATGGATATTATTATAGACCTATAGATATTATTATAGGCATATAGACATTATTATTACAGACATACAGATATGTCTGGAGGGAAGGGGCTGATCTAATTTCGTCAGGGAGGGAGTTCCATAGGTGAGGGGCCATCACTGGGAAGGCCCTCTCTCTCATTCCCACCAATCGCAATTGTGACAGTGGTGAGACCAAGAGCAGGGACTCCTTGGAAGATCTTAGTCCCTATGGTGGTTCATAGAGGGAGATGCATTCGGACAGGTAAATTGGGCTGGGGCCAATTAGGGCTTTATAGGCCAAAGCCAGCACTTTGAATTGTGCTCAGTAGCAAACTGGCAGCCAGTGGAGCTGACACAACATGGGAGGGGAGTTGTAGAAATATAAAATAGAAAATAATAAATAATAAAATAAATTTTCTGTCATGCTCTGTGTCACAACATCTCATGGGGGCATGAGGGTATTGATATGAGCATGCGTTCTTTGCTGTCCCTATCCTCTTGTATTCCTGCCATGATGATGGTGATGATGATGACTAACAAAACTAACAAAATGAAGTTCAACAGTGTCAAATGCAAGATACTCCACTTTGGCAGGAAAAACGAAATGCAAAGATATAGAATGGGGGACGATGCCTGGCTCGAGAGCAGTACGTGTGAAAAAGATCTTGGAGTCCTCATGGACAACAAGTTAAACATGAGCCAACAATGTGATGTGGTGGCAAAAAAAGCCAATAGGATTTTGGCCTGCATCAATAGGAATCTAGTGTCTAGATCTAGTGTCTAGTCATGCTACCCCTCTATTCCTCTTTGGTTAGATCACAACTGGAATATTGTGTCCAATTCTGGGCACCACAATTCAAAAGAGATATTGACAAGCTGGATTGTGTCCAGAGGAGGGCGACTAAATTGATAAAGGGTCTGGAGAACAAGCCCTATGAGGAGCGACTTAAGGAGCTGGGCATGTTTAGCCTGAAGAAGAGAAGGCTGAGAGGAGATATGATAGCCATGTATGAATATGTGAGAGGAAGCCACAGGGAGGAGGGAGCAAGCTTGTTTTCTGCTTCCTTGGAGACTAGGACACGGAACAATGGCTTCAAACTACAAGAGAGGAGATTCCATCTGAACATGAGGAAGAACTTCCTGACTGTGAGAGCCGTTCAGCAGTGGAACTCTCTGCCCCGGAGTGTGGTGGAGGCTCCTTCTTTGGAAGCTTTTAAATAGAGGCTGGATGGCCATCTGTCAGGGGCGATTTGAATGCAGTATTCCTGCTTCTTGGCAGGGGGTTGGACAGGATGGCCCATGAGGTCTCTTCCAACTCTTTGATTGTATAATTCTATGATGGCAGAATTTATTTCCTGTCCAGGACTCGGAACAGCTTACAAAATGTAAAATAGAGCTTGAAAAATTCATTATATGAAAGCTTAAAGTATATTGCCAAAACTAAACACAATTTTAAAACAAACCTTTAAAGCACCCGCTCACATTGTTCCTTGCTGTATGCAGAATTTCACCACCAACACAAAGGAAATTTAGCGAGAAAGCAGGAGGTCATGTATAGGCCACAATAAGAATAGTTTGTTACAGGTTGAGCATCCCTTATCCAGAAATCTGAAGTGCTCTAAAAGCACAGATTTCTTGACACCTTATTTTGAAAGTTCAGTGTTTACATACGTGATGTCATGTGTAAAATTATTACAAATATTGTGTATAAAATTAGCTTCGGGCCATATATATAAGGGTATATGAAACATGAATGAATTTTGTGTTTTGATTTGAGTCTCCTCTGCAAATATTTCAACAACAACAACAGTCCAAAATACCTCTGGTCCCATACATTTCCCATCAGGGCAACTCCATTTATATCAGAAATGAAAAAAAAAGTTTTTTAATGTTTGGACTGTATAAGAATAGCCAAAGCCAGCATAACCTGGGAAGTTACATTTCCTAAAAGTAATAATTCCATGTTTGTGAAAGTATATTTCCTGTCTTCATCTGTCCACTTTTAGTCTCAGCCCCAGGAAATGTGTGTGCTTTTTCCCCCCTCTGCAAACATTTCCATTACAGAGACCTTCCAGTCAGTCTCTTTTCAGTCCTGAGAAGGACTGCAAAGGTTCTTGTAAACTTAGCGATACAGCTCCGCCTGCAAGAACTGTCAGATTTTTTCAAGGGTCAAAATCCATTATAAGCAGCATTGCATATTTTTGTACAGAATCTCCAGATTTTATACCCACAAATTCAATCCTCCACAGTTTGCATACACACACACACACACACACACACACACACACACACACATATAAGCAAGCAAATCTTAATTTTGCCTTTTTTATATAAGGGAAGCCATTTTACTCTGCCATTGTATATAACGGGACTTGAGAATCCATGGAACTTGGTATTCACAGGGAACCAAATCCCAGTAGATACCTTGGGCCCACTGTACATGTTTCACTTTTTTGTAGATAGTCAAGCACATGATTTTTCTCATCAAGTATATTTTGCGATTAGATGTTTCATTTATTAATCACGGAGCCCCCAGTGGCGCAGTGGGTTAAATCCCTGTGCTGGCAGGGCTGAAGACCGACAGGTCGCAGGTTCGAATCCGGGGAGAGGCTGATGAGCTCCCTCTATCAGCTCCAGCTCCTCATGCGGGGACATGAGAGAAGCCTCCCACAAGGATGATAAAAATATCAATTCATCTGGGTGTCCCCTGGGCAACGTCCTTGCAGACAGCCAATTCTCTCACACCAGAAGCGGTTTGCAGTTTCTCAAGTCACTCAATCGACCACTCACTTTATTTGTATGCTACCTTTTCCCCAAGACTAGGATTTAAGGCAGCTTACAAATTTAAAAAAGGCAAATACAAATACATATAGCTAAAAAAAAATACAAAATAATAATATAATAATAAACTTTATTTATACCCCGCCACCATCTCCCCAATGGGGACTCAGGGTGGCTAACATGAGGCCGAGCCCAAAAATAATACAACAAAATAAAATTAAATTATGCAAAATAGCATAATAAAATCCATCACAAAAGAAATATTAATTAAACTGTCTATAAAATTAAAACTGTTAAAATATTCAAAGCATAAAAGTTGATCAGAATGCCCTTTCATGTAAAAAACTTATAATAATATTATTAACTAGCTGTACCCGCCACGCATTGCTGTGGCCAACCTTCCTTCTTTCTCTCCTTTTTTCCCCCTCCTTCCTTCACTCCCTCTTTCTTTCCTTCCTTCCTTCCTTCCTTCCTTCCTTCCTTCCTTCCTTCCTTCCTTCCCGTCTTTCCTTCTCTTCTTTCTTCCTTCTCCCTTTTTCTTTCTCTTCTGCTGTCTTTCTTTTCTTCCTTCTCTCTTTCCTTCTTTCCTTCCCTCCCTCTTTCTCTACATCTTCCCCCCTTCCTTCGCTCCCTCTTTCCTTCCTTCTTTYCATTTTTTCTTTCCTTCTCTTCTTCCTTCTCTATCTCTTTCCTTCCTTCCCCCCTTTTYTTTCTCTTCTACTGTCTCTCTTTCCTTTATCTCTTTCCTTCTTTCCTTCCCTCCCTCTTTCTCTATATCTTCCCCCTTCCTTCACTCCCTTTCCTTCCTTCTTTCCCTTTTTTTCTTTCTTTCTCTCATCACTTGTTTCTCTAACTTTCCTTCCTTCCCCCTTTTTCTTTCCCACCCTCTTTCTCTCCTTTCTTCCTTCTCTACCTCTTTCCTTCCTTCCTTCACTCTTTGCTTCCATGCTTCCTTCTCCCTTTCCTCCTTTCCTTCCTTCCTTCCTTCTTTCTTTTCTTTCTTTCTTTTTTTCCTCCCCTTCYCACCAKMTTTCTTCTCTCTTTACTGTATTGTCATTTAGCTTTTTGTTATTAGCTTTTTAGGGCTTTTTGAGTCCCTTCTGCTGTGTTTTTCAGTGTTTTTATGAGTGAAGGGCATACATTGGGTTGTTAGGTGTCATGTGTCCAAATTTGGTGTCAATTCCCCCCGTGGTTTTGGGGTTCTGTTAATCCCACAAATGAACATTACATTTTTATTTATATAGATAAACTTTATTTGTATCCCACCACCATCTCCCCAAAGGCATTTGGGGCAGTTTACAAAGGCACTCCAAGGTGCAGCATAAGTATAAAACAATAAAACACTTAGTTCTGAAAGGCTGGCTGGAACAGAGATCCTGTCAATGAAAGGGGAGCAGAGCCTAGGAGCAACCACAGAGAAGGCCCTCTACCACCACATCCTCCAAACAAGCCTCTGAAGGTGGTGGGATCTAGAGAAGTTCCTCTTGGAAGGTCTGAAAGCTGAAGTAGGCTCATATGGGAAGATGTGGCCCTTCAGATGACCTGGACTCAAGTCATCAATAGTTTTGTGTGGCATAACCAGCACTTTGAATTGTGCTCAGAAACAGACTGGCAGCCAGAGGAGATCCTCTGACCAGCTGGATATTCTTCAAAAGTATTCCCAAGCCAAGCATGTTGCAGTGATCCAAACAGATTGCTGGGCCAAGCATCTCTGGGGAAATCCCATTGTGTGTGTGTGGGGGGGGGGGGTGCATTAGTTTTAGGGGCAAGTTTGGCTCTAGAGCAGTGTTTCTCAACTCTCCTAATGCCGCGGCCCCTTAATAAAGATCCTCATGTTGTGGCGACCCCCCAACCATAACATTATTTTCGTTGCTAATTCATAACTGTAATTTTGCTCCTGTTATGAATCGTCATGTAAATATCTGATAGGCAGGATGTGGCACAAATACCCGATATGCCCAAATTTGAATACTGGTGGGGTGGGGGGGATTGATTTTGTAATTTGGGAGTTGTAGTTGCTAGGATTTATGGTTCAGCTACAATCAAAGAACATTCTGAACTCCACCAAAGATGGAATTGAACCAAATTTGGCACACAGAACTCCCATGACCAACAGAAAATACTAGAAGGGTTTGGTGGGCATTGGCCTTGAGTTTTGGGAGTTGTAGTTCACCTGCATCCAGACAGAACTATGGACTCAATCAATGATGGATCTGAACCAAACTTGGCATGCATACTCAATATGCCCAAATTTGAATATTGGTGGGGTTGTGGGGGTGGGGGTTGATTTTGTCATTTTGGAGTTGTAGTTTCTGGGATTTATAGTTCACTCACAACCAAAGAGCACCCTGAACTCCACCAACAATGGAATTGAACCAAACTTGGCACAAGTACTCCCATGACCAACAGAAAATGCAGGGAGTGTTTGGTGGGCATTGACCTTGAGTTTTAGAGTTGTAGTTTATCTACATCCATATTCAAACAATGATAGATCTGGACCAAACTTGGCACAAATACTCAATATGCCCAAATGTGAACACTGGTGGAATTTGGGGGAAATAGACCTTGACATTTGGGAATTGTAATTGCTGGGATTTATAGTTCATCTACAATCAAAGAGCTTTCTGAACCCCACCAACGATAGAATTGGGCCAAACTTCCCACACAGAACCCTTAAGACCAACTGGAAATACTATGTTTTCTGATGGTCTTTGGTGACCTCTCTGACACACCCTTGTGACCCCCTCAGGGGTCCTGACCCCCAGGTTGAGAAACGCTGCTCTGTGAAAAAGAAAACAGGGGACCAGCTAAGCAGGTTGAAGGAGACCAGAGTGGCTGAAGCTGCTCATTTCAGTCGCACGAACTCTTCATTATAGTTCCAGCATTTGCAAGTTTGATTCCTGAAAATAGGTACAATCTGCTTTGAAGTCAATGCCTTCTATGTGCTGCTAACCAAGCTAATTCAGAACCATTACGCTTTTGTCCGCAGATTTTATTTTTGCCCGCCAAATTCGCTGAAAACATCATGTCTCCCATATTGTTGTCATGCGTCCTCGGCTCCTGCAGAAATAGAACCCATATTCTAAATATCAAATTAATCATTAGCATTCATCTGGACACACAGCCATTGTTTATATCAATTACAGCAGGATGAACCACGTAAAGCGACAGAGCTTGGAAAGCTACCCTAGAAAAAGAATAATTAGTTGCCATTATAGTTCCACCCAACAGCCTGCAGCAGGGTAGTTACTGTTATAGTTACTATTTTTAAAACAGGATTCTTTTTTGCCTTTTTACTTTTGTTTCTCCAATGTAACTAACATATGCACTGCTAAGCTGCTTGGAAAATAACATCTGAATCTATCTGTGGTACAATACACCTTCGTCTCACATTGCTGACACATTATTACCCACAGTAGAATGTGGGGAGAGGCGGATGAGCTCCCTCTATCAGCTCCAGCTCCTCATGCGGGGACATGAGAGAAGCCTCCCACAAGGATGATAAAAACATCAAATCATCCGGGCGTCCCCTGGGCAACATCCTTGCAGACGGCCAATTCTCTCACAACAGAAGCGACTTGTCGCTCCTGACACGACCAAAAACAACAACAACCCCACAGTAGAGAGGTAACCGCTTATCGGCAGCATGGAGCACGGAAGAAATAAGCATTTAAACCATGAGGTATTTTACTGAGACCATGCCCAAGTTACCCTAAAAGTCGGTTTCATTAAAGTTGTGCTGCAAAACGAATTGAAATTTCTGACTTCTGAGTTACAGTTATAATGTAATGCAATTACTGTATATGCTCGAGTATAAGCTTAGTTTTTCAGTCCTTTTTTTAAGCTGAAAAAGTCTCCCTCGGCTTATACTCGAATCAAGGTTTTTTATTATTTTACTCTGTTATTATTATTATTATTATTATTACATTAATCATTTTACTCTATTATTACATTTATTATTTTATTTTTTATTATTGTTATCATTACATTTATTATTTTACTCTATTATTGCTGTTATTACATTTCCATTATTTTACTCTATTATTATTATATTTATTATTTTACACTATTACTATTGGAAGGATATGTAAACACATTTACACTGAAGAAGGTTAGAATAACGCTTTAATCAGTCTTACCTCAACTTACAGTTTTATTCAAAAACATTTACTGTATATACTCGAGTATTGGTTTTGACCTATAAAACCCTATACGGTTCCGGCCCAGCGTATCTGTCCGAACGCATCTCCCTCTACGTCCTACCTCGGAGTTTAAGATCTTCTGGGGAGGCCCTGCTCTCGACCCCACCTCTATCACAAGTGAGATTGGCGGGGACGAGGAGCAGGGCCTTCTCGGTGGTGGCCCCTCACCTATGGAACTCACTCCCCGGGGAAATTAGATCGGCGACATCCCTCCTTTCCTTTAGAAGGAAATTGAAGACATGGATTTGGGACCAGGTGTTTGGGCAATCTGGCAGATAAATAAAGGACTGCGACGACAGATAGGAATAGACAAGGTGGAATGAAGTATGGACTCTTGAGTTGATGAACGCTGAGCATGACATTGGTTATTGATTGTGATTTATATTGATTGTTTTAATTGTTATAACTGTTTAATTGCTTTTTTATGCGTTTTTGTATTACTGTGTAGGCATCGAATTGTGTCTGTCTGTAAGCTGCCCTGAGTCCCCCCTCAGGGGTTGAGAAGGGCGGGGTAGAAGTACACGAAAAAAAAATATAAATAAATAAATAAATAAATAAATAAATATAAGCCTAGTTTTTCAGTCCTATTTTTAGGCTGAAAAAGTCTCCCCCGGCTTATACTCGAGTCAGTGTTATTTATTATTTTACTTTGTTGTTGTTGTTGTTATTACATTTATTATTTTATTATTGTTGTTATTATTACATTTATTATTTTACTCTATTTATTATTGTTATTGTTACATTTATTATTTTACTCTATTATTATTGTTTTACTCTATTATTATTGGAGAGACATGTAAGCTTATTTACATTGAAGAAGGTTAGAATAATGGTTTAATCAGAGTTGGACAGTCTTATCTTGAATTACAGTTTTATGTAAATATTCAAAAACATCTAACCTACTAATGCCTAAATTAATATAATTTTATTGGTATCTATTTTTACTTTGAAATTGACCCATAAATGCTGCATTTCCCACCCTTGGCTTATACCCGAGTCAATACATTTTCCCAGTTTTTGTGGTAAAATTAGGTGCCTCGGCTTATATTCGGGTCAGCTTATACTCGAGTATATACAGTAACCTACCGATGCCTCAATTAATGCAATTTTATTGGTATCCATTTTTATTTTGGAATTTACCAGTAGCTGCTGCATTTCCCATCCTCGGCTTATACTTGAGTCAATCCGTTTTCCCAGTTTTTTGTGGTAAAATTAGGCACCTCGGCTTATATCCGGGTCGGCTTATACTTGAGTATATACAGTAATCCTTTGTTATTGGGAAAAGGGGAAAAATATATTTAAAAATGCGTTTGTAACCGGTTATAACCAAGTTGGGAATTTCACAAGTTTGCATTATGTGAACGTGAACGTACTTTTGTTGTGTTTCTGAAGAGCACGTCACAATCACCCCCGCAAAGTGTGCGTCTTTGTTCTTTTAGAGCTGTGCATGTTCTCATTTGTGACTTTGCCATTTTCGCTTGTTACTCTAAATTGATAGGCCGTGGGCCATTAAGGCCAACGTAACGTGGTGGAAGTCTCAAAAGAACAAATTGCGAAGTCACACAATATAAACAGCGGAGTCATGAATAATGAATTGAGAAAACAGGAATAATCAACCCAAAGAAGGACTCAGACTGTCAAGGGAAGTACAAAGCGGTTGTCTGAAAAGGTAACACTGCTGTCGAGATTCATAAAACAGAAAATAGTGTCAGGAAAGAGGACAGATAGAAAATTTCCTTCCTCGCTCTCAATGCTAGAACTCGAGGGTCACTGGGTTAAGTTAATTAGCAGCGGGTGGAGGAGGACAGACAAAAGAAAGTACTTCTTTACACAACACATAATTAACATATGGAGTTCACTACCACAAGATGTAGTGATCGCCAATCGCTTAAGGCCAAACTAGATGTTGCTGATTTGCGACTAGTGATTGAGATCGGAGCAGTCGTGGAGTAAGGGACGAGGGGCGGGTGGAAAGGGGAAACTTAACTCTTTCCCCACCTGCTGCTTTCCCAGATGAAATCTCCTTTGAGTACGTCTCCCCTTTACTACCCTTGGAAGCTGAAATAAATGTGCCACCTTGAAAGTGCTTGTGTATTTAAAACCTTGTGGGAAAGAATGCCTTCAAGATTTGGCCTGATCTGGCACAATCTATATATATAAAAATGCTCTGTGCGTAATGACTACCTTAAAAACAAAAGAACCAATCAACGAAATCACACCAAATTTGGCAACAAAACGTCTCACAACACAAGGAGTGACCATCGCTCAAACATTATGATTTTGTCATTTGGGAGTTGTAGTTGCTGGGATTTATAGTTCACCTATAATCAAAGAGCATTCTGAAACTCCACCAACGATGGAATTGAACCAAATTTGGCACGCAGAACTCCCATGACCAACAGAAAACACTAGAAGGGGTTTGGTGGGCATTGACCTTGAGTTTTGGGAGTTGTAGTTCACCTACATCCAGAGAGCACTGTGGACTCAAACAATGTATGGGTTGTTGTAGGTTTTTTCGGGCTATATGGCCATGGTCTAGAGGAACTTTCTCCTGACGTTTCGCCTGCATCTATGGCAAGCATCCTCAGAGGTAGTGAGGTCTGTTGGAACTAGGCAAAAGGGGGGGGGGAGCCTTCGACAATATATAGCCAAAAAAACCCTACAACAACCAGTATGTGGAATTATAGCACCTACATCCAGAGAGCACTGTGGACACAAACAATGACGGATCTGGACCAAACTTGGGACAAGCACTCAATATGTCCCAATATGAACACAGATGGAGTTTGGGGGAAATAGACCTTGACATTTGGGAGTTGTAGTCACAGGGATTCACAGTTCACCTACAATCAAAGAGCATTCCGAACCCCACGAACGACAGAATTGGGGCAAACTTCCCACACAGAACCCCCATGACCAACAGAAAATACTTAAGGCCATCCAATCCAACTCCCTTCATCAGGGCAAGAAAACGTAATCAAAGTCCTCCTGACAAAGAGCCATCCAGCCAGAGATAGATAGATAGATAGATAGATAGATAGATAGATAGATAGATAGATAGATATGATTCACACATGCAGAGATATAGTATCATAGATTTGAAAGGGACCCTTAAAGAAGGACAATGATATCTTGCATGTTCCAGGGTGGACAAACCAGACACTCTCCACATCAACACTGACAAATAAACAGCAAAAAATACTGTTTACCGCAAGCATAAAGAAATGACATATATTAGAAACCAACATCTCCTGAACAGAGTTGAATGTTGGGAAAAAGAAAAACATATCCTCGCCGAAGAACAGGCTGGCTTTAGACAGAGTAGATCAACTATTGACAATTGCTTTGTTTTAAATCATACAATTGCAAAATATGTCAGCAGAGGGAAAAAACTGTATGCCGCCTTTATAGATCTTAGTGCAGTAAATAGAGAGACGTTATGGAAGAAACTAATGGATCTCAATATGGAACCCAGACTGCTGGCACTAATCAAGGCACTTTACACAAGCACCTACCTGAAAATGCGACTTGGGATGCAAGGAGCCATGATAAACAGTATAGAAACATACAAAGGGGTCAGACAAGGGTGTATATTAGCACCACTGTTATTCAGCTTATACGTAAATGATCTCCCCGAACAGTTGAAGGACCCAGAGGTACACATGCCTAAGCTGTGCAATACACATTTCAACATCCTTCTATATGCCGACGATATGATTTTACTATCATATTCGCAAGTTGGGCTACGTAGACTGCTGAGAAGGTTTAATTCCTATTGTCATAACAACGCTCTAACTATTAATAAATCAAAGTAAAAAACAATGGTATTTGGCAAACGACGTAACAGATACAGATGGTTCCTGGATGATGAACCAATAGAGCAAGTTTGCACTTTTACATATCTGGGAATTGTTTTTTCTGAGACCGGCTCTTGGCTACCACACCATCAAAAAAGCTCAGTTAGGGCAAGAGTACGTGCAAATCAACTACTTAAACTGACAAATCACAACCAACCAGGATCCTTAGACCCACTTCTCAAAGTATATAAAGCAAAGGTTACTCCCATGCTCTTGTACGGAGCTGAAGTTTGGGGTCTAAACCAGGTACCATTATTAGAGCAATCACAATCACAGCACCTGCGAAGTTTCCTAGGAGTGGACAGGACGACCCCAGCTGCCGCAGTAAGAGCAGAACTGGGAGTACACACAGTGGATGGCTTATCCAAAATCAGGGCCTACAACTACTGGGCAAAACTGATGGCCATGGAAAATGATAGACTCCCAAAACTGTGCCTGTTAGAGCAGATAGAAAATCAACATCAGACCTCTTGGTTAGTTCTCCTGACAAAATACATTAGGAGCTGTGGACTTCCGACTCGGTATCCGAATCTCTTAGAAGAGTTAGACCCAAAAATAGTTGCTCAACGAGTATTGGATATAGAAGGCCAAAAAGACATCGCTACCCTCAGTAAAGCTGGCTCACTGAAATGGTTAGGCCGCTTTAAACATACCTTCCAAACAGCTCAATATCTAAAAACAGAAATGCCTAAACACCTTAGGAGGGTATTTACCAGAGCTTGTTTTGAACAGCTGGATACAATGGACAAGCACGGAAGGTTTAATCAAGTCCCATACAATGAACGATTTTGTATTTGTGGAGCACCAGAGGTGGAGGATATCACACATGTATTGTTCAACTGTGAGCTGTATAAGAAAGAGAGAGACCATTGCCTTGGACCATACATTATTCAAAAAACACACTGGGACCCATATATTAAAACCTCATTTTTGTTGGCCGGACAGAACCCTAAAATAACACACAAAACAGCCCTTTTTCTATTCAAAGCAACACAGCTGAGAATTGCACATTTAGAATCAATTGGGGTAAACTGTGGAGGTGACGCAGACATTTGACCTGAACGAGATCTTGTTAACAGCTTGTTTATTTTAACTTCTTTTATACCGAGGGTTGTATGTTGTATGTATGACTATGTATGACTATGTGTTAATTGTGTTATGTGTTAAATGTTTTGATACGGCCAATAGGCCAATCAATAAAACGTATCTATCTATCCTAGAAACCAACACTTTCTCATTACTGCATTTTCCAGATCACCAGACTGGGCCACAGCAACACGTGGCAGGGGACAGCTGGAATAATAATAATAATAATAATAATAATAATAATAATAATAATAATAATAATTTTTAAAAACTTTATTTATATACTGCTCTATCTCCCAAAGGGGACTCAGAGCGGTTCCCAGGTAACATCACAAAACATACAAAGTAAAAACGACATAACCATAAGATTAACAAAACAATATAAGCATAAAAATTGTTGCCATAACACACATGTATTAAAAGTAATCCTGCCTGTTCAAGGCAACTTAAAAATTTAAAAGGCCAGGCAAAGATTTGTGCAAGCCCAACAATTCTAGGGGACCCGGGAATTAAGTGCAGTGCTATGGCAGGCAACAATAATATTAGGTATGGGTATGTGGCTGTTCATTCCGGGGCCGATTAGAAAAAAGAATCTGGGTAATTGGTAGGAAGAATAAGGCCGCATTCGACAATGTGTAAGACTGAGTTAGAACTGGCCATTTTCAAAGACTTGTTGAAACCACCAGGTCTTCAAACTCTTATGAAAGGAGGGGAGGGATGGGACCTTGGAAGGGGGTTCCAGAGGCGGGGGGCCACCACCAAGAAGACCCTCCCTCTCGTCCCCACCAACCATGCTTGAGACGGTAGTGGGACTGAGAAGAGGGCCTTCCCAGAAGAACTTAAGAGTTCGTGCCGGTTCATAAAAGGAGATGCGATTGCGGAGATAGGCGGGGTCCGAACTGGTGGATGAAGAAGGGACATAAAGTGCTTTTTCTTAGCTATCAATCCCTCACGCCCAGGATCTCTTTTTTTTTGGGGGGGGGGAGCCTTAAATAACATTTCCTTATAATAGTCATTAAGTCCATAGATGGCTTTGAAAAGCATTGACTGTTCATGGAAAATATATCTATCCATGGCAATTACAAAATAGAGCATCCATGTTCGTTTGCAGCACACTTTTGCCGTCACTCTCAGCTCTTGCTTATGAACTTCCAAGAGACAGACACGGAGTAATCCAGAAATATAGGGGGCTTAGGACACTGCCCCAACACATGAAAATTCTGCCCCCTCATAACATTTACTTTCAGTTCCCAAATTTCTGTAGAGCAGAGATCCTCAAACTAAGGCCCGGGGGCCGGATACGGCCCTCCAAGGTCATTTACCTAGCCCTTGCTCAGGGACAACCTATGTCTGAAAAGACTTGAAAGCAAACAACAACAACAATCCTATCACATCAGCCAAAAGCAGTCCCACACTTCCCACTGAAATAGTAATAAGTTTATATTTCTTAAAATTGTTCTTCATTTTAATTATTGTATTGTTTTAAGGTTTTTTTTGCACTACAAATAAGATATGTGCAGTGTGCGTGGGAATTCATGTTATTTTTTTCAAATTATAATCCGGCCCTCCAACCGTTTGAGGGACTGTGACCTGGCCCTCTGTTTAAAAAGTTTGAAGACCCCTGATTTAGAGAATGAGACACTGAAATCTTTCATCTTTCACATATCCTTGATCACTTTGTCTACACCGATGGCGCAGTGGGTTAAACCCCTGAAGACCGACAGGTCATAGGTTCGAATCTAGGGAGAGCACGGATGAGCTCCCTCTATCAGCTCCAGCTCCTCATGCGGGGACATGAGAGAAGCCTCCCACAAAGATGGTAAAAACATCAAAACATCCGGGCGTCCCCTGGGCAACGTCCTTGCAGACGGTCAATTCTCTCACACCAGAAACAACTTGCAGTTTCTCAAGTCGCTTCTGACACGACAAAAAAAAACCCTTTATCTACAATTTTGTTTTGGGATACCTGCCTACACCATATTCCAAAAACGCAATTTGAAGTTACTAGACAGAAATGTGCGAAGTGAAAGACAATTCAAAGGAGATAGGACAGAGAGAGAATGCCCTATGTTGGCAGGGGGTTGGACTGGATGGCCCATGACGTCTCTTCCAACTCTATGATTCTATGTTTCTAAGTCAGCAATGCCACAGAACAGCCCTACACAGGGTTCTAAAGCTGGAGGAACACCTCCTGGGCCTGCAGTAGTTCTTCATCCCTGCTATAAACATGCCAGGATGTGCCTATGCACCTAGACATATCTCACAATACTTTCTTCCTCAAAAAAGATACACAGAACTGTTTATGTGAAGTAAAACACTTACCAAAATGCATATATAAGAGGAAGCTATAATCAAAACATATGGTATTATTTGCAAAAAAATGTTTTCAAAAAAACCCCCACTAAAGAACTCACATACAAAAATTCATGTAGAATCTGCTACAAATTTGTTGGATGAATTTGCCAACAATGCAAACACGAGCTGAAACAAATGTGCACAAATTCAGTGAAACCCAAATTTACAGATATTGGATATTAGTGTATCCAAAGATATCTCCCACATGGCAAAATAAATCTGGATTAAATCTAGTACTTGGATTATACAAAAAGGTCCTGATGTCTCCCCGCACACAATTCCAATTGATTCATTTTATGATTTAAAAAAGTTAAAGTGTGGCAACATTTGGGTAGAACTGGGAACAGTTGCAGGATATAACAGCCTTTTCACTCCCGGGCCTCATAATTTGAGCACTAACTTGTCTCCCAAATCGAACAAAGACCCTGAAAGACGGAAGCTACTGGTCCTTAGCCTTTGAGCATAATAAAAATTAATATTCACCCTTGTTTTGTCTACATCCTTCAGGGGGTCTGTCATTTGAAATATGGCATTCAAATTAATAACATTCCTTGCCGCTTCCTATGGGATGTTACTCAACCACAGTCTTTACTGAATAAAAAAGGCTTATCAAAGAGGCAGGTTTAAACGTATTTTACTTTTGTTCTTACAATACAGAGGGTTTTTTTAGGATAAAACCAGTTTATTTATTTATTCTGTCATAATCGTGGCTCACAAACAATTTTATTGAGAGTTGGTGCAGTGTAGAAACAATATATTTGACCTGCCATCCATCAGGGGTTTTTTGCCACTTGTTTCTGCCATCTTATTTTTCTTTCCATGGAAGTGTCATTGAGGAAAAACAGAGTGGGACAATTTCTTCTGACTGGTTGAGTGAGGGAATATTCACCTGGAAGCAACTGTAGCACCCCATGACCTAGAGCAGGGCTTTAAAAGGTTTTCCACACGTGACACCTTTTGGCCTGACAAATACATATATAAAATAAGTATAAAAATCAAGTATTTACTGGTAAGAAATCAGTATTTGCACAGCTTGCCAAACAGGCTGATTTTTCTTTTTATGAAGTACAACTGAAGTATCTTCTGCAGAGTCTGATGCAACCACCACGCCACAGATTTGTGTAAATGTCTAACTCACCTACAATCAGAAAATGTATACTTTTGCCAGGGAATTGCATTTGTGGTTTAAGAATTGATGACTTAAAGGAGCAACTACTCCAGGGAAGTCATTCTACCCCTCTATTCTGCCTTGGTTAGACCACACCTGGAATATTGTGTCCAATTCTGGGCACCACAATTCAAGAGAGATATTGACAAGCTGGAAAGTGTCCAAAGGAGGGCAACTAAAATGATCAGGGGTCTGGAGAACAAGCCCTATGAGGAGCGGCTTAAAGAGCTGGGCATGTTTAGCCTGAAGAAGAGAAGGCTGAGAGGAGACATGATAGCCATGTATAAATATGTGAGAGGAAGTCACAGGGAGGAGGGAGCAAGCTTGTTTTCTGCTTCCCTGGAGACTAGGACGCGGAACAATGGCTTCAAACTACAAGAAAGGAGATTCCATCTGAACATGAGGAAGAACTTCCTGACTGTGAGAGCTGTTCAGCAGTGGAACTCTCTGCCCCGGAGTGTGGTGGAGGCCTTCTTTGGAAGCTTTTAAACAGAGGCTGGATGGCCATCTGTCAGAGGTGATTTGAATGCAATATTCCTGCTTCTTGGCAGGGGGTTGGACTGGATGGCCCATGAAGTCTCTTCCAACTCTTTGATTCTATGATTCTGTGATGCTACTTCCTTCAAATGAAATGTTCTTTGTTGATTTTATTTGCTTTCAAATTGCTTCAACTTATGGCCACTTTTTGGATTTGAGACCTCCAAGAACCCTACTTATCAACAAGTCATGAAAGTCATGTTCATTTATTAGTTTAATCAGGCCAACTGTAGTTGGTTTTGTTTTATTTCTGCCTCCCACGTTTTTCGGGATCGTCACCTTTCCAGTAAATTATGCCACCTCATGAAAAGACCAAAGGATGAGATCCGCATTTGAATCATTTTGGCTTCTAGAAGAGTTCAACCTTTATTTGCTCCAGGATTCATTAATTTGTCTTTTGTCCTTTTGCAATCCATTGTATCTGCAGAACTCTCTCCAGGACCACATTTCCCATCCTGTCTGCTTTCTTCACTGTCCAGCTTTTTGAAATAAAAAGATGAGTCATTCTGGAAATCTAGTAGCTGTCACTACAGTTTCTGTATGAATGTGTAGCGTCTATTGCTTTCTCACAGCTACCAGAAAAACCTACTGGTCAGAACAAATTTCTGTCTTTGTAAATTCAGTATTCAAATGGGGGGGGGGAGCGTATAACATATGTTATCGTCCCCTCCATCTCTTTGTAATACCACATTCTTGCTAGCCAGTGTACTTACTTCTTGGAGACCTTGGTCCTAACATCAACATCACTATAGATTTCAAGTTAGTTATTTCTTTAAAATTAATCTTTATATATAAAAATGAAATGTTCTTTTGTGGGATTAACATAACTCAAAAACCACTGGACTAATTGACACCAAATTTGGCCACAAGACACCTATCAGGCCAACGAGTGACCATCACACATAAAAACACTGAAAAACGCAGCAGAAGAGACTTAAACAGCCAAAAAATTAAAAATACATTATAACACAATTGCAAAACACAAATATATACACACACATATATACACACACAAAACACATACACACAGACTGGGCCACAGCAATGTGTGGCAGGGGATGGCTAGTCTATATAAATAGAAATGTAATGTTCGTTTGTGGGATTAACATAACTCAAAAACCACTGGACGAATTGACACCAAATTTGGACACAAGACAACTAGCAGTCCAACAAGTGTCCATCACCCATAAACACACACACACACAAAACCCCAACAGAACAGACTTAAAAACCCAAAAAATACACCATATATATATATACACATACACTCATATACATATGCACATGCACACATTCATACACACACATATATGCACAAACACACACAAATATACACACATACATATACATACAAAAATATACACATATACACATGCACATATACACGCACACATACATATACACATGCACACACATATACATATCCACATACATACATATATACATACAAATATGCATATAGACAAGCACACACATATACACAATATGCATGTACACATATAAGCACACAAATACACCAATATATACACCTATATATATCTGCACAAACACACATATATACACAAATATATACACACACATATATATACACACAAAACATATACACAGACTGGGCCACAGCAACATGTGGCAGGGACGGCTAGTAATGGAATAAAAGTATAACAATAGAAAATACATTTTTCAGAAAAATAAATATTAAAAAATCAGAAAAAAATAGATCAGAAATATAGAATGACTTCTATCTCTCTTCATTGTGATTATGCAAAGTGAAATAATGTAAGATGTTTTGCTAATTTCGGCTGAATTTTCTAATCTGATCCAAGCCAATCCAATATGCCTTTATTGGTGCAATAAGGTATCTTCTAGGAATGTAGTTGCAATTTCTGCCTTTCTACGACTCAAACTTCTAAACTTTGATAATTATCAAAATCAACAGTGGGTTTGTTGTACTCATTTTTCAGCAAATACATCCCATTAATATTTCCCAGGTCTTCTAAACTGACTTTGATTATTTTTTAAATCTCATCAAAAGTTGTCAACTGGTCAATTTCTGCTAATTCTAATAGTTTCAATAGCAATTCTTCATACTCCATTGTAGGGTTTTTTTTTTTTTCATGTCAGGAGCAACTTGAGAAATTGCAAGTCACTTCGGGTGCGAGAGAATTAGCCATTTTCAAGGACTTTCCTGGGCAACACCCAGATGTTTTACCATCCTATGGCAGACTTTTCTCGTGTCCCTGCATGAAAAGCTGGAGCTGACAGATAGGAGCTCACTCCACTCCCCGGATTCAAACCGCTGACCTTTTGATCAGAAGTCTTGCTGGCTCAAGGGTTTGACCCATTGCACCATCGAGGGCTCCCATTGTAGGTTATACCTTGCTTATTAATTGGAAGGGCAGCGGGAGGACCTTAAAAAAAAGAATTAAAAAGTTCCTAGGTTCTTGTGGGTTTTTTCGGGCTATAGGGCCATGTTCTAGAGGCATTTCTCCTCACGTTTCGCCTGCAACGTCAGGAGAAATGCCTCTAGAACATGGCCCTATAGCCCGAAAAAATCCACAAGAACCTAGTGATTCCAGCCATGAAAGCCTTCGACAATACATTAAAAAGTTCCTATTTAGCTCAGATATTTCCATATAATCAGTTTTTAATGTGACAAAGTACTATATTGTCCAGTCTGATGAATCCTTCTTCAAGCAGATTGTGCTTTCCTTTATGAAGATTTGTCACATTTTCACTGCTGGAATTGATCTATATGGATGCATAACACGAACAGTGGCGTAACTTTCTCTGATCTCTCATTATTGTTACTTTAAATGACATTTTCCTAATATAAAGGGGTCTCTGATCCCTTTCTATACAACCCCATTGTGAGATAGTTGTTTAAATTTCTAGATCGAAAACTGCATTAGTTTAGTGCCGCAAAAACAACAGGCTCCTGTGTCAGCTTAAAGACTAATAGTTTTAATTGCATTTATTAGTTTTAAAGGTATATTGTCTCTACAAAAAAATCAGCTAAAATGTCCTCTTCTAATCCACATTTTTTTAAAAAATTGTGTGTCGTTCTTTTCAAATCTCCTTCCTACTTGCGTATTTCCCATTTTTAAAAATTATAACTAGCATTTACTGAAGATTTTAACACACAAAAAGGTGCAAACGCAAACTGGAAAGAGTATGAAGAAAACTGGTGAGTTAATGGGCGTAAAGCAAATGAACAGACAAACTGGAGATGATCACTGAGCTTCTTATTTCTTAAAGCGAAGCTGTGAATAGGAGCGGGATTCAAAGGCCTTTGGGGGCACCCTTCTTCGAACCACACAGAAAGGCTTTCAGATCTTTTTTTTCCAAGACTGAATCATGACCTCACTACTCATCACATTCAGATTATCCACGCATATATGCGACATCTTTTATTATTAATACAGGGAGTTAAAAGAGCTCTTAAAGGTCATTACAGGCTTTTAGAAGAGCTCTTAAGATGCAGTTGTTTTCTTTGGCCCTTTCTTAGCTTTTTATTGGATGTTGAGTTGATAATGGGTTTAGTTACTGTTGTTTCAATATTTATTGGAATTTTGCATTTTATTAGACAGTGTTTAGCATTTTGCTTGTTTCATTCATAATTAATTCTATGCTTAAATTTATTTTTTTACCAGCTGTACCCACCACGCGTTTCTGTGGCCAATCTTCCCTCCCTCTTTCTCTCTTTTTCCCCCCTCTTTATTTCACTCAACGTCCTTGCAGACGGCCAATTCTCTCACACCAGAAGCAACTTGCAGTTTCTCAAGTCGCTCCTGACACGGCAAAAAAAAAATCACTCCCTCTTTCCTTCCTTCCTTCCTTCTTCTTTCCTTCTACGCTCTTTTCCCAAACATGTCGAACTTCCATTTTTCATTTCTTTCTCTCCTTATTTCCACCTTTTATTTGGCCTATTCTCCAAACTGCCACTTAGTCTATCACATACCTTTTCCTATCAGGTCAATTACACAGTTTTGATATCCTCTTTCCTTCCTTCTCTTTTTTCCTTCTACCTTCCTTCCTTCATTCTTTTCTTTTCCTTCCTTCTATTTTTCCTTCCTTCTTTCCTTCCTTTCCTTCCTTTCTCTTTCCTTCTTTCTTTCCCTCCCTCTTTCTCTCCTTTCCCCCCTCTTTATTTCACTCCCTCTTTCCTTCCTTCCATTTCTTCTTTCCTTCTCCCCTTCCTTCCTTCACTACATCTTTCCTTCCTTTCCCTTTTTTTCTCGTCCTCTTCCTCTCCTTTCTTCCTTCTCTTTCCTTCCTTCCTTTGCTTTTTTTTTCCTCTCTCACTCCCTTCCTTACCTCTCTCTTCCTTCCTTCCTTCCTTCCTTCCTTCCTTCCTTCTTTTACCTCATTTCTTCCATCCGCCCTTTTTCTTTTACTTCCTTTTTCGCTCCTTCCTTCCCTGCCTGTCCTTGCTTTCTTTTGCTCTATGCTTCCATGCTTCCTTCCTTCTTTCCTTCTTTCTTGTCCTTTCTTTCTTTCTTTCTTTCTTTCTTTCTTTCTTTCTTTCTTTCCTTTCTTTCTTTCTTTCTTTCTTTCTTTCTTTCTTTCTTTCTTTCTTCCCTTCCTTCCCTCCCTCTTCTCTTTTTTTTTGTACCATCATTTATCTTTTCATCGTTTAGCTTTTGGGTTTTTAAATCCTTACTGCTGTTTTTTTTGGGGGGGGGAAGGTTATGAGTGATGGTCACTCGTTTGTTCTGTTAGGGGTCTAGTGTCCAAATTACGTGTCAGTTCATCCAGTGGTTTTTGAGTTATGTTAATCCCACAAACAAACATTACATTTTTATTTATATAGATTATTTTGTTTCAGGATGGGGTTTTGGGGAAAGCTTTTCCCCTTATAAAGCACCAAAAATATCTCCTACACACAACATACACACAAATGAGCAAAAAGAATTAAGAAACTTTTCATTGTTTTCAGAATGAGTTTTTTCCTCTTTATTCCAAGGCCCCTATCCAAGCACTGTTAAAATGGATACCTGGGAGCGAAATGCTGGATATCAGATTGTCTATATGAAACCTAGGCAAATGTAGCTTGGATTTGTGCAGTCTCTGTGCAGAAATAGTTAATGGGAAAGCAAAAGTCAGGGTGCAGTGGTGAAGGAAAGGTCCATTGTGTACAATAGATTCTTCCTCCAAGTACGGACTGTATTTTATTAATACCCAAAAAGGGATCATTGTGTTGCAGGATTTAGGAAAGGTTAGTATACGAACCTTGTTCTATGGCAGCTAAGATTTAGTAGCCTGGTTGAATTATGTAGCACCACCAATGCAAATACTTACAGTGTGAAATAAATTCTGGTCTGGGAAGTTAAAATAAAAATCAGATAGGAATGATCATGGAACAGATCTGGGAACATTCAGTTACACTGTTAAAAGTTGCACGTGTGAATCCAGTCAATCTCTCTCTCTCTTTTTAAAATCATCTTTATTGAAGTTTTCAATTTACAATTAAAAGAGAGAAAATAGAGTGCAATAATATAATAATAATAATAATAATAATAATAATAATAATAATAATAATGGAAAAAGAGAGAAAAAAAGAGCATAGTGTAAAGTAAGTAGATCCGTGTCTACTAGGCTGTGGTAAGTCTACCAATAGTGAGAAAAACAAAGACCTCTATACACACACACACACACACACACACACACACTAGCGGTCCCCTGCCATGCGTTGCTGTGGCCCAGTCTGGTAATCTGGAAAATAAAGTAATTAGAAAGTGCTGGTTTCTAATATATGTAATGCCTTTCTGCTTGTGGGTCAACAGTATTTCTTGATTTTTCTTTGACAGTGTTGACATAGAGATTGTCTGGTTTGCCTACTTTGGAACATGCAACATTTTTAGGAGTCCCTTTCAAATCTATAATACTTTATCTCTGTGTGTGTGAATCATATCTATCTATCTATCTATCTATCTGTCTGTCTATATGGCTGGATGGCTCTCTGTCAGGAGGATTTTGAGTTATGATTTTGAGCACATAGATAGATAGATGATAGATAGATATTAGGCCTGGGCGATCAAGAAAAAAATTGGTTCTAAACTCGTTTCGTTTCTAGGGTGCGCTAGCGTTTCAAAATTCTGAGGACTTCCGAAATTTAAGATTTCAAAATTTCGAAATTTCCGAAATTTCGTAAATTACGAATCGATTCGTTAATGGTGGACGCGATTGCGCAATATGCTAAAAAAACCTCCAAATGGGACAGGGGGAACTTCTGAAGCTTCCCTCTCCCTCTGTTGTTGACTGTTGGTGTGATAAAACAAACAATAATATTTATTTACTAGCTGTACCCGGCCACGCGTTGCTGTGGCGTAGTGTGTTGTTTTGGAAAATGTAGTAGTGAGAAAGTTGTGGTATTGTAGTGGATGTCTTGGGTTTGTAAGTCTTGCCTTTGGTGTTTTTCAGTGTTTTAATGAGTGATGGTTTCTCAATGACCTGATAGATGTAATGTCCTTTCCTTCCTTCCTTCCGTCCTTCCATTTCAGTCTTCCCTGTCTCCTTTCCCTCCTTCCTTTTTTGTTTCCTTCCTCCCTTTAGTTGTTCTGTCTTTCCTTCCTTCCTTCCTTCTCCTCCTCCTTCTCCTTCCTTCCCTCCTTCCTTCCCTCCTTCCTTCCTTCTCGTCCTCCCTCCCTCCCTCATTCCTTCCTTCGTTCTGTGTCTGCCTCCCCCTTCCCCTCCGTGATGTTGTGGCCGACTGTGGTGGTGCACCGACAACCGGTATGACAGCGGGGGAGACCCCTGTCTGGAAGGAACGGTAGTAGGGATGTCTCTCTCTCTTGGATCCCCCTGGCGAGGCAGTGTGGGGGTTGGAGGGTGGGCGGGCGGGGGGTGGGGCCTTGCAGTTGCCAAGGCGACGTTGTGGGCCTCCTTCACTGGGGCGTCCTGCTTGGCCGGCCCCTTTGTTGGCGGGGGCGTGTCTCTGCGGAGTGGCACGCCTCTCCCAGAACCCACCTGCAGGGCCGGTGACGTCAGGCGCAGCGACGACGGTAAGAGGGGGAGATTCCCGGGTCTTCCTGGAGAGGAGGAGGCGGCAGAGGCGGAGCCGGGCCCCTCCTGGCCCGCCGTCGGCCTTTCCCTCGTTCCCTCTGTCCTTCCTTCCTTCCTTCCTTCCCTCCCTCCCTCCCTCTGTCTTTCTCTCCTTCCTTCTGTTTCCTTTAACTTTATTTCCTTTTCTCCTTCCTTCCCCCTTTGGCTCCTTCACTCCTTCTCTTTCCCTTCCTCTCTCATTTCTTCAGGACTGTGCGTGTCAACGGTAATGCCGCGGGGGAGGGGGGGGGAGGGGCGGCGGGTGCGCGCGTGGCGGGGAGTTTGCGACGCGCGCGCGTGTGCCGCGGGGGGGGGGTGAGGGGCGGCGGGGGTGCGCGTGGCGGGGAGTTTCCGCCGCGCGCGCGTGTGTGCTGCCGGGGGGGGGGGCGAGGGGCGGCGGGTGCGCGCGTGCCGGGGAGTTTCCGCCAGTGCGCATGTTCAGTTGTTTTGTGGGGTTTTTGTCGTTGCAGTTGTGTTTTTTGTATTGTGGAGTAGATTAGTTTGTAGCGAGTGGGTTGTCCTAGGGGCATGGCAATTTTGGTTCAGTTTCGTTGGGGGGTTGAGGAGTTATGCGACGCCGTACGACGCCCCCTACAGATTTATATATATAGATAATACAATATATTATAATAATATAATATACAATAATATATTATAATAATATTATAATATTATAATATATAATATAATATATAATATCATAATATATAATATAAATATATTATTATATATTATATTATTAATATAATATAGTAATATATATATATATATAAATTATTAATATAATATAATATAATATAATATAATAATAATAAAATATATACAATACTATAATATAATAGTATTATAAAAATATAATATAATATAATATAATATTATAATATTATTATATTATATATTATATTATATTATAGTATTGTATATTAGAGTGAGGCAAGAAGAAGCATGAGGAAAGAGGAGGGAAGCAGCAGAGCAAAGGGACCGGAAGTGGGGTAAATGCGAGATTGTAAAACTTGCACCAGACATACGAAAATAATTACGAAATAATTACAAAATAATTACGAAAATTGGAAAAATTGTTTCGATTCTTAATTACTCCTCACACTATTCCTGCATGGTTCGATATTGGATCGTAAGCTAATTTAAATACGAATTAATAACGAATTACGAAATTAACGAACTGGATTGCCCAAGCCTAATATATATGGCTGGATGGCTCTCTTTCAGGAGGGCTTTGATTATGTTTTCTTGCCCTGGAGAAGGAAGTTGGATTGGATGGCCTCAAGTATTTTCTGTTGGTCATGGGGGTCTGTGTGGGAAGTTTCCCCCAGTTCTGTCATTCATGGGGTTCATTCAGAATGGTCCTTGATTGTAGGTAGCTACAACTCCCAAATGCCAAGGTCTATTTTCCTCAAACTCCAACTGTGTTCATATTTGGGCATATGGAATATTCGTGCCAAGTGTGGTCCAGATCCATCATTGTTTGAGTCCAAAGTGCTTTCTGGATGTAGGTGAACTACAACTCCCAAACTCAAGGTTAATGCCCACCAAACCCTACTAGTGTTTTCTGTTGGTCATGTGAGTCCTGTGTGCAACGTTTGGTTAAATTCTATCACTGGTGGAGTTCAGAATGCTCTTTGATTGTAAGTAAACTATAAATCCCAGCAACTACAACTCCCAAATGACAAAATCATAATTTTGTGAGTGATGGTCACTCCTTGTGTAGTGACACGTTTTGTTGCCAAATTTGGTGTGGTTTCATTCATTGGTTCTTTTGTTTTTAAGGTACTCATTATGCACAGAGCATTTAGATAGATAGATAGATAGATAGATAGATAGATAGATAGATAGATAGATAGATAGATAGGATAAATTGTGTTATTTAACTAAAATTAATAGATAGAGATAGAAAGACACGGAAGTTGTTTTGACTTCCTGGTATCTTCTAGAGGTCAATTTCTTTTCTCTCTTTCTTCTTCTCTCTTTCCGACTTCTTCTTCTTGTTTGTCTCTTCCCCTCTCCCCTTCATCTCTTGCTTTATATCTATAATTCTTTTTTGCTAAGTAAAGATCCTCTTATTTCTTTCTTTGAAGTATTCAGTAACCTTTTCCCAGTTTCTTTCTTTCATGTTTATTCCTTTACTCCTTGACATGAGAAAGGTGAGCCTGTCCATGTTTTTAATCTCCAGTATTTTCATTAAATGCTCATCTTCGTCTGGTATTTCTTTTTGCTTCCATCATCTCGCATAGCAAATTCTTGCTGCCGTAGTGATCAGAAATAGTAACTTGTCTGTGTTTTTTTTCTATGTCCAATTCATGCATTCCTAACAGAAATAGTTCTGGGTTCCATGGGATATTTATCTTCAATATTTTCTGTACTTCTTTCCAATATGATTTAACTTTGTCACATGTCCACCACATGTGGAAATATGAACCTTCTTTTTCTTTACATTTCCAGCATTGTGTACTCGTATTGTTATAGCTCTTTCCCAACTTCTTCGGAGTCATATACCATCTAGTTCTAGTCAATCTCTCAGGGACTAACTAAACACTAAAAACAAATTGATGGAAATAAACTATCCCAGAACCACCTTTTCCCCCTTCTAAAAGTATGTCAGCCTCATCACAAGGGGCAAAATAATCGTCCTAGGATGCTTCTTCCCCACTTCACCCATGGAGCCCCACACCGCCCATCATACAACGTAGGGTGACTTCCGGTGGGATTTTGTTGGTGAACCGGGTTGGCAGTGTGGTAGGATGCTCCCACCACCAACACAAAAACAGCCCTGTGTTCCAAAATTTGCTCAGTGACGCTTCCTCACATGGGATGGGGAAGTGTCAGCAGCCAGCCAGGGCGCCGGGACTGCCCCGCTGCCACCCTGATCCACCACAGAGGCTGGTGAATTAGAATGCTGGGAAGGCTACATGTGATGAGGTCCTGTGTCAGAGAGACAATTTGGAGCAGAGAAACAGCAAGTAGATAAAGGGCTAAGAGTCCACTGCATTGGGTAACCTTTTCTTTAAAAAAACAAGAGAGAAGAAAAGTCCCCAAAAGTCTGCTTTCAGGCATATATTTTGAACATTCATCCAGTCCCTTAGTGTTCAAAAAGAGGTGGCCTCTTTTTCAAACCACTACATTTGTAAGGACTCTCTAATTGGGTTGTTGTAGGGTTTTTTCGGGTCTCACTACCTCTGAGGATGCTTGCCATAGATGCAGGCGAAACATCAGGAGAGAATGCCTCTAGACCATGACCATATAGTCCGAAAAAACCTACAACAACCCAGTGATTCTGGCCATGAAAGCCTTCGACAAGACTCTCTAATTGTCCTCCAAATTTGCCACTTTTGTGCTGAAAACCAAAAATATTCATTTGCTAGTTGAACTCTAGTGAAATGTCAGAAAGTGAAAAGTCTTGGAAGAAGTATCAATGAAGATGAGATTTTGGTCTAACTTACCTATCTGAACGTATTTCTCCTTATGAACCATCTAGGGCAGTGATGGGCAACCTTTTGAGCTTGGTGTGTCACAATTCCCCAAAAACCTGAGCATAACTTGGGTGGGGTGTCAATTCAAGAGAAAAAAACACACCATAATTTTGCAATATTTATAGTTTAAATAAGAAAAATATATAATCCATGCTGAGTTATGGAGTGAACAATGCTCAAATGTGCAGATGTTAAATTTGTAGAGCCTTTTACAAATTTAAGGATGGAATTAGATCGGCTCTTATAAGGTGTACTTCTCTGTATGCAGCTGCATGTGTCTGCGTGTCATCAAAAATAGCCATGTGTGTCAGTGCTGACACACATGTCATAGGTTCGCCATCACGGATCTAGGGCAAGGGTCCTCAAACTAAGGCCCAGGGGCCGGATACGGCCCTCCAAGGTCATTTACCTGGCGCTCGCTCAGGGTCAACCTAAGTCTGAAATGACTTGAAAGCACACAACGACAACAACAACAATCCTTTCTCATCAGCCAAAAGCAGGTCTACACTTCCAATTGAAATACTAATAAGTGTATATTTGTTAAAACTGTTCTTCATTTTGATTATTGTTTTGCTTTCAAGTGTTTTTTGGCACTAAAATAAGATATGTGCGGTGTGCTTAGGAATTCATGTTGTTTTTCAAATTATAATCCAGCCCTCCAACAGTTTGAGGGACTGTGACCTGGCCCTCTGTTTAAAAAGTTTGAGGACCCCTGATCTAGGACGTTAAGATTTTCTGGGGAGGCCCTGCTCTCAGTCCTGCCTTTCTCGCAGATGCGTTTGGCAGGGACAAGAGACAGGGCTTTCCCAAATACGGCATACTTATACGAATCATGGAACCATTTGACGACGCAGTTGAATAATGACTTGACATGGAGATGCTCATGATAATGTTTTTAAGGCTCTGTACGGTTTTTTTTATATTCTTATATTTTATGCTAATGTTTTTAACAGTATTTTATTATTGTTTTATTTATTACAATTGTTGAGGCATCAAATTGTTGCCAATTGTGAACTGCTCCAAGTCACCTCAGGGCTGAAAAAGGCAGTATATAAATGTGGTAAATAAATAAGAAATAAAATTTGCAGGCAATATTTGGGGAACTGAAACATTCTGAATACCACATAAGGCAGGGCCAACAGTAAAGATGCTTTGTTGTTGTCACGTGCCTTCAAGTCTGACTTATGGTAAATTCACACGGGTTTCTTGGAAAGATTTGTTCAGAGCGGGGTTGCTGTTGTCTTCCCCCTGAGGATGAGAGTGTGTGACTGGCCTAAGGTCAACCAGCAGCTTTCCACAGCTTTCCATGATCTCTAGAGCAGTGGTTCTCAACCTGTGGGTCCTCAGATGTTTTTGGCCTTCAACTCTCAGAAATCCTAACAGCTCGTAAACTGGCTGGGATTTCTGGGAGTTGTAGGCCAAAACACCTGGAGACCCACAGGTTGAGAACCACTGCTCTAGAGCCATAGACCAGTGCTAAAACTGGAATTGGTGGAATTATTTCCAATGAATGTATATTTTATTTTTTTGAAAGGAAGTTGGCTTGTATTTAAGTTCAAATATTATTTTACAAATTAATTTCCAAGATTCTTTCAATGTTATGTTTATAATTTAAATTTTACCATGTTTATTTTAATGATCTATTTTATTTCTAATTTATTTTAATGGCCATAATTTTCTATTTCTCGTTCGCTTTCTATTCAGTATTTGATCCATGGTTATTTTTGTACTTTGATACTTGAAATCCACCAACTGAGTTACTTTTGCAAGGATAGCCTTTCACTCTACAAAGTACAATGTTTCGTTGGATGGAAAACATTTGAATGTTTCATGTTTTTCTTTCAAAAAAATCAAATCACAAAAATGAACTCTCTTTGAAGGCATTTGATAGAGCCATATCCTCAGTTATCAAAAAATAACATAGAATGTATAGAATCTCTCTCTGCCGCTGCCTAGAATGGGGATAATAGCAAGAAAATGAATGTATTAAATTTAAAAAATGAAGGAAAAACCTAGAATACTAAAAGTTGAAAATTAATTTGCCATTGGGAAACTTTATATTTACGGAATTTATATGCCTCCCTTCTCAGCCCGAAGGGGACTCAGAGAGGCTTACAAGATATATTTTCATACAATATATCATATTATTAGCATAGTACAATATCAGTATTATATATTACTGATATTGTACTATGCTAATAATATAATATATTGTATGAAAATATATCTTGTAAGCCTCTCTGAGTCCCCTTCGGGCTGAGAAGGGCGGCATATAAATTCCGTAAATAAATAAATAAATAATAAATATTATTGTTGCGTCTCTTCAAGTTGTTTATGACTAATGGTGACCGCCAGGCAATTTCTTGGGGGGAGGGGGGCTTGGAAGGATTTGTACAGATAGAGGTTGCCTTTGCCTTCCTCTGTGGCTGAGAGAGTGTGACTTGCCCATGTTCACCCAATGGGTTTCCATGAGCTAGACGGGATTCAAACTCTGGTATTCAGAATCCTGGTCCAACACCCAAACCAGGGGTCCTCAAACTTTTTAAACAGAGGGCCAGGTCACAGTCCCTCAAACTGTTGGAGGGCCGGATTATAATTTGAAAAAAAACATGAAAGAATTCATATGCTCACTGCACATATCTTATTTGTAGTGCAAAAAAAACCACTTTAAAACAATACTATAATTAAAATGAAAAACAATTTTAACAAATATAAATTTATTAGTATTTTAATGGGAAGTATGGGCCTGCTTTTGGCTGATGAGATAGGGTTGTTGTTGTTGTGTGCTTTCAAGTCATTTCAGGTTGACCCTGAGCGAGGGCCAGGTGAATGAACTTGGAGGGCCGTATCCGGCCCCCGGGCCTTAGTTTGAGGACCCCTGACCTAAACCATGATACTGACTCCCTACTTAAAGCATTTATAACTAAATTAAATAGATCTAAAACTCCTGTTGTTTATTACCTCTCCATACAAATCATGTTCTCAAAATAATGTATAAATAAAGATGTTAGATTTTGTAATTATGTTGTCATTATTTCACTATTTCTGTGCTAAACATAATTCATATTATTGATTCTTCTAGCAACTTCCTCTGTTGCTTCAGAGTCACATAGGCAACATGTAATCTTGTAGTTTTTGTTACTCATAAAGTACAATTGAAATTAACAGCATTTAACATGTATATGTTTTCCTAGTTGTCCAATACCTGCTCCAAATGCTAAATTACTTCCTATGTTCTGAATTATCTAGGGACTTCTGGAAATTTTACTCCGAAGGGCACTAGGTTAGGAAAGGCTGAATTTCAACAATCCCGCCAGGTAAACCAGAACAATTCCTACTTCAGAGAAAGGGATTTCAGATTGTGCAACAATTGTTCATTAAGGCATTATTGTTAATTTGTTGTCAATATGACATTTTAAATCACTCTTGGCCATCACAGATCCGCATTTGTGTTTGGTAGACTGATCAAAGAGTGATGATTAGCTCATTTTTTTCTAATTGTTTTCTAAAATGGGAAGTTATATAAATGATTAATTTCCGACTTAGGAAGCAAAAGAAAGTTATGGGGATGTTTTATTTAATAAAGCATATTTTTTGTATAAAGGAAATACACGGGATGGTTTTCTACACAGTCACAGAACTTAGTGCCAGCAAACACGGGGGCGGGAAGGAGGAAGCGTACGATTGCATTGCCATCATGTGTGGAGATCGCGTGGCTGTCTCTTTTGTTCTGGTTGCAAAGCATCTCACGGCTGAGAAAGTACCTTCTCTTGAGTAAGCACAGTTGAAGAGACACGGACATGATTTTCACAGTTGAAGGTGAACTGGGGTGAATGTTAACACTCTCCTTTCTGAAACGGAGGTTATCTTTATAAATACAATAATGGTGTGATGTCCTTCAAATCACTCCATGGCCGACATGACATTTCGCTACTTGAGGCGCAGTGCCCCACTCAACACCTTTAACAGACCCACCTATTTTGCCATAGGAGGCAAGCATCCCTCTTTTTCCTCTCCCCATTTCTAGCAATAGCAAAACAACATTGATACAACTGCCGCCTAACTTTGCAGACAAACTCATTAGAAAAGGCCAGAAAGATAGTATTGAGTTGCTTTGTGTGTGTGTGTGTGTGAATTATTAGCTGGTGAGATCAGGCAAGCCCCCACCTTAGAAAAATTTGAAAACTTGGCTCTTCCGATGTGCGTTTGGTGAGTGACCATTTATCCCATTTCTGTTTGCTCTATCTACCGTGCTGCCCCTTTGATGCACTTTCCCCCTTCCTAAACTGAAACCCTAACTCCATTGGTCATCCTTTTTGGGCTCCTCTCAGTTACATTTTTTTTATTCCTACCTCATCCAGGGTTCTATAATTTCACCGTGTCCATTTGGCCTGCCCATTGTGTCCGATTTTATGCTATGTCAATTTGCTTTATTTATTTTACTTTGGTACTGTATGCATTTTATTCTGATGTAATTTTTGTTGTCTGTTTTGTTTTGTTTTTTGTTTTTGTTTTTTTTGCATTTTATTCTGTTGTATTGTATCTTTGGGCATGACCTCATGTTAGCTGCCCCGAGTCCCCTTCGGGGAGATGGCGGCGGGATATAAATAAAGATTATTATTATTATTATTATTATTATTATTATTATTATTATTATTATTATTTTACTGACACAAAAGCACAGTATGTCACAGCAAACGAGATTTATATGCTGGATTATTATTATTATTATTATTATTATTATTATTGACACAAAAGCACAGTATGTCACAGCAAACAAGATCTATATGCTGGATTTCTTATCACAAAATCACAAGTCGAACACTTCCCAAGCGCCTAGGATATTAGATGTATTATTATTAGAATTATATATTATTATTTTACTTACACAAAAACACAGTATGACACAGAAAACGAGATATGTATGCTGAATTTCGTATCACAAAATCACAAGTCGAACACTTCCCAAGCGTTTATGACTGTGTGATGTATTACTATTATTATTATTATTATTATTATTATTATTATTCTGACACAAAAACACAAGAAATCACAGCAAACGAGATATATATGCTGGATTTCGTATCACAAAATCACAAGTCGAACACTTCCCAAGCATCTAGGACTGTGTGATGTATTATTATTATTATTATTATTATTATTATTATTATTATTGACACAAAGCACAGTATATCACAGCAAACGAGATCTATATGCTGGATTTCGTATCACAAAATCACAAGTCGAACACTTCCCAAGCATCTAGGACTGTGTGATGTATTATTATTATTATTATTATTATTATTGACACAAAAGCACAGTATGTCACAGCAAACGAGATCTATATGCTGGATTTCGTATCACAAAATCACAAGTCGAACACTTCCCAAGCACCTAGGACTGTGTGATGTATTATTATTATTATTATTATTGACACAAAAACACAGCATGTCACAGCAAACGAGATCTATTTGCTTGATTGCACATCACAAAATCACAAGTTGAACACTTCCCAAGAATCTAGGACTGTGTGATGTATTATTATTATTATTATTATTATTATTATTGACACAAAAGCACAGTATGTCACAGCAAACGAGATCTATATGCTGGATTTCGTATCACAAAATCACAAGTTGAACACTTCCCAAGCATCTAGGACTGTGTGATGTATTATTATTATTATTATTATTATTATAACATATTATATTATTATTATTATTGAATAAAGAAATGTGAAAAGAAGGGGGTAAATACAAGGAAGTACAATGAATTATTATTATTATTTTATGGACACAAAAGCACAGTATGTCACAGCAAACGAGATCTATATGCTGGATTTCGTATCACAAAATCACAAGTCGAACACTTCCCAAGCGTCTAGGACTGTGTGATGCATTTTCGAATGATGCGCGCAGATTCAAGTAAGGTGGCCTTTTGCAGTTGACAAATCGTGATTTTGACGATGTTTATTGTTTCCAAATGCCGGCTGAGATCTTTTGTCACGGCACCCAGTGCGCCAATGATATTATTATTATTATTATTATTATTATTATTATTATTATTGACACAAAAGCACAGGATGTCACAGCAAACGAGATCTATATGCTGGATTTCGTATCACAAAATCACAAATTGAACACTTCCCAAGCGTCTAGGGCTGTGTGATGTATGGAATCACACCCTTGGTCCTGTATAAAATGCATATAACCCTCTTCTGCAAATGCCTCAAGAATAAAGTGTAACTTCTTTCAGTGGACCTTTAAATGTAACTTCTTTCAGTCGCTTCTTGTTTCAACATGGTTTGCCTTCTTTTTCTCTGTTGCTATTTGTTACATGACCCATGGCAAACTTATTGCAGGGTGTTCTT
Organism: Anolis sagrei ordinatus; assembly: GCF_025583915.1. Classification (NCBI taxonomy): domain Eukaryota; kingdom Metazoa; phylum Chordata; class Lepidosauria; order Squamata; family Anolidae; genus Anolis; species Anolis sagrei. The sequence goes on along the minus strand of NW_026845477.1, from coordinate 145,117,543 downwards.
GGCAAGAGTTGTTCCAAGGAGGTTTGCCATTGTCCTCCTGAGGCTTTTTTTATTGTCATGTCAGGAGCAACTTGAGAAACTGAAAGTCACTTCTGGTGTGAGAGAATTGGCCATCTGTAAGGACATTGCCCAAGGGACGCCCGGATGTTTTATCATCCTTCTGGGAGGCTTCTCTCATGTCCCCGCATGAGGAGCTGGAGCTGATAGAGGGAGCTCATCTGTGCTCACCCTGGATTTGAACCTGTGACCTGTCGGTCTTCAGTCCTGCCAGCACAGGGGTTTAACCCACTGCACTACTGGGGGCTCCTGAAAGAGTAGGACATGCCGAAACCCAACCAGTATATTTGCATGGCTGAGCAGGGATCTAAACAATGATCTCCAATGGGTTGTGACCTCACAACCTCTGAGGATGCTTGCCATAGATGCAGGCAAAACGTCAGGAGAGAATGCTTCTAGAACATGGCCATATATCCCGAAAAACCTACAACAACCCCGTGATTCTAGCCATTTATTTATTTATTGTGTCAGGGGCAACCAGACAATTGTATTACATTTCTAACAGAACAAAACAATCAAACAGACAGACAAAATACAAAATTTGCAAGCTTGGTAGTTGATTAAATGTCCTAGCCATGAAAGCCTTCAACAATACAGTGATCTCCAAAGTCATCGTCCAATGCTGGAACCGTACACCACACAAGCTCTCTTCTGTTACTATTAGTCCCTATCAAACAGATCTGCTCAGGATGGGCAGTCTCTTGGCCTGATGGGAATAGGAGATGAGAAAATTGAGATTTGTGGGGTTCGGCAGAAATATTGTAATCAAATGGCCTGAAGTGGCAGATTTGGGCAGATCAAGAAGTGAAATAGCTGACTCTATGTCTAGCACTACTGGGGACAATGTGAGTGTGTTTTGTGTGTATGTGTGTATCGCACATGCATCTCTTGTGGTGTGTGAGTATGTCCTTTTTTCCTGCCTCAAGAAGGCTAGACTGTATTGGGCCGGGTTTTTTGTAATTAGATGGAGGCCTATTCAGCGAGGCCTTTAGAGCAAAGGGTGTGTGGCAAGCAGGAGATATCTGGGGAGAGGGCTGTCTGGAGCCCTGGCTGATGAGGAGGGGGATATTTTGGGCCCAGGATAGGATCTCCCTTCAGTCGCCTCTCATGTCCTGAAATTCCAGTTTCAAGGGGTAGAACTTTGAACAAAGCCTCGATTGACGAGGTGCCCGTCGGTGCCATGGCAACGCCGGCTCTGTCTTGCATGGGCAGAGTGTGCCAAGAAGGTGCCATGGTGACGCTCGAGAGGCGCGCGGAAACCTGTGAAATCCCTGCAGCCGAGGAGGAGGGCAATTGTCTGCCCTGGGCATTCTCCGTAAAGAAGCCACAATCCCCTTCCCCACCCCATGCCCCGGGTAGGGATGGCTTGGCAGAGGTTCCCCTTCCTAAGCCGTCTCTGTGCAGCTGTTATTTGGGGAGAGGCACGCTCAATAGGGTGCCCCCCTCAGTTGGCACAGGCTGTGTGCTGGGCCATTGTTGTGCTCTATACCAGCCTGCTGAATAGGGGGTGGCATCTGTTTTCTTCCAGCGATGGGAACTTCATCTCCAAAGCCCTGGCATCAGATTAGGGGGTGATTGGGTTGGGGAGGGGAGAGCACTTTATTGTCCGAAGGGGGCATTGCGTTTCTATCACTAATGCAGCTCACACAGAGAAGGCAGAGACTTGGTGCCAACAGCCATGACCCAGTCTGCCCCTGGCTGGCAGCTTTGCCAGTCTCCCTGTGCCACCCCTTCCCTTCTAGCCATGCCAACATACCCACCCTGCCCCCCTCCAGGATATGCTTTCCATGGAGAGCGACGACTAGCAGGCAGCAGACCAGACTAAACAAGAAAAACAAATCTTCACATTTGAAAGCAGTGAAAGAAGAAAAAGGAGGAAGGGAGGGGGAAAAAACAGACACCAACATTCCTGAGTTCTTTCTATATTCCGGATAGACAGTCCTGGGGGTTTAATAGGCAGTACGGTATGGAATTGGGACACTGGGCTCAATTGCTAGAGAAACGCCAGCCCTGCTGTATGTTGTGCTTTGCTTTCTCTACAGTATTAATAGTGGAACTAGAATAGGAACTGTTTCAAAAACATCTATTCACATACATTTTAAAGTCGGTTTTACGGTGCAGTATTCAACTCGGGGTTATTTTAGTTATCAAAAGTATGTATAAATCACTTTCCTTCACAATGAATATAAAAAACAAAATATAAAATATAAATATTATATATATATATATAAAATAAAATATAAATATAATATAAAAACAAAAGAGGCCCCAAACAAACACACACACATTTTATCAATGACAGATCGTACCGTTTCCTTAATCTATATAAATAAAAATGTAATGTTCGTTTGTGGGATTAACAGAACTCAAAAACCACTGGGCGAATTGACACCAAATTTGGACACAAGACACCTAACAACCCAATGTATGTCCTTCACTCATAAAAACACTGAAAAACACAGCAGAAGGGACTAAAAAGCCCCAAAAAGCAAAATGACGAAAAGAAAGAAGGTAAGGCATAAGGAAGCATGGAAGCAAAGAGAGAAGGTAGGAAGGAAAGAAGTAGAGAAAGGAGAGAAAGAGGGAGGGAAAGAAAAAGGGAGAAGGAAGGAAAATTAGAGAAGGAAGGAAGGAAGGAGAGAAGAAAAAAGGGAAAGAAGGAAGGAAAGAGGGAGCGAAGGAAGGGGAGAAGATATAGAGAAAGAGGGAGGGAAGGAAAGAAGGAAAGAGATAAGGAAGAAAAGAGTGTCAGCAGAAGAGAAAGAAAAAGGGGGAAGGAAGGAAAGAGATAGAGAAGAATGGAAGAAGAGAAGGAAAGACGGACGGACGGACGGACGGACGGAAGGAAGGAAGGAAGGAAGGAAGGAAGGAAGGAAGGAAGGAAGGAAGGAAGGAAAGAGGATGTGATGGAAGGAGGGAAAGAAGGTGAGAAAGAGGGAAGATTGGCCACAGCAACACGTGGTGGGTACAGCTAGTCTATATAAATAAAAAATGTAATGTTCGTTTGTGGGATTAACAGAACTCAAAACCCACTGGGGGAATTGACACCAAATTTGGACAGCATACACCTAACAACCCAGTGCATGTCCTTCACTCAAAAAAAATTGAGTTTGTCGTTTGGGAGTTGTAGTTGCTGGGATTCATAGTTCACCTACCATCAAAGAGCATTTTGAACTCCACCAATGATGGAATTGAACCAATCTTGGCAGATAGGACTCCCATAACGAGAAGGGTTTGGTGGGCATTGACCTTGAGTTTGGGAGTTGTAGTTCATCTACATCCAGAGAGCACTGGGGACTCAAACAATGATGGTTCTGGACCAAACTTGGCACAAATACTCAATATGCCCAAATATGAACACAGATGAAGTTTGGGGGAAATAACCTTGATATTTGGGAGTTGTGGTTACTGGGATTTATAGTTCACCTACAATCAAAGAGCATTCTGAATCCCACCAACAAAAGAATTGGGGCAAACCTCCCACACAGAACCCTCATGACCAACAGAAAATACTTAAGGCCACACAATCCAACTCCCTTCGCCAGGACAAAAAAACGTAATCAAAGCCCTCCTGACAAAGAGCCATCCAGCCATAGATATAGATAGGTATGATTCACACACACACACAGAGATAGTATCATAGATTTGAAAGGGACCCCTAAAGAAGGACAATTATATGTTGCATGTTCCAGAGTAGGCAAACCAGACAATCTCCACATCAACACTGACAAAGAAAAAACAAGAAACACTGTTTACCTACAAGCAGAAAGAAATTACATTTATTAGAAACAAAGACTTTCTCATTATTTTCCAGATCACCAGACTGGGCCACAGAAACACGTGGCAGGGAACGGCTAGTGATTATTAAAAATATACTTTTTTTATTTATTAAAAGTCTTCGTAGTAGTAATTTTATTGATTAGCCCTTAGGCCATATCGCAATACCAAACCGAACAACCAAGCTTGATAAGACTTGATTGATGAGGTAAGTTAAAATAAGACAATAATAATAATAATAATAATAATAATAATAATAATAATAATAATCTTTATTTAAACCCCGCCACCATCTCCCCCAACAGGGACTCGGGGCGGCTTACATGAGGCCAAGCCCAAAAAACAAATTACAATAAAATAAAATACAAGTTGCAATAAAATAAACAACATAAATAATAAGCAATATACACAAAACATTAAGAAGAAATAAAACAGTAAACCAAACATAGTGACAGTGAGCGGGCCTCATGTACATAAAATGATTTAAAAACTCAGGATGAGATAAACGAGCAGAGTTATTTGTAAGGCAGAAATCGTAGAGAGACAGACCTTTGTTCAAAGGGGGGTGTAAATAAATATGATAAGATATGATAAAACGGATAAAACTGAGTATATACATCATATTTCCTTATCACCCCTACAATTTATCCCATTCAGCCCCACATATGTGGTTCTCAAATATGTTGTTTTGATTAAATACTGAACTGTTTTATATGTTATTTTTGGGTCTTGGCCACATATAAAATATAAAAAGTATGTACACATCACTTTCCTTCACATCTAAAGTGAAATCTAACAAAATTTAAACGCAAAAGAGGCCTCAAACATGTATACACACACACACTTTGTTAACCACAGTGTACATCACTTGCCTAATAATGGTTTAAAATACATTTATTTTATGAAAACTGTATAAATTACTTTCTTGCACATTTGCACATCTATAGTGATGTATGACAAAATATAAAAGCAAAACAGTCCTAAAATACACACACACACAGACACACACACACACACTATAATCCGCTCCAGAATGCAACATTCTGTAGGATTATTAAAACATATTTATTATTATTATTATTATTATTAATAATAATAATAATAATAATAATAATTAGTTAACTTTATTTATACCCCACAAAATCTCCCAAAGGACTCGATGTGGCTTACAAAGGCCAAGGCCGCCAACAATACAAAATACAATACACAGTAAACTCAAAAGCAAATAATAAAACATCAAGCAAAACAGTTATTAAAATGTATACAAATAATTTTCTTATCCACTTCAAAGTAAAATACAATACAATGCAAAAATAAAATAGGAACAGAATAGCATTTTAAAATAATTGATATTTTTAAAGCAAATGTGCAGCAGAATAACACATTTTTTACTCTCTGTAATTAATATACTAAACTGTGCTACAATTATGTTATTTTATAGATCAAAATGATATACCCATTACAGGAATATTCCTGAAATGCCATACAAGTGATGGAAATAACCAACATATTTGCAGGCTGATATAGCTAATTCCTGTGTCACAAGATCCAGAATTGTGGGGTTTGGTGTTGTTGTTGTTGTTGTTGTTGTTGTTATTATTATTATTATTATTAGAAACACAAGATTAGTACAGCAATCAAGATCACTATGCTGGTTACTAATCTTGTGTTTCAAATAACAACAACAACAGCAACAACAACAACAGCTACAGCTACAGCAACAACACCAAACCCCACAATTCTGGATTATTATTATTATTATTATTATTATTATTATTATTATTATTATTATTATTTTCTTACCCACCTCTACTCGAGGCAGCATAGCTAAAACACACAATCATCTTAAACATTCTATAAAATACACATATTAAAGCAAATTTCTATAAAATACATATTGGAATACACAGAACAAAGATTAAAACCCCAGTCACACGTTCAAAATTCATGATTAAAACTGACTGGATTACAGCTTTTATCAAGAAAAATGCAGTACCAAAAAAAGAAAAGGAAAGGAAATATATTTGTTCCTCCTCCAAGTTTGGGAAGTTGTTTGAAATTGATGGGGGCCTTGAGTATGAATATAAAAATATTTTCTCAAGCTGATAAAACAAATGTCTTCTAAGGAGGGAGGCAGGGGTAAGAAGCAATATGCATGTATACATATAAACACAGAAATACACAAATATATACACACACATATATATATACACACACAAAACACATATACAGACTGGGTCACAGCATCGCGTGGCAGGGGACGGCTATATAAGCATATACAGATGTAATGAAATATCTTGGAGATAGAACCCAGGTCTGATCACAAAAGTAATTTATGAGTTGTTGTAGGTTTTTTGGGCGATATGGCCATATACTAGAAGCATTTTCTCCTGACGTTTTGCCTTCATCTATGGCAAGCGTCCTCAGAGGTTGTGAGGTCCTCAGAGGTTGAGACCTCACAGCCTCTGAGGATGCTTGCCATAGATGCAGGTGAAACATCAGGAGAGAATGCTTCTAGAACATGGCCATATAGCCTGAAAAAACCTACAACAACCCAGTGATCCCAGCCATGAAAGCCTTTAACAATACAAAGTACTTTATATTTCATATATACCTTACTAGCCGTCCCCTGCCACGTGTTGCTGTGGCTCAGTCTGTGTATATGTGTATTTGTGTGAATATATGTGGTTTTGCACATGGGTTGTAATGGTTATTTTTTTTTGCTTTTTAAGTCTGTTTTTTTCCTGTGTTTTCCAGTGTTTTTATGAGTGATGGTCACTTGTTGGCCTGAGAAGTGTATTGTGTCCAAATTTGGTGTCAATTGGTATAGTGGTTTTTGAGTTATGATAATCCCACAAATGAACATTACAGTTTTATTTATATAGATTATACATAGCCTGAAGATAATTTCATGCAACATTTTAAATAATTTTGTGAGTGACACAAAGTTAGGCTGCACGAAACTATCAGAAAGCAACAGTTTGACTATTTCAGCTATCCATGTGGATAATTTCAGATTTTGGAGTATTTCAAATTATGCAATTTCAATTAAGGAATGCTTAACCTGTCCTACACGATAAAAGCAGTTAGATGTGTACTCATTAATATGGTGATTAATATTCTAATGCTGAGTTTCAAGAAAACTAGCATTGAATGAACCTTTCTATGGACTATATCACCTTGCATTGTAAGGCAATGTATGTATTTGTGCATAATTGCATTATATTTTGTACAATATATATGGGAAGATGTGAAAAGTTCATAGAGACTAGGAAAAAAATAAGAAAATTTTGTTTCCTCTTTTCTGCTTTTCATCCAACTTTTATCCAATTTCCCTGTGTCACTCTATTCAGAAATAATGAAATTTACTTTTTTGTTTCATTCTTTCTGCTTTTCTTCCAGCTTTTCTGTCTCTCCTTGTCTGAGTGTTTTGGAAATAGTGGCGTTTACTTATTTAACCCACTTTCAGAGAGCACTTGACATGCACTGATGACAGATCTGGTCCAAAATTGGCAGACAGACCCCCACATGACCACAGAAAATGCTGGAGGGGTTTCGAGGGGATTGACCCACGATTTTGAGAGACCCTGGATGATAGAATTTGTAGTTCACTCACATCCAAAGAGCCCTGTGACTCCCGCCAACAATGGAACTCAACCAAACTTGGCACACATACCCAACATGATCAGTTTTAAGTACTGGTGGGATTCGAAGGGAATTGACTTTGGAGGTTGAGAGTAGGCTTGGGCGATCCAGTTCATTAATTTCGTAATTTGTTATTAATTCGTATTTAAATTAGCTTACGATCCAATATCGAACCATGCAGGAACAGTGTGAGGAGTAATTAAGAATCGAAACAATTTTTCCAATTTTCGTAATTATTTCGTAATTATTTTCGTATGTCTGGTGCAAGTTTTACAATCTCGCATTTACCCACTTCCGTCCTCTTTCCTCATGCTTCTTCTTACCTCACTCTAATATACAATACTATAATATAATATATAATATAATAATATTATAATAATATAATATATATTATATTATATTATTATAATACTATTATATTATAGTATTGTATATATTATATTATATTATATTATTATATATTTATTACTATATTATTATATTATATTATAAATATAATATAATATAATAATATAATATAATATAATATAATATAATATAATAATATAATATAATATAATATAATATAGTTGTTGTTTGTTTTATCACACCAACAGTCAACAACAGAGGGAGAGGGAAGCTTCAGAAGTTCCCCCTGTCCCATTTGGAGTTTTTTTAGCATATTGCGCAATCGCATCCGCCATTAATGAATCGATTCGTAATTTACGAAATTTTGGAAATTTCGAAATTTTGAAATCTTAAATTTCGGAAGTCCTCAGAATTTAGAAACGCTAGCGCACCCTAGAAACGAAACGAGTTTAGAACCAATTTTTTTCTTGATCGCCCAAGCCTAGTTGAGAGATATAGTTCACCCACATTCAGAGAGCACTTTGAACCCGATCAACCAAACTTGAGACACATACGCAACATGACCAGCTTTAAATGCTGGCGGGGTTTAGAGGAAATTGACCTTGGGGGTTGGGAGTTATAGTGCATTCACATCCAGAAAGCTCTTTGAACTCAGTCAACAATGAATCTTGACCAAACTTGGTACACATATGTTATTGAGGGCATCGAATCATGCCATTTGTAAACCGCCCTGAGTCGCCCTTGGGCTGAGAATGGCGGTATATAAATATGGCAAATAAATAAATAAATAAACTTTGAATACTGGCAGGCTTTGGGGAAAAATTACCCATGATGTTGGGAGTTGTAGTTGACCCACATCCTAATGCATTTTATAATGAGAGCATTCATAAACACAAAAGCAAACAATGACTATTTCTTATAAATAGCATTAGAAAAGATCGAACCTGGGCATCGCCAGGTACTTAAGTTACTATGCAAATAATCTAAGGAATGCCTAATTTAAACATCAACAATGGGTTGCCGGTGAGGGCAGCTGAAGGCCCAGACAGACAGGCCCAAAAACCAGGACTTGTCTCGGTTTTACCAGAGGCATCCAAATGACACCACTGGTAAAACTGAATTAATTCAGAACAAAGCAGGGAATCATAGAATCCTAGAGTTGGAAGAGACCTCATGGGCCATCCAGTCCAACCCCCTGCCAAGAAGCAGGAATATTGCATTCAAAGCACCCCTGACAGATGGCCATCCAGCCTCTGTTTAAAAGCTTCCAAAGAAGGAGTCTCCACCACACTCCAGGGCAGAGAGTTCCACTGCTGAACGGCTCTCACAGTCAGGAAGTTCTTCCTAATGTTCAGGTGGAATCTCCTTTCTTGTAGTTTGAAGCCATTGTTCCGCGTCCTAGTCTCCAGGGCAGCAGAAAACAAGTTCGCTCCCTCCTCCCTGTGGCTTCCTCTCACATATTTATACATGGCTATCATGTCTCCTCTTAGCCTTCTCTTCTTCAGGCTAAACATGCCCAGCTCTTTAAGCCACTCCTCATAGGGGTTGTTCTCCAGACCCTTGATCATTTTAGTCACCCTCCTCTGGACACATTCCAGCTTGTCAATATCTCTCTTCAATTGTGGTGCCCAAAATTCAGAACAAATCCTTTGGTGTTCTGAATTCATTAAACACCTGGAAAGATCTGGATTGGGGACCAATCCACACAACCATCTCAGTTTTTTGGAGCTCCAGGAGCCCGAAAAGCAGAGAGGGCACCCTCCCCTCCCCCCAAGGGAGTCAGATTTCAGCTCCTCTCACTTCAGTACAGGAAAAGATTTTCAAAACCGAACCTCCATCCATCTCTTTCTTTATCAATGGTAAAGCAAAATGAACAACCAATTGCTTTTAAGCATGTCAAGCCCTTCCCACGTCTCCTTGACAGAATTGCTCTCATCTCCCACACAGTTGTATTGAGAGAAGTAGAAATGCTGCCTGTTTGCTGACGCTCACTTCTTTACACTTAAGCATCATATATCGCTCTAACTCTTGGCAACACAATTTATTTCAAGAGAAGCACCAAAACTACATCTCAAAGTCAGCAAAACCCATCCAGGCAGCTGTTTACAAGTGATAAACATACCTGACACTGGATTGTTGTAGGTTTTTTGGACTATATGGCCATGTTCTAGAAGTATTGTCTCCTGATGTTTCTCCTGCATCTATGACAAGCATCCTCAGAGGTTTTGAGGATGCCTGCCATAGATGGAGGCAAAATGTCAGGAGAGAATGCTTCTAGAACATGGCTATATATCCTGAAAAACCTACAAAGGCCATGAAAGCCTTTGACAATATACCTGACACACATTGAAGCCACACATGGACAATACTTATTGCTGCCGATATTTCAAATAAACTGACAGGAACATCACAAGGAGTGGCAATGAACTATGTGAAAGGACCCTAGATCTAGGACCTTATCACATTCAGATATATTTCGTTTTTTCTGATTCTTTGAATGCAATTCTGAACTGGTCCAATCAGACAACGTTTGTTTCATTACATCAGCAATTAGTTGAAATCCGTCTGCAAAATGTCACAGAAACTGAGTAATTTCACAAGGGAATCTAATCATGTTTTTACATTTAACTAGTTGTGGCCACCACACGTTGCTGTGGCCAACCTTCCCCTCCCTCTTTCTCTCCTTCTTTCTCTCCTTCCTTCCCTCTTTCCTTCCTTCCCTGTTTTTCTTTCCCTTCTCCTTTCCCTTCTTCTTTCTTCCTTCTGTATCTGTTTCTTTCCTCCATCCCTTTGCTCTTTGGTTCCTTCCTTCCTTCCTTCCTTCCTTCCTTCCTTCCTTCCTTCCTTCCTTCCTTCCTTCCTTCCTTCTTTCCCTCTCCCCTTCCCTCCCTCTTTCTCTCTTTTGTTCCTTCTCTCCTTCCTTCCCGCTCTCTTCCCTTCCTTCTTTTGATATGAGGATTTAAAAATCAAACTGGCACAAGCCAGTCAAAGTGGTCCCAGTGGTGATCGGCACACTGGGTGCAGTGCCTAAAGACCTTGGCCTGCACTTAAACACAATCGGCGCTGACAAAATTACCATCTGCCAGCTGCAGAAGGCCACCTTACTGGGATCTGCATGCATTATTTGCCAATACATCACACAGTCCTAGACACTTGGGAAGTGGACCTGTGATTCAATTCAACAGAAGAGTGTCTGCTGTGGACCCATTTTGTTGTGTTTCTAATAATAATAATAATAATAATAATCTTTGTTTCTAGACCGCCCTCTCTCCCCGGAGGGACTCAGGGTGGTTTACACATAAAAAGGCAAACATTCAATGCCTCGAAATAGGTAGAAATGTATCCTATACAAAATAATGAAGAGTAACAACAGAAAATGTACAACAAGGAATTAAGCATCAAAATAAAACAAAAACAATCCATTAAGACATAAAAACTAAAAAAAATTACAATATGCATCCCAAAAACAAATTATGAGACATTACATTAAAATTGGCTGAGAATGTTGTTATGCTTAAGACATATCATTACAGCCATCTAATACACATAGATTAGCCAGCAGTCCTAATCCTTCTCCCCATATGCTAAAGTGCCTAGGTAAGTTTTTAGATGTTACTTAAAGGTGAGGAGGCTGGGGGACATTTTTATTTCTTTAAGGAGGGAGTTCTAGAGATGGGGTGCGATCACAGAGAAGGCCCCCTCTCTCGTTCCCACCAACCAAGCTTGTAACATGGGTGGGACTGAGAAGGGTGCCTTCTCTTTAGACTATAGTGCATGTGATGGTCTATACAGGGGGGTGCGATTTGACACCTCTACTTTAATATATACATTTAACCCTATACTGAGCTATCCCCTGAAATCTTGGGATTTGCATCTTGTTGTTTCATGTCTTCAAGTAATTTTTAACTCTCAAGCGCCCCTTGGACCCTTGTATTCAATTCCAATTTGGCAACCGATCTTTCTCGGGATAAGGTTTTTATTGTGAGGTGGCTTTCTTTATTATTATTTGTGAGGAAGCCGTATAATTATCAATATCAACTTAGGAACTGGATGCCAAGGGACCACTAATTAAGGGGGGTTTACTTATTTGATAGCGTAGCTTACGTTTAATAACCTAATTTTGTCCTTCTTCTTGTGCAGGGCTGTTTGACTTAGAAGAAATTGTATCAGAGGCAAGGCTTGAGAAAAACAGTAACAAGTTTATTGGAATATAACAGGAGTAGAATAGATTCAATGATACTTCACTCTAGAGGCACAAACTTAGCTGGTTACATTTATGGAAGTTCTTGAATGACTCCAGGCACTAAACAGATTTCAAAAGGTTTCTTTAGGCAAATGTTTCTTTCTTTAACAACTGTTCTGGTAATACAAATATGTCACTTGACTTATTCAACTGTATTGGCTCCAAGCCAAATCTTGATTCTTAATCAAAGAATCAGTCCTCCCTGTGGTTCTATCACTACAGGCTTCTGGTTGGATTTCTACTTCCACACAGGATCAACTACCTCTGTAGTTCACAACTATAGATCAGTTCACTGGAGAATCCTCTCCTGTAACTCTCTGGTTACAGACTGCTGTTTCACAGATCACTCCTCTTCTGTAACTCTCTGGTTACAGACTACTGATTCACAGATCAGTCCTCCTCTGTAACTCTCCAGCTACAGACTGACAACTTTCAAAAAGCTGCACTGCCAAGTGGCAGTTGGCAGTTGGCTCCACCCCCGTTGCTATGGCAACTCAGCTCAAGGCAAGCCAACCAGTTACCATCCCTAATAAAATACAATTCTACATACTTACCATTACTAACTATTGTCTAAACCAGTGGTTCTCAACCTGGGGGTCGGGACCCCTGGAGGGGTCGTGAGGGGGTGTCAGAGGGGTCGCCAAAGACCATCACAGACAGTATTTTCTGTTGGTCATGGGAGTTCTGTGTGGGAAGTTTGGCCTAATTCTATCGTTGGTGGGCTTCAGAATGCTCTTTGGTAGTAGGTGAACTATAAATCCCAGCAACTACAACTCCCAAATGTCAAGGTCTATTTTCCTCGAACTTCACCAGTGTTCACATTTGGGCATATTGAATATTCGTGCCAAGTTTGATCCAGATCCATCATTGTTTGAATCCACAGTGCTCTCTGGGTGTAGGCAAACTACAACTCCCAAACTCAAGGTCAA
>NW_026845477.1:144818306-145103289 GCF_025583915.1 Anolis sagrei ordinatus | reverse complement strand
TTATTATTATTATTATTATTATTATTGCATTTCAATAAATAGTTTTCTTGTTAAGGTTTGTTTAAAGCTGGGTTGCCTTTTCCTTTCTCTAAAGGCCCTTCCACACCACCATATAATCCATAATATCAAGCCAGATGATCCACAATATCTGCTGTGAACTGAAATATCTGAGTCCACACTGCCATATAATCCTGTTCAATGTGGATTTTACTAGCTGTGTGGAAGGGCCCTAAGACTAAACTCCATATTTGCAGTTTTGGGAGCAACATTTCTGTTTCTCAGCCAGAGAGCTCTATAGCCTCACCAAACCACACAAGGAAGCCGTGTGCTTAAAGGGGGAACACAGTGCTTCGGCTGGGTAGCTCCCTATGTATTAGTCAGGGATAATATGCATCTCGCTCATGTCCAGAGAAGCCCCGCTTTGTTTCTTGTTTTTACATGTCTTTGAAGTCATTTCTGACTTGCAGCAACCATGGGATTTTCTTGGCAAGATCTGCAAGAGGGGAGTTGTCCTTGACTTCTTCCAAGGCTGCCATATAATGCAGTTTGAACTGCATGGTATGGTCAATGTAGACCCCTATAATTCAGTTCAATGCTGTTCAAACAGCATTATATAGAAGTGTAGATCCAACCTGATAGTGTGTGACTTGCCCAAGATCATCCAGTGGGTTTCTATGGCTGATTGGGGATTCGAAGCAGAATTGTTGTCCAATGCTCAAGGCGGTACACCATGCTGGCCCCAAACCCCACTTGCTGGTGTTAAAGGTAGAAGAGCATGCTACGCCACTTCTGGTAAGCATATCCTTCTGCCTAGAAGCGTGGGGACATTTTGGTATGAGAATCCTTCCCCACTCTATTTAGATGTAAGGCACCCACTGTCTTGCTCACTCTGTAATTCACTACTGCTTAGGATTATTTTTTCAAGTAATAGTTACATTGTTTTTACTAGTCTACTAGCCGTCCCCTGCCACGCATTGCTGTGGGCCAGTCTGTGTATATGTGTTTTGTGTGTGTATATATATGTATGTGTATATATTTGTGTATATGTGTGTTTGCGTATATACGTGGTTTTGCACATGCGTTGTAATGTATTTTTTGGTTTTGGCTTTTTAAGTCTCTTCTGCTGTGTTTTTCAGTGTTTTTATGAGTGACTAGCCATCCTCTGCCACGTGTTGCTGTGGCCCAGTCTGTGTATATGTGTTCTGTGTGTGTATGTATGTGTGTTTGCATATATATGTGGTTATGTGCATGAGTTGTAATGTATTTTTTTGGGAGGGGGTTGCTTTTTAAGTCCCTTCTGTTGTGTTTTTCAGTGTTTTTACGAGTGATGGTCACTCACTGGCCTGATAGGTGTATTGTGTCCAAATTTGGGCTCAATCTATCCAGTGGTTTTTGAGTTATGTTAATCCTACAAACGAACATTACATTTTTATTTATATAGATAGTCACTTGTTGGCCTGATAGGCTCAATCCATCCAGTGGTTTTTGAGTTACTGTATATACTCAAGTATAAGTCTAGTTTGTCAGCTCCTGTTTTAGGCTGAAAAAGCTCCCCTCGGCTTATACTCGAGTCAAGGTTGTTTATTATTTTTCTCTGTTTCATTTTTATTACATTTATTATTTTACTATATTTATTATTATTACATTTATGTTATTTTACACTATTATTATTTTATTACACTTATTACTTTACTCTATTTATTCTTATTAGTAGTACATTTATTATTTTACTCTATTATTTATTTATTTACTATATTTGTATACCGCCTTTCTCAGCCCATGGGTGACTTTATTATTATTGTTATTATTACATTTATTGTTTTACTCTATTATTATTATTGCATGTATTATTTTACTCTATTATTATTACATTAATTTAACTTTATTATTATTGTTATTATTACATTTATTATTTTACTCTATTATTATTACATTTATTATTTTACTCTATTTATTATTAGTAATAGTGCATTTATTATTTTACTCTATTATTTATTTATTTATTTATTTATTATATTTTTATACTGCCTTTCTCAGCCCATGGGCGAATTTATTATTATTGTTATTATTACATTTATTATTTTACTCTATTATTATTACATTTATTATTTTACTCTATTTATTATTATTAGTAGTAGTACATTTATTATTTTACTCTATTATTTATTTATTTATTTATTTATTATATTTATTATATTTTTATACCGCCTTTCTCAGCCCAGGGGTGATTTTATTATTATTGTTATTATTATTACATTTATTATTTTCCTCTATTATTATTACATTTATTATTATTATTTTTATTACATTTATTATTTTACTCTCTTTATTATTATTGGGAAGGATCGTAAGCACATTTACATGGAAGAAGGTCAGAACGATGGTAGAATCAGAGTTGGACAGTCTTATCTTACATTTGTTTTATGTAAAGATTCAAAAACATTTAACCTACTGATGCCTCAATTACTGTAATATTATTAGTATCTATTTTTATTTTGAAATTTGCCATTCGCTGCTATATTTCCCACCTTCGGCTTATATTCGAGTCAATACATTTTCCCAGTTTTTTGTAGTAAAATTAGGTGCCTCAGCTTATATTCGGGTCGGCTTATACTCGAGTATATACGGTATGTTAATCCCACAAACAAACATTACATTTTTATTTATATAGATAAGCTAACGGAGGCTTTGCTGTTTGGAGGTTACCCTAAAAAGAGTAAGAAAAATACATGTTTGAAGCGTCTCTATGACATCCTACAATAACATTTTAAGGATAAGATATATAATAATGGGAGGAAAGCTAAGGAAAATTCAGAAGTAAACAACGTTACATAGCTTACAAGTGGATCAAGAATTTTAAAGAAATCAAATGATTGGATATTTATTATTAGGAAATAGTATAATATCAGAATAGTTTAAATGTGGAGTTTATTTATAAATTCCCCCACCACGTACATTTCAGTAATCAAAGTGAAAGATGTTATGTTCACTTCACGGTAGAAGTGGAAAACAAATACATTTCTTCCCAAGCTCGGACCCTTGTATTCAATTGCAATTTGGCAACCGACCTTTCTCAGGGGAAGGTTTTTATTGTGTGGAGGCTTTCTTTATTATTATTATTATTATTATTATTATTATTATTATTATTATTGCAAATTAATAAATAGTTTTTAATATTATAGGTTTTTTAATTTTTCAAAATGTACATTTTAAACATTTACCTTGTGTTTCGGTTTTGGAAGAAAGGTGCGATATCAATCAATCAAATAAATTAATAAATGCAGCAATATACTTATTTTTATCAAATTGTGGCCATATTTTACTTTGCATCACTCGTCCACACTGCTGCATACTATTTCTGGGCTGCGGGCATGTTTACCCTACAGGTGGCCCCTCCATTGTGGTGCAGCTGGCTCCAATTGCTTATAATTTACTTTATCATTCATATTTTGTCTGCTCCTAAATACGTCCCATGTGAGTTTATAGCCACAGTGTCACATATTTTCGGAATTATGGTAGGTTGAAATAAATTGGACTATCCTGTGAATGTACAGGCAGGTTTCGCACGTCTCCCGTGCTATGTTTTTCTTTGGAGGAAAAATAAAATTAGGGGAAGTTTGCAGTTGTGCAAGCCCACTTTATTTGCACTGAATCAATGTAGAAAATTGGCATCGCTACATAAGAGACTTTACCCTGCAGGGTAAAGCAGGTCATTTAAGGAGTCATTAAGAAAATTTACACAAAAAAATACTTGGTTACAATTTGTAGAATCTTTCATCAGCGTGGCCAGTGGAGGATTATGGACGTTGTCATCCAATTTTCCAGACTTTTGCTTTGGAGTATGAGCACATGCTGCTACAGAAAGGGAAATGGAGTACAAGGCAAGCAAAATCAACTGCTTTCCTTTCCTTGCTACAGTTTGGCTATCCCTTAAGAACCAGAATAGACCTGATATTAAACACAGTTGGCATCAAATACATTGGAGCCCCCGGTGGTGCAGTGGGTTAAATCCCTGTGCCGGCAGGGCTGAAGACCGACAGGTCGCAGGTTCGAATCCGGGGAGAGGCGGATGAGCTCCCTCTATCAGCTCCAGCTCCTCATGCGGGGACATGAGAGAAGCCTCCCACAAGGATGATAAAACATCAAATCATCCGGGCGTCCCCTGGGCAACGTCCTTGCAGACGGCCAATTCTCTCACACCAGAAGCGACTTGCAGTTTCTCAAATTGCTCCTGACATGACAAAAAAAAAAAACCAAACCCTCAAATACATCTATGATAATGGAAACAGCTATATCTAGATAAATAAAAATGTAATGTTCGTTTGTGGGATTAACAGAACTCAAAAACCATTGGACAAATTGACACCAAATTTGGACACAAAGCACCTAACAACCCTATGTATGTCCTTCACTCAAAAAATTGATTTTGTCATTTGGGAGTTGTAGTTGCTGGGATTTATAGTTCACCTACAATCAAAGAGCATTCTGAACTCCACCAATGATGGAATTGAACCAAACTTGGGACACAGAACTCCCATGACCAACAGAAAATACTGGAAGAGTTTGGTGGGCACTGACCTTGAGTTTGGGAGTTGTAGTTTACCTACATCCAGAGAGCACTGTGGACTCAAACAATGATGGATCTGGACCAAACTTGGCACGAATACACAATATGCCCAAATATGAACACAGATGGAGTTTGGGAGAAACAGACCTTGACATTTGGGAGTTGTAGTTTCTGGGATTTATAGTTCACCTATCAAAGAGTGTTCTGAACCCCACCAACAGCAGAATTGGGGCAAACTTCCCACACAGAACCATCATACTTAAGGCCATGCAGTCCAACTCCCTTCACCAGGGCAAGAAAACATAATCAAAGCACTCCTGACAAAGAGCCATCCTGTTGTAGATATAGATATAGATAGATATGATTCACATCCAGCTGTAGATGTAGATATAGATAGATATATATGATTCACACATACACACAGATATAGTATCATCAATTTGAAAGGGACCCCTAAAGAAGGACAATTATATGTCACATGTTCCAGAGTAGGCAAACCAGACAATCTCCACATCAACACTGACATAGAAACAACAAGGAATACTAATATATGTAATATGAAGGAATTACATATATTAGAAACCATTACTTTATTTTCCAGATCACCAGACTGGTCCACAGCAACGCGTGGCAGGGGACAGCTAGTCTATATAAATAAAAATGTAATGTTTGTTTGTGGGATTAAGATAGCCCAAAAACCACTGGAGAAATTGATACCAAATTTGGACACAATACACCTACCAGGCCAATGAGTGACCATCACTCATAAAACACTGAAAAACATAGCAGAAGAGACTTAAAAAGCAAAAAAAAAATCCCCAAAATTTACATTACAACGCATGCACAAAACCACATATATACACAAATATATACACACATATATGCATATATACACACACAAACACACATATACACAGAAAGGGGGAAGGAAGGAATGAGAGAAGGGGGGACACAAAGAGGAAAGAAGGAGGGAAGGAGAGAAGGAAGGAAAGAAAGAAAGGTAGAGAAGGAAGGAAGGGGAGAAGGAAATAAAGTGAAAGAAGGAGGAAAAGAAGGAGAGAAGGTGACTGTATAAGTAATGTTATTGTTTTTAATCTACTATGTATTTATGGTTTTATATTGTTGTTATACTGTGATATTGTGGCATTGAATTGTTCCCAGTGTTAGCCGCTCTGAGTCCCCCCTCGGGGTTGAGAAGGGCGGGGTAGAAATGTTGTAAATAAAATAAATAAAATAATAATAAATCTATTTTCTTTGGAAATATTTTAGGGCCAGCAAAATGTAGTGGTTTGGGCACTGGACTACAGCCTTGGAAATTAGGGTTCAAATCCCAGCTCGGCCATGGAAAACTATTAGGTCTATATGCTCAGACACAGAAAACCCTGTAGTAGGGCCATAATAAGTTGAAACAGCTTGAAGGCACACAATAACACAATTTTTTCACTGGAAAGAGGATCAGGACTGCTGTACATTATATGCAATGGGAATTGAGTACATTATGTGTAGGCTTTTCTGATTAAAATTGCCCCATTCCATTGTTGAAGGCTATTTGGTGCAGGAACTGTGCTCAGTTTCGGCACTGACCCAATGGGAAATCAGTATATTAATAATAATAATAATAATAATAATAATAATAATAATAATAATATGGTAATTTTAAATGAGCTGGATGGTACAGATAACACTATGTAACAAAATTTGGAAAAAAAATCTGTTCCTGGTTTGAAAGTGTTATTTCCTGTTTAACTGTGCAGTACTTTGGAAAAAAGTTGTTATACCCCAAAAACGTCGTTTTTGTGGCAGCCACAAATTATGTTGAATTGATTGAGACTAAAAAAAACTATAGCAAAATGTGCTGAAGGATGTCCCCTGAAAACAAAGTTTTTGCAGTTTAATAAAGCTTTTCCATATTTTTATGATAGAACCAATTAAGAAATGCCATGTATAACCCAGGAACAAAAAATGTGTTACATACTATTCTTATAAAACGGCTATTTACACATAGCCAAACTAAAATAGCTTATCGCATGACTGAGACAAGAATTCCAAATAGTCTCTCTACTAATCTGTATGCAGTACTTGGAAGACACACCAGCCATGAAGCTCAACAAGAACTTTATTGTTTTCCCAACAAGAACCGAGGAGTAACAAGACACTCCCCACTGTCTCAATATAGTCAAGTGTAGTGCTGCCTACTGACAAAATTCTATAATGGCACTATCCATACTAATTAGCCTGTAAATTTTCCTGTGCTGGTCTAATTGCTTCCTAATAAAACTCCCATGTGGACTAACTCAAAGAAAAAGTTCCTTCCCTGCAAAATGTTATCTAGAAAAGCTGCAGTGCCTTCCTTCACAGCTGCATGTCTTTATATGTGTGATATGGGGCAGAAGCTCCAAAACCATAAGTTAAGAGTTCTAAGTCATTCCACTACTGAAAAATTAAGTAAAGGGGCGAGAAAGTGCTGACTGGTGTGCCCAGCCTGGCACAAGCCTCAACTATGATTCTTCTACTTTTTTATTGTGTCAGAGGTGACTACAGATAATTTCTGGTGTGAGATAATTGGCCGTCTACAGAGACGTTGTCCAGGGGACGCCCAGATGCATTACCATCCTGCTGGGAGGTTTTTCTCATGTCCTCGCAAACTAGAGCTGTCAGATAGGAGCTCATCGAACCATCAACCTTCAGGTCAGCAACCCAGTCTTCAGGTCAGCAACCTAGTCAACACATAGGTTTGACCCATTGTGCCACCACGGCTCTTCTACTACTTCAGCTATACTACTACAATTTCTACTACTTCCGGGGAGGCCCTCCTCTCAGTCCCACTACCGTCTCAAGCGCGGTTGGTGGGGACGAGAGAGAGGGCCTTCTCAGTGGTGGTCCCCCGTCTCTGGAACGCCCTTCCAAGGGAAATAAGACAGGCCCCATCCTTCCCCTCCTTTCGTAAGAGCTTGAAGAGCTGGACGTTGCCAGGAGACGCCCAGATGCATTACCATCCTGCTGGGAGGCTTCTCTCATGTCCTCGCAAGCTAGAGCTGACAGATGGGAGCTCATCGAACCATCAACCTTCAGGTCAGCAACCCAGTCTTCAGGTCAGCAGTCCAGTCAGCACATGGGTTTGACCCATTGCGCCACCAAAGCTCTTCTACTACTTCGGCTATACTACTAATTTCTACTACTTCCGGGAGGCCCTCCTCTCGGTCCCACTACCGTCTCAAGTGCGGTTGGTGGAGACGAGAGAGAGGGCCTTTTTAGTGGTGGTCCCTCGTCTCTGAAACGCCCTTCCAAGGGAAATAAGACAGACCCCATCCCTCCCCTCCTTTTTTAGAGCTTGAAGAGCTGGTGGTTTCAACAAGCCTTTGAAAATGGCCAGTTCTAACTCAGCCCTACACATTGTCGAATATGGCCTTATTCTTCCTACCAATTACCCAGATCATTTCCTCTAGTCAGCCACAGACCTGTACCTAATATCATTGTTGCCTGCCATAGCATTGCACTTCATTCCCGGGCCCCCTAGAATTTTTGGGCTTGCACAAATCTTGGCCCGGCTTTTTAAATTTTTTTAAATTGCCTTGAACAGCCAGGATTACTTTTAATATATGTGTGTTATGGCAACAATTTTTATGCTTATATTTTGTTTTGTTAATCTTGTGGTTATATTGTTTTTTTACTTTGTATGTTTTGTGATGTTACCTGGGAACCGCTCTGAGTCCCCTCGGGGAGATGGAGCGGTATATAAATGAAGATTATTATTATTATTATTATTATTATTATTATTATTATTTCTACTGCTGGGCTTCTAGAGAACTGTGTGGAATTGTCCTATGTCGTTCAGATCTACACATCTCCCATTTTGCTCTCAGCAATAGGACACTATATCCAGAGTTTGGAAAACTGACTGCCCATGTTGGCTGAAGAGCAAGAGTTCAGGACCCTATTGTCAAAACACGACTTTCCTAAATCTGCCCCAAATCTATGCCTAAAAGGACTGCCTTAGCATCCTTGACTCCGTGTTCCTCCAATCAATCTATATATTTTAAAATTACTGTGGAATAGTCCATAGTAAAAACAAGAGACTCAAGGCTCCTTCCTACGTGACTGTTTTCCTTCCTTTTGCTGAATTGACATTCTAATGCCTCTGAAGCCGAGACATTGTGCTGCCTGTGAACAGAAATCAAAGAGCTCTTTAGCCATTTGTTTTGCCTACCCACAGCTCCTGCTTAGAAAACTTGTACTGGTGCCAGGGCCCACCAAAGCCAAGACTGCCTGGCAAGGTATGCAGTGGGTTGCCATGGGTTGCCATTGCCATATGGCATTGTGTGGGGAGTGTATAGCAGCACAGCACTTTGGTAACTTTCACAATCCATCCCCTAGAATGGCCTTCTGCCTAGTTAGTTTCAAGGGTGCTGCTGCATATTATATTATACACACACACTAATATAGTTGTCTATTGGAATCATGCTAATTGTGAGGTGAATGCTAAGATAGATTATTGTGCTAAAGACATCAGATTTCAAGGGCCATTTTTAATGTCCTTCCTCAAGGTAAAAAAAAATGGACTATGCAAGATAAGATCAAGGATAGGTGTGGTAATGACTATTAGACATCCCTTGTACTATTCCCTCAAGACTTGTAAGGATTTATATGTAACTAGCCATCCCCTGCCAGGCGTTGCTGTGGCCCAGTCAGGTGATATGGAAAATAAAGTAATTAGAAAGTGATGGTTTCTAATATATGTAATTTCTTGATGATTATGGGTAAACAGTATTTCTTGCTGTTTCTTTGTCAGTGTTGATGTGGAGATTGTCTGGTTTGCCTACTCTGGAACATGCAACATATAATTGTCCTTCTTTAGGGGTCCCTTTCAAATCTATATTAATATATGTGTGTGTGTGAATCATATATATCTATTAGGCCTGTTCAATGCATGGTTCTAAATGGTTCTAAAGTACTTACAAAACTAAAGTTCTGGTGGTGAAAATTTCAGAACTCTAACAAAACTCTCAAAATTTCATTATAAATGGCAGTTCCTAATTGGTTCTGTCATTAAAATCACCAATAATGAAATAATAATTAAATTTTGAAAATTTTGTTAGAGTTCTGAAATTTTCACCACCAGAACTTTAGTTTTGTAAGTACTTTAGAACCATTTAGAACCATGGATTGCCCAAACCTAGTATTATCTATCTATGGCTGGATGGCTCTTTGTCAGGAGGGCTTTGATTACGTTTTCTTGCCCTTGTGAAGGGAGTTGGACTGGATGGCCTTAAGTATGGGGGTTCTGTGTGGGAAGTTTGCCCCAATTCTGTCCTTGGTAGGGTTCAGCATGCTCTTTGTAGGTGAACTATAAATCCCAGTAATTACAACTCCCAAATGTCAAGGTCTATTTCCCCCAAACTTCATCTGTGTTCATATTTGGGCATAGTGAATATTCGTGCCAAGTTTGGTCCAGATCCATCATTGTTTGAGTCCATGGTAGTCTCTGGATGTAGGTGAACTACAACTCCCAAACTCAAGGTCAATGCCCACCAAACCCTTCTAGTGTTTTCTGTTGGTCATGGGAGTCCTGTGTGCCAAGTTTGGTTCAATTCCATCATTGGTAGAGTTCGGAATGCTCTTTGATTGTAAGTAAACTATAAATCCCAGCAACTACAACTCCCAAATGTCAAGATTCTATTTCCCCCAAACTCCACCAGTGTTCACATTTGGGCATATTGAGTATTCTTGTAGAGTTTGGTCCAGATCCATCATTGTTTGAGTGATCTCTGGATGTAGGTGAACTACAACTCCAAAACCAAAGGACACTGCCCACCAAACCCTTCCAGTATTTTCTGTTGGTCATGGGAGAACTGTGTGCCAAGTTTGCTTGAATTCCATCATTGGTGGGGTTCAGAATGCTCTTTGATTGTAGGTGAACTATAAATCCCAGCAACTACAACTCCCAAATGACAAAATCATTTTTGAGTGAAGGATACATTGGGTTGTTAGTTGTCTTGTGTCCAAATTTGGTGTCAATTCATCCAGTGGTATTTGAGTTATGGCAATCCCACAAACCAACATTACATTTGTATTTATATAGATAACTAAATTCTTGCACTTCTAATCCCTAGTCTGCCTCTACTTCCAATATTTTTAGCCTAATGCAAACACCTTACAGAATGTACAGCAATTAATTTCCATGCTATACTGAATAACCATTTGGATAGATGTTGCATTAGAGGCCTCTGACTGTGACCATTGCCTGAGCCTCATTCCTGTCCCAATATACACACTTTCCCTACAAGTCACATCTTTTGAGCTAATGAACAGAACCCTATCACTTGTAGAGGCACTGTAGACAAACTTATTGTTACTATGGTTATTATAATCATGACCTGCCCTTTCATGCACCCAGAATAACCTGTGCCAATCCTAAATACCTATTAGCATTAGTATTATGAGTTTTAATAATAATATCAGTGGCTGCCCACTCCTAAATGGACATCCAATGTTTGATGCCTTGTTCTGGGGTGATACTGCCAAATAGAGCGTTGCAGGGCCTTTTTAGGTAGTGGCTTCTGTCTTAGGTGCAATGTACCTAACAGGAAGGCCTAGGTGGTCCCAGCACTAAGTGCCCAGGCAAAAGTCTAGCTTTTTTTTGGAAAAAAAGGAAGGGGCGAGGAAAACTTCTAGGAACTGTATATTCACTACTTTTCAACACTTCCAGAATGAAAGTCATTTCCCTTCTTTATTGAATAGTAGCCGCCCCCTGCCACGTGTTGCTGTGGCTCACTCTTTGTATATATGTATATGTATATGTGTGTTTGCGTATAAATATAGGTGTGTTTGCATATATATGTGTGGTTTTGCGCATGCGTTGTAATGTAATTTTTGTTTTTTTGGCTTTTTAAGACTCTTAGATGAAGGGCTAGAAAGCGTGATCATCAAGTTTGCAGTTCACACCAAATTGGGAGGGATAGCCAATACTCCAGAAGACAGGAGCAGAATTCAAAATGATCTGAACAGATTAGAGAGATGGGCCAAAACTAACAAAATGAAGTTCAACAGTGACAAATGCAAGATACTCCACTTTGGCAGAAAAAATGAAATGCAAAGATACAGAATGGGGGATGCCTGGCTCAAGAGCAGTACGTGTGAAAAAGATCTTGAAGTCCTCGTGGACAACAAGTTAAACATGAGCCAACAATGTGATGTGGCGGCAAAAAAAGCCAATGGGATTTTGGCCTGCATCAATAGGAGCATAGTGTCTAGATCAGTCATGCTACCCCTCTATTCTGCCTTTGGTTAGACCACACCTGGAATGTATTGTCAGTCACCTGGGCACCAGGGTCTGAAACGCTCGAAAGCCGGGTTTGGTTGTAGGTTTTCAGAGGGCTATATGGCCATGGTCTAGAAGGCTTCTCTCCTGAACTTTTCGCCTGCATCTATGGCAGCTATCCTCAGGGTATGTTTGCCATAGATGCAGGAGAAACGTCAGGAGAAAGGCCTCTAGACCATGGCCCTATAGCCCGAAAAAACCCACAAGAACCTAGTGATTTACCCGGCCCTCGCTCAGGGTCAACCTAAGTCTGAAACAACTTGAAAGCACAACAACAACAACAACAATCCTATCTCATCACCATAAGCAGGCCCACACTTCCCATTGAAATACTAATAAGTTTATATTTGTTAAAATTGTTCTTCATTTTAATGATTGTATAGATTTTAATTGTTTTTTGCACTACAGATAAGATATGTGCAGTGTGCATAGGAATTCATTCATATATTTTTTTCAAATTATAATCTGGCCCTCCAACAGTTTAAGAGACTGGTACCTGGCCCTCCGTTTAAAAAGTTTGAGGACCCCTGGTCTAGATCTAAGGAAGTCATGCTACCCCTCTATTCCGCTTTGGTTAGACCACACCTGGAATGTTGTGTCCAATTCTGGGCACCACAATTCAAGAGAGATATTGACAAGCTGGAATGTGTCCAGAGGAGGGCGACTAAAATGATCAAGGGTCTGGAGAACAAGCCCTATGAGGAGCGGCTTAAGGAACTGGGCATGTTTAGCCTGAAGAAGAGAAGGCTGAGAGGGGATATGATAGCCATGTATAAATATGTGAGAGGAAGCCAAAGGAAGGAGGGTGCAAGCTTGTTTTCTGCTTCCTTGGAGACTAGGACGCGGAACAATGGCTTCAAACTACAAGAGAGGAGATTCCATCTGAACATGAGGAAGAACTTCCTGACTGTGAGAGCCGTTCAGCAGTGGAACTCTCTGCCCCGGAGTGTGGTGGAGGCTCCTTCTTTAGAAGCTTTAAACAGAGGCTGGATGGCCATCTGTCAGGGGTGATTTGAATGCAATATTCCTGCTTCTTGGCAGGGGGTTGGACTGGATGGCCCATGAGGTCTCTTCCAACTCTTTGATTCTATGATTCTATGATGGTCACTCATTGGGCAGATAGGTGTATTGTGTCCAAATTTGGTGTCAATTCGTCCAGTGGTTTTTGAGTTATGTCAATCCCACAAATGAACATTGCATTTTTATTTATATAGATTGCTGTTTCTATGTTGCTGGTAAATCAGTTCTGTTGGTGTTTATCTCTGAATTTATTGGCCTCCAGAGTTGGACCCCCAGGGCCGGGTGTCTTAGATTGTCGTCACAATTCCTTCATGAAATTAAAATTAGAATTTGCTAGACTGCTAGAAACAGGTACACAGCCACCCATCCCACAACAAGCCAATCAGTCCCCCAAAGAAGGAACAAGGAGGAGATGGCTACAGAACGGCCCAGAAATAGAACTGGTGGCCTTTGGCAGTGTACCTTGCTCTTAACAAGCCAAAATGCTCACCAAGGTAGTGTGACCTCAACCTATAATGCAGTTTCCATACTGTGAAGTATTTCGCTCACTTGTTCCCAGAGACTTCTGGGCGGTTAAAAGCAGAATAAAAAGGAAGACATTATTATTATTATTATTATTATTATTATTATTATTATTATTATTATAAAAGACCTCCAGGATGGCTGGGTGTCAGGGGCAGGGTGGGGCCCAGTCCACTCCACCCTGGAAAGAGCTGGCCAATCTATCCCCCAAAGAAGGAACAGGGAAAGATGGCTAGGAGGAGATACCCAGGATGTCAGGGCCATCATAGTAGGTAAAGATAAAGGTTTTCCCCTGACATGAAGTCCAGTCGTGCCCGACTCTGGGGGTTGGTGCTCATCTCCATTTCTAAGCCGAAGAGCCAGCATTGTCCGTAGACACCTCCAAGGTCATGTGGCCGGCATGACTGCATGGAGTGCCGTTACCTTCCCACTGGAGCGGTACCTATTGATCTACTCACATTTGCATGTTTTCGAACTGCTAGGTTGGCAGAAGCTGGGGCTGACAGCGGAAGCTCATGCCGCTCCCCGGATTCGAACCTGCAATCTTTCGGTCAACAAGTTTAGCAGTTCAGCAGTTTAACCCACTGCACCACTGGAAAAGGATATAATGATGTGGAGCAAGGTACAAAGCCATCCCTATCATTAGGCCAAGTGAGGCAGTGCTTCAAGCTGAGGCTTAATTTTTTTTCTTGTGTCAGGAGCGACTTGAGAAACTGCAAGTTGCTTCTGGTGTGAGAGAATTGGCCGTCTGCAAGGACGTTGCCCAGGGGACGCCTGGATGTTTTGATGTTTTACCATCCTCAGAGGCGGCCCTAGGTAATTTTCAATGGTAAGCAAACAGTATTTTGCCCCCCTCCCCCCAACCAATCACTGATATATATTTTCTTTTCGTCATGGGAGTTCTGTGTGCCATATTTGGTTCAATTCCATCATTGGTGGAGTTCAGAATGCTCTTTGATTGTAGGTGAACTATACATCCCAGTAACTACAACTCGCATATGTCAAGGTCTATTTTCCCCCAAGAGTGCC
Source organism: Anolis sagrei ordinatus (assembly GCF_025583915.1). Taxonomy (NCBI): domain Eukaryota; kingdom Metazoa; phylum Chordata; class Lepidosauria; order Squamata; family Anolidae; genus Anolis; species Anolis sagrei. The sequence goes on along the minus strand of NW_026845477.1, from coordinate 145,088,833 downwards.
TCAAGAGCGCCCCCGGGCAAAATCAACTATACTGCAAATGCTTACTTTGCGTAATGGGTTGAGCCGCCCCTGGGAGGCTTCTCTCATGTCCCCGCATGAGGAGCTGGAGCTGATAGAGGGAGCTCATCCATGCTCTCCTCATATTCAAACCTGCGACCTGTCGGTCTTCAGTCCTGCCGGCAGAGGGGTTTAACCCACTGCGCCACCGGGGGCTCCTGAGGCTTAATAAAAAGGTGGGAAAGTCTTAGTTGTTAATTTATTATTTTATGTTTTTTCCCCCAGAGAGGATTATCTGCCTGAGTTGTCAAAAGGCCTTGGGTACCAAGAACCATGACTTTGGACGAAATGGCAATATTTGCCATTCTTCCTCAGGCAGCAAAATGTCTTGAGTCAGCCCAGTGGGCGTACTCTATAGCAGGGTGCAGCAGGTTGCAGAGGAGTACTATGAAAATTGAGGAAGTTTGTGATGTTTGCCAGAGCCCAATGGGAATCTGATTTTTGCCTCCAACTGCAACACTCCTTTATATTTATTGTCGAAGACTTTCATGTGCGGAATCACTGGGTTGTTGTAGTTTTTTTCGGGCTATATGGCCATGTTCTAGAGGCATTAGATTGTTTCTCCTGTTGTCACTACAAAGTAGAAAACTGCATGCTCACCATTAATGCAGACATCTTTTTACACCTTGTTTACAAAATGGCATTGTGGGGTATGGGGAAAAAGTAGGAGTTTCCCTACTTTTCTGTCCTGTGTGCAAGACAGTATGGAAATTATCAGCATAAATTCCATTGCAAAGATAAATGACAGCATTATTAGCTCTGAATATGTATGGGAGAGAGATTGAGAGATAGGGAGGGAGAGATGGGGAGGGCGATGATAGGACAACTTTGCTAATCCAAACCAATACTGTACAACTTTGAAAATGAAAAGCACAAAAATGACTTGCATTCTCTTCCTGTGTGCTGTGGGGGTCCAACTTTCAAAATGTTATCAGTTTCCATCCCCCTTCTTCTCAATGGGATGTCACTGAAGTATAACAGTGTGATGGAGTAGCCAACCCTCCATCACAGCCCAGTGGCTCCCATTCACCCCACTCCCACCCTGATACAGACATAGCAATACAGTCCTCCTGTTCTCTTCCCTGCCTGTGTTTCATGCTGATCTGAGATTATTCTCTTTTAAGACTGTATCATCACTTTAACACTTTGCATGTGTGTGTGCTTTTAGGCACCTTGGCCATCTCATCAAGTAAAAAAGACAAGCAGGGTCTCAATATTTTGCACAATATGTCAACACATCAATATGCAGCCAGCCACCCCCTCCCCTGACACTGGCCCCTGTACCTACCTATCTACTGCCTGGGCCTGATGGTCCCTTCTTGCCCTTGCAAACGTCTGCAGCAGTCAGAAGCCAGACAATTCTGCTTTACAGAAGGGCTGCCAAGCCAGCATCAGTTCCAACAGCCCTCCCCTTGTCCCACCCTGCTGCCGCCAATGCCAGCCCCTCTCCTCCCTTGGCAGGGCATCACATACTGAAACTCTTCTTCTTTGCTGGACGGATGGAAAATCAACTTTCGGGGGCTGTGTAATCCCTCCATTCCACCCCCTACTCCTCAATCCCCTCTGTTCCTGAAACTGCACTGCTTCTCAGAGGCTGCCAGCCAGGGACCGCAGCTGACCCTCCCCAGTCCTCATTCTTGTCTTACGGCTTCCTAAGTGTCTATTTGTCCTGAAGCCATCCCATCTGCCTTCCCAGAGGGGCTGCTTGCCAGTTGCCAGTCATAGAATCATAGAGTTGGAAGAGACCTCATGGGCCATCCAGTCCAGCATTTGTTTACATAGTTACTTAGTTATTCTGGTTTAATTCTTGTCATTGTAAATACAGTGTAGCCTACTTTTGTGTCCCTTTGACTAGGTTACATAGTCTCAAGAGAAGAATAGAGTCATTGAATCCTAGAGTTGGAAGAGACCTCATGGGCCATCCAGTCCAACCCCCTGCCAAGAAGCAGGAATATTGCATTCAAAGTACCCTCGACAGATGGCCATCCAGACTGTTGAAAAGCTTCCAAAGAAGGAGCTTCCACCACACTCTAGGGCAGAGAGTTCCACTGCTGAATAGCTCTCACAGTCAGGAAGTTCTTCCTAACGTTCAGATGGAATCTCCTTTCTTTTAGTCGCTACTTCTGCTGTTCTCCCAGCTCTTCCTTTGCCCAGGCAGCAGCAATCACACAGCTTTGCCCACAAGCCACTAGAACCTGAGATCCTGCTAGGCCTTCTCCACCTTTGCATCAACTTTTGAAAAGCTGTGTTTGCAAGGCAATCTGGAATATTGTGTCCAATTCTGGGCACCACAATTGAAGAGAGATATTGACAAGCTGGAATGTGTCCAGAGGAGAGCGACTAAAATGATAAAGGGTCTGGAGAACAAGCCCTATGAGGAGCGGCTTAAAGAGCTGGGCATGTTGAGCCTGAAGAAGAGAAGGCTGAGAGGAGATATGATAGCCATGTATAAATATGTGAGAGGAAGCCACAGGGAGGAGGGAGCAAGCTTGTTTTCTGCTTCCCTGGAGACTAGGACGCGGAACAATGGCTTCAAACTACAAGAGAGGATATTCCATCTGAACATGAGGAAGAACTTCCTGACTGTGAGAGCCGTTCAGCAGTGGAACTCTCTGCCCTGGAGCGTGGTGGAGGCTCCTTCTTTGGAAGCTTTTAAACAGAGGCTGGATGGCCATCTGTCAGGGGTGATTTGAATGCAATATTCCTGCTTCTTGGCAGGGGGTTGGACTGGATGGCCCATGAGGTCTTCCAACTCTTTGATTCTATGATTCTATGATGCTATGTGCGATGTGCAGACAAAGAAGCAATGATTGAAATGTTCAGGCCCATAGCCAGGATTTTGATTTGTGGGGGGGGGGGGGGGGGGGGGCTGAGTCTGAGTGAAATAGGGTCTACCCTAGCAAACCTTTTGTATCGTTTGGGGAATATTTATTGAGAACGACTTAAGAGACAGATGGGAAATTACCTCCACAAGAAGAAATGGTGTTTTGGAAAGAGAATGTAAATTGAAGTGGCTCAGAAAGGAGTGGGGGACAGAGGTGAACAAAAAAAATGTATGCAAGATATATATACACTTATAGTTGATGTAATGATTTGAGTACGGAATATAAGAGTATTGAAGGTATTGATGTATTCTAAGAAAATCAATAAAAATATATTTTTAAAAGTTTAAGATCTTCTGGTGAGGCCCTGCTCTCGGCCCTGCCTTTGGTGCAAACACTCTTGGCAGGGATGAGGGACAGGTCCTTCTCAGTGGTGGCCCCCGCCTGTGGAACTCGCTTCCCAGCGAAATCAGGTCAACAGTATACTTCCTCGCCTTCAGGAGGAAATTGAAAACGTGGTTGTGGGACCTGGCCTTTGGGTAGCCGTCAGATAATTTGACAATGGTAATAATAATAATGTTATGGAAAATGGACTATGGACAGGCTTCCGGTTGTGTTGTGCTCGCTGAATTCATTTCTACATAAGTATTATTGCACTTTTTATTAATGTTCTTTTTATTTTAACACTAATTTTAAAACTAATTTACTATGTTTTATATGTAATTCTGTATGTATTATTTATATGTAATGGCATCAAATTGTGCCGGATGTAAACTGCCCTGAGCGCCCCCCCCCCCCCCGGGTTTTATTAATTGTAATGTAAATATCTGATATGCAGGATGTATTTTCATTCACAGGACCATATTTGGCACGAACACCTGATATGCCCAAATTTGAATACTGCTGTGGTTTGGGATGGGGATTGATTTTGTCATTTGGGAGTTGTAGTTGCTGGGATAGTTCATCTACAATCAAAGAGCATTCTGAACTCCCCCAATGATGGAACTGAATCAATCTTGGTACACACAACTCCCATGACCAACAGACAATACTGGAAGGATTTGGTGGGCATTGACCTTGAGTTTGGGAGTTGTAGTTCACCTACATCCATGTACACTCAAACAATGATGGATCTGGACCAAACTTGGCATGAATGCTCAATATGTCCAAATGTGAACACTGGTGGAGTTTGGGGAAAATAGACCTTGACATTTGGGAGCTAAAGTTGCTGGGATTTATAGTTCATCTACAATCAACGAGCATTCCGAACCCCACCATTGATATAATTGGGCCAAACTTCCCTCACAGAACTCCCATGACCAACAGGAAATACAGTGTTTTCTGATGGTCTTTGATGACCCCTCTGACACCCATTTGCAACCCCCAAATTGAGAAACGTTGCTATAGGGCCTAGGTGATCACTCGTGACCGAGTATAATGGACCCTAAAAATGAATGGCACACATTCAGAGATGGCTGAATTTCATTTTCAGCGGTGCTTGTTGGTTTTCATCCCTGACTGCACAAGTCTCCAGCTCTCAATGAGTACTTAGCCTAAATAGATTAGAGTGGGGGATTCCTTCCCCAATTTCCTTTATGAAGCTTAAGATGGGGCTTAGAAGGGGGTTGTCTTACTCATCTTTGCATGTCACTATCTCCTCCCCCTTTGAATACTTAGCAATGTGATCTCTTCAGGGAAAATGTGATCTCTTAGCCATGTGATTTCTTCAGGGAAAACGTAACTTCCTCTTTATTGCCCTGGCAAAGCCATGTGGTCAGAGTTCATCATATTGGCTCTTTTCTCCTTTTGTCTTCTCTAGAGTGAGGAGGCATCTTGCCATTGTCCAAGTAAGTTGTAGTAGATATTAGGCCTGTGCGGTTTCGTTCGTTAATTTCGTAATTCGTTATTAATTCGTTAATTTTAGCATTTACGAAGCGATATCAAAACACATTTTCAAACCCGGAAGGGTTTTAAAATATCGAACCGGCAGCCCCCATAGATTTAACGAGCTTCCGCTCGTTTCGTTAATGGGATGGAGGCTGCTGGTGCCTGGGAGCCAATCCGGCGCTCCCAAGCACCCAAGCAGTGCACCGTGGCTGCTTTTGATTGGCCGGTGAGCCCTTTAAAAGCGGCTCCGCGTGGCCGTACAGCTGAGCTCATTGCTGCAGAGGGCGAGGGAGAGAGAAGAGGTCCAACTCCGGGAGGGTTTGCATTGGGTTGGCTTGGCTTGGCTAGCAACTGGATTGGATTCATTCCTTGCTCATTCCTTGGATTCATTCCTTGCTGCTGTGCTTAGTGCTGCTTTATATTCCTTGCTTGGATTCGTTACTTCCTTCGGTTTTTGTGAATTTGTTTCTTAATTTTCCATTTTTAAATATTTTTTAATATTATTTTTAATATTATTTTAATTATTATTTTTTAATATTATTTTAATTATTATTAAATATTATTATTTAATATTATTTTAATGTTGCTGTGTGCTCTCATTTGCTGTCTCCTGCCTGTGTTTGGTCCACATCAGGGCCATTTTTTGGTTAATTTTCCATTTTTGAATATTTTCTAAAAATACCTGCCTTTTATTCTTAAAAAATACAAAAAATATTCTAAAAAAGAAAAGACTCTTCTGTTGGTGTGTGCTCTCATTTGCCCTTTCTCGTGGCTGTGTTTGGTCCACATCAGGGCCATTTTTGGGTTAATTTTCCATTTTTGAATATTTTCTAAAAATACCTGCCTTTTATTCTTAAAAAAAATACAAAAAATATTCTAAAAAAGAAAAGACTCTTCTGTTGGTGTGTGCTCTCATTTGCCCTGTCTCGTGGCTGTGTTTGGTCCACATCAGGGCCAGTTTTTGGTTCATTTTCCATTTTTGAATATTTTCTAAAAATACCTGCCTTTTATTCTTAAAAAATACAAAAAATATTCCAAAAAAAGAAAAGACTCTTCTGTTGGTGTGCTCTCTCGTTTGTCCTGTCTCGTGGCTGTGTTTGGTCCACATCAGGGCCAGTTTTTGGTTAATTTTCCATTTTTGAATATTTTCTAAAAATACCTGCCTTTTATTCTTAAAAATACAAAAAATATTCTAAAAAAGAAAAGACTCTTCTGTTGGTGTGTGCTCTCATTTGCCCTTTCTCGTGGCTGTGTTTGGTCCACATCAGGGCCATTTTTGGGTTAATTTTTCCATTTTTGAATATTTTCTAAAAATACCTGCCTTTTATTCTTAAAAAAATACAAAAAATATTCTAAAAAAGAAAAGACTCTTCTGTTGGTGTGTGCTCTCATTTGCCCTGTCTCGTGGCTGTGTTTGGTCCACATCAGGGCCAGTTTTTGGTTAATTTTCCATTTCTGAATATTTTCTAAAAATACCTGCCTTTTATTCTTAAAAAAATACAAAATATTCGCTTTAACGAATCGATTCGTTATTATTTCAATATCGAATCGAATCGTATTTAATGACGATGCTTCGGAAGCCGCTTTTGCGCATGCGCGATCGCGCCCCGCCATTTTAACGAATCGATTCGTTATACCCTTAACGAACCGACCCCGCACCAATAACGAAGCTTCGGAAGTGATTTTGCGCATGCGCGGGGGTTCGCCATCTTTACAAAATGTTTTGTAAATATTTACGAAATTTCGTAAATACCAAAACTTTTTTTTGGGAAAGTTTTGTAATTATTTTAAATATCGAAACAAAAAAACACCCCAATTACAAATCGATTTTAGAAACAAATTTTTTCTTGATCAACCAGGCCTAGTAGATATAGTTACTTTTATTATTTTGCTTTTTCCTTTCTTTTCTTCCAAAGATAGCTCAGTGAAGCTAGTTAGCTCCAAGAACCTTTCCTATCTAGAATGTATTTTTTCTTCTTGTTAAAAACGTTGTCCGGTCTCATTGTTGTCGTTCCATTTTCCTATGTCAGTTACTCTGCATTTGGAAACGCTTGTTCAAAAAGCCATGTCTTGACTTGTTTCCGAAATGTTAAAAGGGAGGTGGCCGATCTAATATCTATAGGTAGGGCATTCCACAACCGAGGGGCCACCACTGAGAAGGGTCTGCCTCTCGTCTCCGTTAAACATACTTGTGATGAAGGTGGTAACGAGAGCAGGGCCTCCCCAGATGATTTTAAGGTCCTAGATGCTTCATAAGGGGAGATACGTTCAGACATGTAAGTTGGACCAGAACCGTTTAGGGCTTTATAGGCTAAAGCCAGCACTTTGTACATCCAATGGCTTTGTTTAGATGGGAGGAAAGGTGCAGTAAATCCTTTGGATAACCGCAGTGGAACAAAATGCTTTTTGGACTGCTGATCAGAAAGCAGGGCTTGAGGAAAGGGTCAAGCATTGCCTCCTCAAAGTTACTGTCCTAGAGTATTTCATACACCAACATATTCATACAACACACCCAGCTTATTTAAAGCTTTTCCAATCAGGAATCCTTTGCATCCCGTGTTTGGTCATTAGTCACCAAATTCTCCTTGATTCTTCTACATTTATTTATTTATTCATTTATTTAAAGGATTTGTTCTCCGCCCTTCTCACCCCGAAGGGGACTCGGGACAGAGCACAGCATATATACAGCGAATATTCCATGCCGGGACAAGAATTCATATGAATATACATAAACATTAAAAACATTTATCAAAATATTAAAATACACCATTTAAAACTGTCCTAGTCATCTGCATCAAATCTAAATTGCCCTGGTAAAGTTTCTTATCGCTGCCTTATTGCACTGCCCGAAAGCTTGGTCCCATAGCCAAGTTTTTACCATCCTTCTGAAGGACAGGAGGGAGGGGGCTGATCTGATCTCATCAGGAAGGGAGTTACATAGCCAGGGGGCAATCACCGAGAAGGCCCTGTCTCTCGTCCCCACCAATCACGCCTGTGGCAATGGCAGGATGGAGAGCAGGGCCTCCCCAGGGGATCTTAATCTCCACGGTGGTTCATAGGGTGTTGTAGTAATTTGGACCTTTTATACTGTGTTTGGCATTCTTGAGGCTTCTGGGTCTTGACATAGGGGGAGATGCATTCAGACAGGTAATATAATAATAATAATAATAATAATAATAATAATAATAATAATAATAGTAATAATAACTTTATTTATATCCCGCCACCATCCCCCCAAGGGACTCGGAGTGGCTTACATGAGGCCAAGCCCGACAACACATCAATAAAACAAAAAGCAATAATAAAAAACAATACAATTAATATAACTCACATATAAACAATAACACGCAAGAATTTAAGAAACCTATGGCCGGGCAAAATGTAATAGTTTAAAATTTAAAAAATAAACGCTGGGCATGAACAGAGGTAGGATGTACCTGGTAAGAGGGTTTTTAAAAGAAATGAAGGGAGAGCAACCCAACGAGTAGTTAAAGTGCTTCTGAGGACATTTTGCTGGGAATTATTTCCTTATTCAGGGAAGGCACACTGGAACAGCCACGTTTTCAGGCTCCTCCTAAAGACTGCCAGGGCTGTAGCCAGAAACAAATTTCGGGGGGGGGGGGGTTGAAAATTTGGGGGGGAGTTGAAACCTGCCTCCTAGCTCACGCTGAAGCCAAGAGCACAGCAGGGGGCAGAGCAGCCTTCAATAGCCTGCAGCTCCGCCCCTGTCAACCACCTCCACCAAGTCTGGCCTCCTTAATGAGAGCATTCAAACACCCCCCTCAACTTGGTTGCTTCGCTACATTGGCTATTGCTGCAAGTAATGACAGTGTGAATAAATTGTCAATATTTGCTTGAGATAGTGCTTGCAGTTCTGGAGGGACTCTTAATTTTTTGCATCTCATAGACTTAGCATGGGGATTTGGTTAACAAGTTAAAATTCATGAGTAAACCAGGTTTTTCTTAACCTGAAAAATTTCGGAGCGGGGGATTGAACCCTTAAACTCCCACCTTTCCAGGCTCCTCCTAAAGACTGCCAATGTGGGGGCTTGCCTGATATCCTTAGGAAGTGAGTTCCAGAGTCGGGGGCCACCACAGAGAAGGCCCTCTCCCTCGTCCCCACCAATCACGCCTGCGAAGGGGAAGGGCAAGAGCAGGGGTCCTCAAACTTTTTAAACAGAGGGCCAGGTCACAGTCCCTCAAACTGTTGGAGGGCCGGATTATAATTTGAAAAAAAAAAACATGAATGAATTCCTATGCACACTGCACATATCTTTTTTGTAGTGCAACCCCCCTTAAAACAATACAATAACTAAAATGAAGAACAATTTTAACAAATATATACTTATTAGCTTTTCAATGGGAAGTGTGGGCCTGCTTTTGACTGATAAGATAGGTTGTTGTTGTTGTTGTTGTTGTTGTTGTTGTGTGCTTTCAAGTCGTTTCAGACTTAGGTTGACCCTGAGAGAGGGCCGGGTAAATGACCTTGGAGGGCCGTATTCAGACAGGTAAATTGGGCCAGAGTCGTTTAGGGCTTTATAGGCCAAAGCCAGCACTTTGAATTGTGCCCGGTAGCAAATTGGCAGCCAGTGGAGCTGGCATAACATGGGAGTTGTGTGCTTCCTGTATGCTGCCCCAGTTATTAACCTGGCCACCTCTCGTTGGACTATTTGAAGCTTCTGAGCAGTCTTCAAAGGCCTGAACATCAAGCAAAAAGTGGGTGCTAGAAACAATATCATACGAAAGCTGACTGGCAAAACCTGGGGATCACAACCAGATACAGTGAATCTGCTGGTGAGTATGCATGCCCAGTGTGGAACACATCTCACCATGCTAAAACAGTGGATGTGGCTCTTAATGAGACATGCCGCATTATCACGGGGTGTCTGCGCCCTACACCACTGGAGAAATTACACTGCTTAGCCGGTATTGCACCACCTGACATCCGCCGGGAAGTAGCAGCCAATAGTGAAAGGACCAAGGCAGAAATCTCCAGCTCATCCCCTGTTTGGGTATCAGCCAGCACGTCAACGACTTAAATCAAGAAATAGTTTTCTAAGATCTACAGAGACACTCGCTGGAACACCTCAGCAAGCGAGAGTCCAAAAGTGGCAGGCTCAACCCCAGCACCTCAACCAATGGCTGATACCAAATGAGAGACTCCCTCCTGGGCACACAGAAGACTGGGCGACTTGGAAGGCACTGAACAGACTGCGCTCTGGCACCACGAGATGCAGAGCCAACCTTCAGAAATGGGGCTACAAAGTGGAATCCACGACATGCGAGTGTGGAGAAGAGCAAACCACTGACCACCTGCTGCAATGCAACCTGAGCCCTGCCACATGCACAATGGAGGACCTTCTTGCAGCAACACCAGAAGCACTCCAAGTGGCCAGATACTGGTCAAAGGACATTTAACCAACTACCAAACTCACAAGTTGTGTATTTTTCTGTTTGTTTGCTTTGTTCTGTTAGAAATGTAATATAATTGACTGGTTGCTCTGACACGACAAATAAATAAGTCTTCAAAGGCAACCCCACGTAGAGTGCGTTGCAGTAGTCTATCCTAGATGTAACGAGAGTGTGGACCACTGTGACCAAGTCTGACTTCCAAAGGTACAGGCGTAACTGGCACACAAGTTTTAATTGTGCTCCAAAAAATGAATGAAGGAAGTGAGTTTGGAAAAGCTGTGTTTTGGACCACAACTCCCAGTATCTTCCAGCCAGCATGGCCTTAAAGGCAATATTCCCAAGGTCTGCCACTCCTTTGGGCCACAGCAGAGGAATCTGGATGTCCTTGTTGGGCTGGCCACTTTGATCTCCTGTCTAATACCCATGCAAAAGACTTCTTCTCCATCAGCAAAATCCAAGCTAGAGATGCCAGTAGGAAAGAGCTGTTCCTCCTCCTGCCCTCTCTTTGCCCCATATCTAGAGGCGGATGTCTTCCGACAGAGGGTGAAGTCATTTCCCTTCCTTAACCTCATTGAACAAAAAGTTCTTGAGAAAAAGGAAGCTATTTTGGTCTCCCTGAGGTTTATTTATAGGGCCTCTCAGCGCCTGAAAGCGAAAGTGATTCATCCCCCACTGCATATTTGTCGAGCTGCCTCCTCTCCCCCCATTTACCCTCCCTCCACATCCCCCCCTGGTCTGGCCTTTACGCTTGGTCGATAATGACACGGTTCCCAACCTCAGCACTGTGTGATCATCACAGCACCTTTTTGCCTCATTATCAGGGAGTGGGTCCCATTTGAGATGGAGTCCCTCCTGCCAGCTGCCAGCTTGTTAATAAATTACAAGTCCCGGCCCTTCTCCCAGCAGCATCCATTGAGGGAGATGTTGGGGAGGGAGGGAATCACACACACCCCTTGTCTCACACATACACGTCGGCATCCTTCAAAGGGGCAAAGAGAGCCCTAATACAAACCAAAGTGGAGTAAATGCCTAAGCAATGCATGCACATAGAGTACATAGGTGTACTTGTTGCCCCAAAGAGCTTGCAATCTGAAATCCAACATGGGAGGAAGAGAATGCAATGCTTCCACACACACACACACCAATCTGTTGCCAGTAGGGTCTATAGATGGTTGTGGGGTGTGTGTATATATATATACACTAGCCATCCCCTGCCATGCGTTGCTGTGGCCCAGTGTGGTGATCTGGAAAATAAAGTAATGAGAAAGTGTTGGTTTCTAATATGTGTAATTTATTTATGCTTGTGGGTAAACAGTATTTCTTGCTGTTTCTTTGTCATTACTACTCTGGAACATACAACATATGATTGTTCTTCTTTAGGGGTCCCTTCCAGATCTATACTATATCTCCCTGTGTGTGAATCATATATATCCATCCATATCTATGGCTGGCTGGCTCTTTGTCAGGAGGGTTTTAATTATATTTTCTTGCCTTGGTGAAGGGAGTTGGACTGGATGACCTTAAGTATTTTCTGTTGGTCATGGGAAGTTTTCTCCAATTCTCTTCTTGGTGGGATTCAGAATGCTCTTTGATTGTAGGTGATGTATAAATCCCAGCAACTACAACTCCCAAATGTCAAGGTCTATTTCCCCCAAACTCCATCTGTGTTCATGTTTGGGCATATGGAATATTCGTGCCAAGTTTGGTCCAGATCCATCATTATTTGAGTCCACAGTGTTCTCTGGATGTAGGTGAACTATAACTCCCAAACTCAATGACAATGCTCACCAAACCCTTCTAGTTTTTTCTGTTGATCATGGGAGTCCTATGTGCTAAGTTTGGTCCAATTCCATCATTGGTGGCGTTTAGAATGCTCTTTGTAGGTTAACTATAAATCCCAGCAGCTACAACTCCCAAATGACAAAATCATTTTTTGCATGATGGTACTCCTTGGGTTAGTAGGTGTCTTGTGGCCAAATTTGGCGGCAATTCGTCCAGTGGATTTTTAGTTATGTCAATCCCATAAACGAACATTACGTTTTTATTTATATAGATTTCAAATATTTGTACCCCGTCCTTCTCAAACCCCCCCCCCATGGGAGCGGGGACTCAGGGCAGCTTACATCCGGCACAATTCGATGCCATTACATATAAATAATACATATAGTAATACATATAAAAACACAGAAAATTTATTGTAAAATTAGTTTTAAATAAAAAGAACATTAATAAAAAGTGCAATAATACTGGCTTGCCTTATGTAGAAATGAATTCAGCGAGCACAACACAATCGGAAGCCTGTCCATAGTCCATTTCCCATAACATTTCCCATAACATTTCCCATAACATTTATAATTATTACCATTGTCAATTATCTGCCAGCTACTCAAAGCCCTAGTCACATTTCCAATTTCCTTCTGAAGGCGAGGAGGGATGTTGTTGACCTGATTTCGCTGGGGAGCGAGTTCCACAGGCGGGGGCCACCACCGAAAAGGCCCTGTCCCTCGTCCCCGCCAAGTGTGTTTGCGCCAAAGGCAGGGCCAAGAGCAGGGCCTCCCCCAGAAGATTAACCTTTGATTCTGGCCATAATTTCTAGCCACCAGAATTAATGACATCAGATGGACCAGTGGAGCTCATTGGGGGCATGGGAAGCCCGTCACCCCATGCCCAGCTTTGCCCCACTCACCTGAGTCTCCATCTCCATCACCTGAGTCTCCATCGCCAAGTGTCCAGCTTCCCCCCGTTGACTTCTATTAAATACAGGAAGCCGCCTGTTTTGCCGTGGTGGCATGTGCTGGTTCGCCAGAAGTTGCTCTATGTCATTGGATGGGAGCCAACAGGCTCTGTTGTAAAAGTATTGGCATACTATGATATTTATAATACTAGCCATCCCCTGCCACTCGTTGCTGTGGCCCAGTCTGGTGATCTGGAAAATAAAGTAATGGTTTCTAATATATGTAATTCCTTTATGCTTGTGGGTAAACAGTATTCCTTGTTGTTTCTATGTCAGTGTTGATGTGGAGACTGTCTAGTTTGCCTAATTTGGAACATCCAACATATAATTGTCCTTTTTTAGGGGTCCCTTCCGAATCTATGATACTATATCTCTGTGTGTGAATCATATATATCTATGGCTGGATGGCTCTTTGTCAGGAGCGCTTTGATTACTTTTTCTGGACCTGGTGAAGGGAGTTGGACTGGATGACCTTAAGTATGGTGGTTCTGTGTGGAAAGTTTGCCCCAGTTCTGTCGTCGGTGGGGTTCAGCATGCTCTTTGATTGTAGGTGATATATAAATCCCAGCAACTACAACTCCCAAATGTCAAGGTCTATTTCCCCCAAACTCCACCAGTATTCACATTTGGGCAAAGTGAGGATTCATGCCAAGTTTGGTCCAGATCCATCATTGTTTGAGTCCAAAGTGTCCTCTGGATGTAGGTGAACTACAACTCCAAAACCAAAGGACACTGCCCACCAAAACGTTCCAGTATTTTCTATTGGTCATGGGAGAACTGTGTGCTAAGTTTGGTTCAATTCCATTGTTGGTGAGGTTCAGAATGCTCTTTGATTGTAGGTGAATTATAAATCCCAGCAACTACAACTCCCAAATGACAAAATCAATTTTTTGAGTGAAGGACATACATTGGGTTGTTAGGTGTCTCGTGTCCAAATTTGGTGTAAATTAGTCCAGTGGCTTTTGAGTTCTGTTAATCCCACAAACGAACATTACATTTTTATTTATATAGATTATAAATATAATATAATAGCCCTAGCTTCTGCCAACCTAGCAGTTTGAAAACATGCAAATGTGAGTAGATCAATAGGTACCGCTCCGGCAGGAAGGTAACGGCGCTCCATGCAGTCATGCCGGCCACATGACCTTGGAGGTGTCTACGGACAATGCTGGCTCTTCGGCTTAGAAATGGAGATGAGCACCACACCCCAGAGTCAGACATGACTGGACTTAATGTCAGGGAACTACCTTTACCTTTACCTATAATATAATATAATAATATAATATAATATAATATAATATAATATAATATAATATAATATAATATAATATTACATAATATAATATAATATATTGTATATACATCTAATATTTATAATATTATAATGTAATGCAATATACTACTACTACTACTACTAATAATTATAATATGATATTATAATTATATATTTATATTACATGTAATATTACTAATAATATTACAATATAATGGTATAGCACAATATAGTAACATTTAATACTGATATTGTACAATGCTAATAACATAATATATTGTGTGTATATATATATATATATATATTGTAAGCAGCTCTGAGTCCCTTCGGGGTGAGAAGGGCGACATCAAAATGTCATAAATAAATAAATAAATAGTGGTGTATGCCGCTGTAAAGGACCTCATGTGATGAGGTCATCAGAGCCATGTGTTGCTTTGTCCGCCATGTTTCTTAAATAGCCCCATTACAGCATGCAGTAGAAAATCCCACTGTTTAACTATGCTTGTGTTTGTCCTATCCCACACTTTCAGTTTTAATGGACGATCCTTCATTCTAATAATATGGGAGAGGGAAGAAAATGACTGGTGTGAGCACCTTATGTTCCAGATATATAATGTTCCTCAAGGTGGAAGACTCAAAAGACACGGTATTTGTGAATCCTCTGATGTTTCCAGAGTGACCGCCAGACTGTCTCACACTTTCAAAGAGAGTGATTGGTTTGCCACATGGTGTTTTTGTGGAAGAATCAGTAGAGGGCAGCACAGGTACATCAGTGGTGCTGGCGTGGTGCCTGATTTGGGATACACTAAGCACAGCTATGAGAGAGCTTTCTTGGCCCTCAAGCAGGGATCAGCCAATGGGAGGCTACTGACCATCCAACCTGCAGTGTCCTCATGTGGGACAAGGGGCACCAGCCCAGTTCTAGTGACTCTGGTGGTTTTGGGATGCTCATTCCAATAAGTTTGCTTTCCCCTTTTTCATCACTCAGACAGAGTACTACAGACAGAGGCTCAAGAAGGAGTATTAACCACTCACTTGCAGCTTTCGTCATTCTTTTGGACCTCTTTCCATCACCGGAATTCAGAGATGAAGAATACAAGAGCAGCTGCTAGCTCCAACCAACTTCTACTCCAGATTTTAAAAAGAAGCACCCTTACTTCACTTAGGTGATCCCTGGTTGTTCAAGTAGGATAATCCTCCAGGGTGGGTCCCTATTCTTGATCTGCAACACCCATCACTTACTTTCCTTAGGTGATCCCTTGTTGTCCGAGTAGGATAGTCTTCCAAGATCAATGTACTGGTGTTGGGTCCATAGGTGACCATGGAGCCCTATTCTTGATCTGTATCTTCTCCCGCAGTGTGGGCATTGGTTTCCAGGTAGAAGGTGGTCCCGGTCGGGGTTGGCTTGACGCACCTTCCTCTTGGCATGCTTCTCTATTTTGCCCTCCATTCATGCCTCTTCAAATTCTGCAGCATTGTTGGTCACAGCTGACTTCCAGCTGGAACGCTCATGGGCCAGGGCTTCCCAGTTCTCAGTGTCTATACCAGAGTTTTTAAGGTTGGCTTTGAGCCCATCTTTAAATCTCTTTTCCTGCCCACCAACATTGCATTTTCCGTTCTTAAGTTCGGAGTAGAACAACTGCTTTGGGAGATGGTGGTTGGGCATCCGGACAATGTGACCGGTCCAGCGGAGTTGATGGCGGAGGACCATCGCTTCAATGCTGGTGGTCTTTGCTTCTTCCAGCACGCTGACATTTGTCCGCTTGTCTTCCCAAGAGATTTGCTGGATTTTCCGGAGGCAGCGCTGATGAAATTGTTCCAGGAGTTGCATGTGACGTCTGTAGACAGTCCACGTTTCGCAGGCACCCAGGGTGACCCAGTTCTTATTCTCTGCCCCTCCTTCAGCACTTGCCTCCTCACGCAGTCTGTGTGTGTAAACAAAAAAATGTACCTTTCCAATCCTTAGGGGAGTCTTTGTGTATTGTGAGGGTACATAGTACTCAAAATTCCCCATGTCATCAGAAGCCTTTGAGTCTGCAGGTTCAAGCATATGCCATTCAGATACCCAGAGCAAAGAAAAACACCCTCAAGGTGAAATCAATTCAACTCAAATGAGTATTCAAGATCCTGGCTGTTGTTATTTTAAGTGTACCTTCAAGGTTTTTTTTTTTTTCCAGTTTATGCTGATCCTAAGACAAATGTGTCATAGGGTTTTCTTGGCACGAGGAAGGTTGCCATTCTCTCCTCTGAGACTGAGAAACTGTTATTGAGGCGTAGTGGCAATTTGAAACCTCATTTCCAGACCCATTGTCCTGTGTTTAAACCAGTACACCATGCTGGCTAATCAAGATCCTAGACTTGGAGACACATGCCTAACCAAAATATGTCTCCCATCCAACTCCTCCCAAATTTATATGTGATTTATACCAATTGTATTGTATTTTTGTTTTGTTTTATTGCTTTTGATTAATATGTACTGTTGGGCTTGGCCTCATGTAAGCCGTTCTGAGTCCCTTGGGGAGATGGTGGCAGGGTATAAATAAAATTATTATTATTATTATTATTATTATTATTATTATTATTATTATTATTATTATAAATCCATCCTTACTCTGCTGTAGACCCCCTATCAAACATCCATTTTTTAATCAGTGGAGAGTAGATGGGAATGACATAGAAGCATCCAGCTATCTGTAGCTGGATGCACATCAAAGGCATCATCCTCTGTAAATTATAGAGGATGATAAGAGAGGTAATAGAAAGTGCTTGCTGCTGTGTATCCATCTATAGCAGTGGTTCTCAATCTGTGGGTCCCCAGGTGCTTTGGCCTACAGCTCCCAGAAATCCTAGCCAGTTTACCAGCAGTTACCAGCAGATTTCTGGGAGTTGAAGGCCAAAACATCTGGGGACCCACAGGTTGACAATGACTAATCTATGGGAACATAACCAAGCACTCTCTTTTGTGGTCTTCCTACTCTCCACTGGCCAGGAAAGGGCTGTATTGGGGAGGGGGGGAAGCAGAAACAAAGAAATATAGTATTGTATTTTCGAAGGCTTTCATGGCTGGAATCACTGGGTTGCTGTAGGTTTTTCCGGCTATATGGCCATGTTCTAGAAGCATTCTCTCCTGACGTTTTACCCGCATCTATGGCAAGCATCTATGGCAAGCATCCTCACAACTTCTGAGGATGCTTGCTGTAGTGAATTTTATGATCTATGTTGTATTTTTGGTGTGTAGCTCTAGGTTACAATATGGCTGATAGGGAAGAATTGGCTCAAATAGGGTAGCAACAGTGAAGGCAGGATTAATTTGCATATGTGAAGCCGATTGGTCATATGTAGATGAGAGTATGCCAGGATTTGAAAAGGCCGCTTAGCCAGAATGGCAGTTACAGAACTGAACATTCTAAAGGGGCGGAGTCAAGTTTGAAAGAAGCAGTTAAGAGTTTGTCAGTTAAAAAAAAGAAGGGGGGAGCAGTTAGAAACCTCGGTTAGAGAGAAGCAGTCGGGAAAATAGAGCTTAAGGTTTAAGGAAAAATAAGAAGGCGTCAGTGTGGCCTAAGTCAGAAAATAGTTCAGCCAAGGGTATATGAAGAAAGTAGCATATTTGTTGATGTGAGATAGTGAGGGTTTCATAAGAAAAGTCAACTGAGTGAATGATACTGAATGTAAGACTCGAGACTGTAACAAAACACAAATGTAACCATAAAGCATTGGAACCAGAAGCTATAAATAAACTTTGTTACTTGGTTGCTTACCGGAGTGTCTCAAGCATGTGATATAAAGCACAAAGGTTAAACAGCTCCCAAGAAAGCCCCAGCCAATTTAAAAAGGAAACTGCAGCAATACAAGGTGGTAAAGGAATTTAGAAAGGAAATTCTTTTCCCCCTCACTGAGTCAAGAAGGTATTAAAGTGGCGAAAGAAAACTACATATGTGGTGTGGCATTACGTATTCAGTTATGTGCAATGTTACGCCCCACACTTGCCATAGATGCAGGCGAAACATCAGGAGAGAATGCTTCTAGAACATGGTCATATAGCCCAAAAAACCTACAACAATCCAAATATAGTATTGTTGAAGGCCTTCATGGCCAGAATCACTGGGTTGCTGTGAGTTTTCTGGGCTGTATTACCATGTTTCAGAAGCATTCTCTCCTTGAGAATGATTCTGGAACGTGGCCATACAGCCCGGAAAACCCACAGTAACCCAAAGAAATATAGGTTTCTTGAGGATTTTGTGACTGTATGGGTGGCACACATTTCTGACTTCCAACCACCAAAAAACTGAGATATGATAGTGTATGTTGGACTTATACCATTGTGGCTCACTAAGACGATGCCAATTTAACATCTCTTAATGTGTGGATTATTTTCTTATCTCACTGAATTCCCTGAAAGAGGGAATAAATGTCCCCTGAATGGGACCGGCCTATTTCCAATAACAGCATGTCACTTTGGCTTGGGTCCAACACAATTTGCTGAAAATGGTAGATAGGATATTTTTGGTACCCATGCATTACATTGGTTTGGACAATAAACAGTATCCACTGACAGAAATCAATGCATTTGTTTTGATATTTAGCTGCTTTTAGTTTGTAGCAAAATAAAAAAGTAACTCCTTCAAAAACTATATGTGACAAGCACATGAGACATTGTTTACAACCTCTTGGGTGACAATGCCAAATGATGTCTTCATTGTAGCTCTACTTCATTGTAGATTATGAGACAGACATGTCTCTGGAGACCAGCATTTGTTTACTTAGTTATTCTGGTTTCATTCTTGTCATTGTAAATACAGTGTAGCTTACTTTTGTGTCCCTTTGATTAGGTTACATAGTCTCAAGAGAAGAATAGAGTCATAGAATCATAGAGTTGGAAGAGACCTCATGGATCATCCAGTCCAACCCCCTGCCAAGAAGTAGGAAATTTGCATTCAAATCACCCCCAACAGATGACCATCCAGCCTCTGTTTAAAAGCTTCCAAAGAAGGAGCCTCTCAGGGCCGTAGCCAGAAAAAAATTTCGGGAGGGGTTGAAATTTTCAGGGGGGGGGGGGGTTGTGAAACCTGCCTCCTAGCTCACGCTGAAGCAAAGAGCACAGCAGAGGCAGAGCAGCCTTCATTAGCTTGCAGCTCCGCCCTTGTCAACCACCTCCACCAAGTCTGGCCTCCTTAATGAGAGCATTCAACCCCCCCCCCCCCAACTTGGTTGCTTCACTACTGTTCTGTTGCGCGCTGGGCCTGTAAATAATTGTCTTTAGAACAGGATGTGCAACCTTTGCCCAGCGGGAAGCCAGGGGGCCTAAAGAGAAGTTCTCAGAGGTTTCCACCACAAACAGTCTTTAGATGGCTTGAGAAGTACAACAAAGTCTTTTATTAATGAACAATCAAACAGAAACTTCTCTTGTCTTCAGTAAAGTTAAGCAAATGATTCCAAGCTTTTGGGCAACTGGTGAATTCCTAATCTTGCCCACGAAGGACAGGCAACTGTCTTCAATAACTTCTTCTTTAAAGGAAAATCCCCGTTTTAACTTCTCCCAGGCTGACTGTAATCTAACCCTTACTGATGTGGGCTCCGCTACCGGGTCGAACTGCGTCTTGAACGCCAAGTGGACCTACCAGCAAGGCAGTAGATGTTCTCCAGCTGGAGTTCTTTGGTCTTTAGGGCTGTTTTCCTGGAAATTCTTTAGATACTCTTAAGACCTTTCTCCCCCGGAAGGTCTTAAGGGTTGAAGCTTTTGTACAGGGGAAGCTTGCACACATCCTATACATAAGCTTACCTTGCTGAGACTAACTAAAAATGGCTCCCTTCCCTTCCCAATTGCCCTGAGCAAGGGGCGGGACCAAAACTTAACAATGATGGACAGGTGACTTGCCCTATGACTGCAACCAAAGAAGCCACCTATCTGCAGAGTCCCTGAAACCTAGGACTGCAAGCAAACATTTAATACAAAGCAAATAAAGTTGGAGCTCCTGGTACAGCTGTACCAGAACAACTACATCGGCTATTGCTGCAAGTAATGACAGTGTGAATAAATTGCTAATATTTGCTTGAGATAGTGCTTACAGTTCTGGAGGGACTCTTGATTTTTTGCATCTCATAGACTTAGCATGGGGATTTGGTTAACCAGTTAAAATTCATGAGTAAACCAGTTTTTTTAAAAAAAAACTGAAACATTTCGGGGGGGTTGAACCCCTAAAACCCCCTCACTACGAGCCTGGAGCCTCTACCACACTCTGGGGCAGAGAGTTCCACTGCTGAACAGCTCTCACAGTCAGGAAGTTCTTCCTATCTGTCAACCATGCCAGTTGCTATGTCAGAGATACTTTTAGATACCACTCTGATGTCTACTTTTCACCCTTTACATTGTTCCCAGCACATTGCCATGCTATTAAATGTAAACAGGATCCTGGAATACATGTCTGTAGCACAGCCAAAAATCTAGTGGTTAATGCAGTTAGATTACACCCACTGAACTCAGCTGAATTTGCTCAAGTCAAACTCCCATTAATTCAATAGGACAAATAAATAGGTTTAGTCCTTTTTTGGCACAAGGCTGGGTCAAGTCATTTTTCTTACTGAGGAAGAGGAGCAAATGGTGCCCATCTCCTCTAAATTCAAAGCAAATAGTAGCAAATGTGCTGGAATATGGATATTCACAGAACAGCTAGTAAACTAAAAATTAAAGTATAGTTCAATTATAGAATTCTCACCTTTTCCTTTGAATCATAGAATCAAAGAGTTGGAAGAGACCTCATGGGCCATCCAGTCCAACCCCTGCCAAGAAGCAGGAATATTGCATTCAAATCACCCCTGACAGATGGCCATCCAGCCTCTGTTTAAAAGCTTCCAAAGAAGGAGCCTCCCCCACACTCCGGGGCAGAGAGTTCCACTGCTGAACGGCTCTCACAGTCAGGAAGTTCTTCCTAATGTTCAGATGGAATCTCCTCTCTTGTAGTTTGAAGCCATTGTTCCGCGTCCTAGTCTCCAAGGAAGCAGAAAACAAGCTTGCTCCCTCCTCCCTGTGACTTCCTCTCACATATTTATACATGGCTATCATATTTTTGATAGTTTCCAATAATATACTCATTTTTCCTTCCTTCTCACTCGCACACTTATTAGAGCTCTAATGATAACTATAATTCAAACTGGATATGTCCTTTTTCCTTCTCCCAGGTCAGCCTTGCAGGAATGCCTTGGCACATGGGGGCACAGCTGCCTGAAATTGCACCAGCTACAACTGATCTTATCTTTCAACATGAAGGAACAAGACAGAGGAACTGCAGTATGCCTTGTTATTGTAAGTTCGGGATTAATCCACACCCAAGTCCAAGGGCTGTTGGCATTCTTATCACAGCTAATTTTTAATTTTAAGCAGATGATAGGAAGAAATAGAGCAGGCCTGTACAACTTGACCTGTATAAAGGGTCAATATTAACACCCCAAACATTCCCAGGGCAATGGTGAGAGGCTGGAGGGGCTGAACTTTGACGCTGGATCCTTGGCATGTCAAGGGCTGAGCAGCAAAAGGGAAGCCCAACCTTGCTTGTAGGTTGCAAGGAAAGCCTTTGCAGGTTGTACTCGGCCATGGGCCGTATGTTGTGCAGGCCTAAATAAAAAACTTGGTTCTTTGGGACAATAGTAATTCTATTCTATTGAGCCAACAATGTGATGCAACGACAAAAAAAGCCAATGGGATTTTGGCCTGCATAAATAGAAGTCTAGTGTCTAGATCCAGGGAAGTCATGCTACCCTCTATTCTGCCTTGGTTAGACCACACCTGGAATACTGTGTCCAATTCTGGGCACCACAATTGAAGAGAGATATTGACAAGCTGGAATGTGTCCAGAGGAGGATGACTAAAATGATCAAGGGTCTGGAGAACAAGCCCTATGAGGAGTGGCTTAAAGAGCTGGGCATGAAGAAGAGAAGGCTGAGAGGAGACATGATAGCCATGTATAAATATGTGAGAGGAAGTCATAGGGAGGAGGGAGCAAGCTTGTTTTCTGCTGCCCTGGAGACTAGGACAAGGGAGCAATGGCTTCAAACTACAAGAAAGGAGATTCCATCTGAACATTAGGAAGAACTTCCTGACTGTGAGAGCTGTTCAGCAGTGGAACTCTCTGCCCCAAGTGTGGTGGAGGCTCCTTCTTTGGAAGCTTTTAAACAGAGGCTGGATGGCCATCTGTCAGGGGTGCTTTGAATGCAATTTCCTGCTTCTTGGCAGGGGGTTGGACTGGATGGCCCATGAGGTCTCTTCCAACTCTATGATTCTATGAAAGTGCTATAGAATTATAGCAGTTTGATATCACTTTAACTGCAATAGCTCTATCCCATGGAATCCTGGTATTTATAGTTTACTAGCCATCCCTTACCATGCGTTGCTGTGGCCCAGTCTGTGTATATGTGTTTTGTGTGTGTTTATATGTATTTATGTGTGTGTATATATTTGTGTATGTGTGTTTTTGTGAGATATATATGTGTGTGTGTGGGGGGGTGTGTATATTTGTGTATTTGTGTGTTTATACGTGTACATGCATATTGTGTATGTGTGTGCTTGTCTATCTGCATATTTGTGTGTATATGTGTGTATGTGTATATGAATATGTGTGTATGTATGTGTATATGTATATGTATGTGCATGTGTATGTATGTATACATGTGCACGTATATATTTGTGTATTTGTGTGTTATATGTGTACATGCATATTGTGCATATGTGTGTGCTTATCTATATGCATATTTGGGTGCATATGTGTGTTTGTATGTGTATATGTATATGTGTGTGCATGTGTGTGTGTATGAATGTGTGCATATGTATATGTATATGAGTGTATTTGTATATGTATATATTGTGTATTTTGGAGTTTTTTAAGTCTGTTCCACTGGGGTTGTGTGTGTGTGTGTGTTTAGGAGTGATGGGCACTCGTTGGCCTGATAGGTTTATTGTGTCCAAATTTGGGGTCAGTTCGCCCAGTGGTTTTTGAGTTATGTTAATCCCACAAACGAACATTACATTTTTATTTATATAGATTGTGGCATCTGAGCTCTCTGATAGAGAAGGATAAATGTCTTACAAAACTAAAAATCCCAGAATTCCATAGCACAGAGCCATAGTAGTTAATGCAATATCAAACTACTATGGTGTAATATAGATGCAGCCTCAGGCCCCTTCTCCACTGCCATACAATCAAGTATCTGCTCCCAGAATATCTGCTTTGAACTGGATTATATGGCAGTGTAGATTCATATAATCCAGTTCAAATCAGATAATCTGGGATCCGATACTGAATTATATGGCAGTGTAGATCTAGCCACAGTCTCTAATCCATTTTAAGGACTTTTAGATCAGAGAGAAGCCACTTTTCTGGGCATCTCTCATATTTGGAAAAATTCTCTGGGATTTCTAGTGCAAAACACCAGCTTTTCAGTGTGGGAAAAGCTATTTACTTTGATAAACATGAACGGTCAAGTGCACAAGAGGTACTGGATGGCCAGCTGTTCTGACATTCAGGGCTATGGAAACTGAAAGGTGGGATATAAATACTCTAAACAAAAAACCAGCCATACCTGAATGCTACAGGACTACATGACTCAACCTCTAAATTATTTGGATAGGATTTCTACAAATATGTCTCAACGTCATGCATAAATTGGCACAATGGGATCCTTTGATCAACCACTGCTGAAGTGATTGGTGTTATCCAACCAGAGCACAATGAGTACTGCAAGGTGTACTCAAATTATTTCTCGTGTCATTTCTTGTGTCAGGGCAGCCAGTCAGTTATATTACATTTCTAACAGAACAAAGCAAACAAACAGAGAAAATACAAAATGTGTGAGTTTGGTAGTTGATGAAATGTCCTTTGACCAGTATCTGGCCACTTGGAGTGCCTCTGGTGTTGCCGCAAGAAGGTCCTCCATTGTGCATGTGGCAGGGCTCAGGTTGCATTGCAGCAGGTGGTCAGTGGTTTGCTCTTCTCCACACTCGCATGTCGAGGATTCCACTTTGTAGCCCCATTTCTGAAGGTTGGCTCTGCATCTTGTGGTACCAGAGCGCAGTCTGTTCAGCGCCTTCCAAGTCTGTGCCCAGGGGGGAGTCTCTCATTTGGTATCAGCCATTGGTTGAGGTTCTGGGTTTGAGCCTGCCACTTTTGGACTCTCACTTGCTGAGGTATTCCAGCGAGTGTCTTTGTAGATTTTAGAAAAATATTTCTTGATTTAAGTCGTTGGCGTGCTTGCTGAGGGGAGTTACTCAGATGAGCAGTGATGTGATCTGGGGATGGTCTTGTTTGCCCAGAATCTCTATAGACCATATTAATCAAATCCACAGGCAGGAAGAGAAGGTGTTTTAGAAAAATAGCTCTTAATGCTTTCAATGAGGAGGAGTGCTAAAGTTTGGAAATGTTCATTTTTTGGAAATTACAACTCCGAAACCTCACTCCCAGCTGCCATGGTTTGGAAAAATTACTACTTTGGGCTACAATTTACCAAATCCCACAGTTAGCAAGGCCAATTTGATGCATGTTTTGGGAAGTATTAAAAATAATAATAACAATTTTGGGCACAGGATCTTATGCAGCTTTCCTGTCTTCCTTCTCTCCTTAACAGCTGTTTCGACAACTAAAAGAAAGATGAAAGATGTGGTGAAAGAGGAGAGGATCACAAATGAAAGATAATGTCATCTGTGCACCTCCTAAACCAGGGGTCCTCAAACTTTTTAAACAGAGGGCCAGGTCACAGTCCCTCAAACTGTTGGAGGGCTGGATTATAATTTGAAATAAACATGAATAAATTCCTATGCACACTGCATATATCTTATTTGTAGTGCAAAAAACACTTTAAAACAATACAATAATTATAAAAAATATAAACTTATTAGTATTTCAATGGGAAGTGTGGGCCTGCTTTTGGCTGATGAGATAGGATTGTTGTTGTTGTTGTGTGTTTCAAGTCATTTCAGACTTAAGTTGACTCTGAGTGAGGGCTGGGTAAATGACCTTGGAGGGCCATATGCGGCCCCCGGGCCGTAGTT
The DNA here is from genome assembly GCF_025583915.1 of Anolis sagrei ordinatus. Taxonomy (NCBI): domain Eukaryota; kingdom Metazoa; phylum Chordata; class Lepidosauria; order Squamata; family Anolidae; genus Anolis; species Anolis sagrei. The sequence continues at coordinate 145,063,613 of NW_026845477.1, read as the reverse complement.
TGAGAATACCTTCCAGTTGTCCTGACTTGGCAGAACTAGTCTCAATCTTCTAACATCCTGATTCTTCAGCTGATTTTAATGCCCCTGTTTTTCTCTCTTCCTCCCATTTTCCATCTTTGCCCGCAGTTTACTTCAACTGCTACAAAATAAGTTCAAAGTGCAAAAATAAAGGGAAGAAAGGGCCTTCCCTTTAGGAGGAGAGAAGCAGAACACCTACTGGTTCTCTCACAGGGAGAAGCTGAGAATTGCTGCTTCCCGCAGGGTATGAGACTTGTGGTAGCACATTGGTTGCCACAGCAAGTAACATGGAAGCCCTGGAAACTGGCCCAGGACTCCTTTCTCAAAAGCTTATCAGATGCCAAGGAGCCAAGGAGAACTATTAAGAGTACATGGCTGCTTTTGATGAAAGCAGAGCCCCTGCACGGTGTGTTCTTTCTTGGCCTCTGGGCATCCTCCCCCGCAGTCCTGCGTAATGCTCAAAACAGGGGAACTGGCAAACAGAAATGCCTTTCAAAGGTTGCTGGATTGTCTAGGTCAGACTCAGGCAGATCTACCAGAAAGTCTGCCTTTAGTAACTGTCATTCTAGAGCAGGGGTCCTCAAACTTACTAAACAGAGGGCCAGGTCACTTTCCCTCAAACTGTTGGAGCGCCGGATTATAATTTGTAAAAAACATGAATGAATTCCTATGCACACTGGACATTCCACAGATATATAAACCCAATTTTCCTAGTTTCCAGCAGACCTCACAACCTCTGAGGATGCCTGCCATAGATGCAGGCGAAATGTCAGGAGAGAATGCTTCTAGAACAAGGCCACACAGTCTGTAAAATCTACAACAACCCTACACATATCTTATTTGTAGTGCAAAAAACACTTTAAAACAATACAATAATTAAAATGAAGAACAATTTTAACAAATATAAACTGTCCGGTTTTACAATGTATTGTAATGTAATATAGCTGAGTCATGCACTGCTAATAGGCTTCTATTGGAAATGCTGAGTCAAGCATTAACTGTATATAGGGATCATTTGGGGAATGTGTTCTGGCCTAGTCCAGGTGATTGTGAATGATGCAATCCTAGGTTTGAGTTAAGTCAATGAGTTGGGAACCAATCAGAGATTGCTATGTGTAATTGTATAGAATTGTATATAAGGAAGTCATGTACAGTGTATATTTCTCTCCTTGTGCTGTGATGCTGTTTGTCGAAGGCTCTATGTAATTGATTAAAAGAACCTGTCTGCTAAGACAAGATATAACCATGTGCTGTGGTAAGTTTGTAGTGTCATCTAGATTGGAGGGGAAAACAATAGTAAAACTGACAATGGCCGGGCATGTGCTCAAGTGTCTGTAAAAGAGTTCCAGAGTGACTGCAGTCTGTGGGAGCAGTTGACTGAAAATACTGTGCAGGAAGAAGCTACTGGAAAGCGCTGAAGTTGTGCAACTGATCTGCTGCTGAATTGTGAAATTAATCTCAACATAAACTTATTCGTATTTCAATGGGAAGTGTTGACCTGCTTTTGGCTGATGAGATAGTATTGTTGTTGTGTGCTTTCAAGTAGTTTCAGAGTTAGGTTAACCCCAAGCAAGGGCCGGGTAAATGACCTTGGAGGGCTGTATCCGGCCCCCGGGCCTTAGTTTGAGGACCCCTGTTCTAGACTTGCTTCTGCATCACCCTCTGGAAGCAAGCTCCCTGTCAATAAATATAATACTAAATCACAGTGTCGAGACAACCATGGTTTTCCAAATAAGACACATTGGATCTGCTGCCTTAGCTAGAAAAGACACAGCAATGTGTTGCAGGAACAAGCTGTCCTTAACTCTACTGTAGTTGAAGGGTATGAGGGCAGACAACCTTGGAAAAAGTAGTTTCTTCAGACTGATGCCTTAACTCCAAATGCAGTTGAAGGATTTTGAGGACAAACAATGGAGGAGGAGACAGTGGAAGGAGACATATGTCTCCTCTGTGATGGCAAATCAAATGGATAAATCTTAAAGTGGAACAAAGGATTAGTTATCATGGGGTAGGGAAAACTTCTGTTTAATTTCAAAAATGGGCATGATGAAACTTTAGAATAGGGGTCCTCAAACTATGGCTCGAGGGCTGGATATGGCCCTCCAAGGTCATTTACCCGGCCCTCGCTCAGGGTCAACCTAAGTCTGAAACGACTTGAAAGCACAACAACAACAATCCTATCTCATCAGCCAAAAAGCAGGCCCACTTCCCATTGAAATACTAATAAGTTTATATTTGTTAAAATTGTTCTTCATTTTAATTATTGTATTGTTTTTAAATGTTTTGCACTACAAATAAGATATGTGCAGTGTGCATAGGAATTCATTCATTTTTTTTTCAAATTATAGTCCAGCCCTCCAACAGTTTGAGGGACTGTGGCCTGGCCCCTCTGTTCAAAAAGTTTGAGGACCCCTGCTTTAGGAAAAAAAACAAAGGTTCGCTTCATTTTACTTATCCCGTGGGATTAAGTCCTAAGATTATGCAGGTATACTACAGAGAAGTAAATGTAACTTTCGATGTTACTTCACAGAAATGTGGTGCGATAGGCAGAAAGGATAGGGATAGATCCTACACCACAAAAAAAGAAAAAAGAAGAGCAACATGTTTCAGCAAAACTTTTAACAATATGTGCATGGAAATTTAACAATCAGGTTTCCCTTGAATAAGTACTCAACCACATTGTGAACTTTATTTATTTATTTATTTATTTATTTATTTATTTATGTATTTACAGTATTTATATTCCGCCCTACTTACCCTGCAGGGAACTCAGGACGGATTACAATATACATACACATGGCAAACATTCAATGCCATAGACACACAACATATATAGACAGACACTCAGAGGCTATTTAACATTCCAGTTTCTGTCCACCAGGGGAGCTGTCGCTTCACCATTCATTTGTAACACTGATGAAGTACTTCCTCATTCTTTGCATGCTTGCTGGAGATTTTTATGGTAAATTAGCCTCCCGCATAAGAGGTACCTAAATTTCCTACTTGACAGATGCAACTGTCTTTCGGGCTGCAAAGGTTGACAGCAAGCTACACAAATTGGTCAGAAGCTCACTCCGACCCAGGCTGGCTTTGAACTCATGCCCTTTTGGTCAGTAGTGATCATAATGCAACTGACTCCCAGCCAGCTGTGCCACAGTCCCGTGCAGCTGGCTGGGAGACCAATTGAATGCTTATTCCATAATGCATCCAAGGATATTTTTCTTTCTTTCACCAGTCTCCATGCTTCTGACAATTTCCATTTTGGTGTCCAAGTGCAAATATCTATGCTTCTTTAAAGAGTAGAGGGCAGTTAATAAGATAGACTTGTCTATTTTGCTGTTCACATACACTCAGTAAGGGATTCTGGAGGCAGCTGCTGTTCACTTTGCCTGCTGTAGGCAGATAGACATAGCTGCAGTACAAATAGTTAGAGTAGAATCCTATTCTTCTCCAGCATGGTAGATGTAAACGGATGGAGACTTGTTGTCAGATCCTTTATTAATGGAGTTATACCTGTGTTGCACACTCTCAAGGAAGATACTGACTTGGGTGTATTTTTTTTAATTTTAAAATGCATGATAGTGCCAATTGAATAGTATATGATTAATTCTCAATGAAATTTCAACTGCTCGGGTGGAATGAGCTAAACATTATTCAAAATGTGAACTTAGTCAACCCTTTCTTTGTCTGTTAGAGACTTCAGGTTTTCTTGTTCCAGAGATCTCACAGTATAAGTCAATAGTTTTTAGAGTAGTGACACTTTTAAGAGGCAAATTGTCTTAGATTCATATTCACAACAATTCATAAAAGTTACTATTTTCCATATGGGGAACTGGTAGTAAAAACAGAGTCCTTCCCCTTCCTACCCGGAGGGCCCAATTCAATGATTGCAGGATCCAGGCTAGGGTGAGGATGGGGGCGGCTGCTGTGTTGTGCAAACTGGTCCATGAGAGTTGCAGATGTTAGATGCCACATTTGCACTGAGAAGCTGCAGCTGAATGAAATTCCCTCTGGTGCAGTTTGCTTCCCATATTGCTTTTAGATTATGGGAGATGCAAAATAGCTATCGTGAATGACTGAAACTTATGACTCCAACAAAAGCCAAAAACATGACTGGAATAAAGATCTCAGCATCTTCTCCTTGGCTCAGAGAAACAATTTCAAGGAACTCTTTGATGTGTTAATCTTTTTGTGATTCAGATTTCATCCTTTTAGGAGTTCCTCCAAGCTGTAAATCATAACATTCCTCATACAATCATAAAGTAAAATTTCAGTTTTTTAAATAACTCGAAGCCTTGGTGGTTGCTGAGTAATATATTTCCTCCACTGTGCTTAAGGAAACAAAAAAGAAAGAAAGAGAGGAAGGGAGAGACTCGGTGAGTTATTCATAAAAATAAGTTATCATATTGCTGGTTTTGAGATGAAAATTCTCTTATTTATGCAGTCAAATATAATCTTAAGACTTTCTACTCTAGCAAATAAGCATTAAAATCAGGCTGCCATTTAGGTTTACAGAGACATGTCTAAAATCATGTGACCAAGTGTATGTAGAAGCAAGTTCCTGAGCAGTATTATTATTATTATTATTATTATTATTATTATTATTAACTTTATTTGTACCCCGCTAACATCTCCCGAAGGACTCGGTGTGGCTTACAAAGGCCAAGGCCCTCAATAAAACAACAGCATAACAAATACAACAATAAAACTCATAAAGCAAACCAATAAACATTAAAGCAATAACAGTAAAACATTAAAACAATAACATCATGACACATTTAAAACTAAGGGCCGGGCCAAATGTAATGAATAAAATTAAAAGTGCTGGACATGACAGGTGAAATGTAAGGATTTTAGGGTAGGTGCGATGTGCAGGCAATCTTAAATCTCTAATAAAGTGTGTTTGGGACATGATGCTGGGAGTTTCCTATTCTGGAAAGCACACTGGAACAGCCAGGTCTTCAAGCTCTTCCTAAAGACTGCCAACGTTGGGGCTTGTCTGATGTCCTTGGGGAGAGAGTTCCAGAGTCGGGGCCACCACAGAGAAGGCCCTGTCCCTTGTCCCCACCAAACGCGCTTGCGACGCAGGTGGGATCGTGAGCAGGGCCTCTCCAGATGATCAGAGAGATCGTGTGGGTTCATATACGGAGATGCGGTCACGCAGGTAGGCAGGTCCCAAACCATTTAGGGCTTTATAGGTGAGCACCTGCACCTTGAATTGGGACCGGAAGATGAACGGCAGCCAATGGAGCTCCTTAAACAGGAGGGTTGTCCTCTCTCTGTAAGGAGCACCAGTTAACAACCTGGCCGCCAACCGTTTTCAAGGGTAGCCCCACATAGAGCGCATTACAGTAGTCCAATCTAGAGGTGACCAAGGCATGGACCACCCCGGCCAGATCAGCCTTCGAGGTACGGTCGCAGTTGGCGCATGAGTCTCAATTGTGCAAAAGCCCTCCCGGACACCGCCGACGCCTGAGCCTCAAGCGTAAGTGATGAATCCAAGAGGACTCCCAAACTGCGGACCTGTGACTTCAGGGGGAGTGTAACCCCGTCCAACACAGGTTGCCATCCTATACCCCGATCCGGTTTACGATCGACCAGTAATCCTTCGCGTAGTATGCAGGCTCTCTCACATAAATGTATGCTCTGTTTACAAGATGTCTTCCCTTCTTTTTCTGTTTTAGATCTGGGTCACAGATGAACCAGAAGTTTGCAAAGAATGGTGGCATTGTGGAATCACCATGATAGAAGGGAGCAATAACAGCATTTGAGCTCAGGCCATCTGCCCTGATGGTACCTTCCATCTTTTCTCACCAAGTGATGCAATCCACAAGGTGAGGAGCACAAGCAGCAATAGAGAGGCAAACCTCGAAATGCAAGACATCATCTTGACAGCCCTCTCAAGTTTCCATGTTCCCGCTGTGCAAAGTATTATGATTAGAGTACCTTTTATAACATCTTACTGTGGTGGGAAATATTTCTCTTCTCCCTATACATTCCTGGAAGATTTCAGTTAAACATAGAAAAACCTGGAAAATTAAAGGAGAGTTGTTATTTCAGGAAACTTCCATCAATAATAATAATAATAATAATAATAATAATAATAATAATAATAACAATAACAATAACAACAACAACAACACTTTATTTATATTCCGCTCTTCTCACACCGAAGGGGACTCAGGGCAGATCACAGTACACATAGATGACAATCATTCTGTGCCGCTTTGTATAGACCAGGAGTCTTCAAACTTTTTAAACAGAGGGCCGGGTCACAGTTCCTCAAACTGTTGGAGGGCTGGATTATAATTTGAAAAAAAACATGAATGAATTTCTTTGCACACTGCACATATCTTATTTGTCGTGCAAAAAACAGATAAAAACAATGCAATAATTAAAATGAAGAACAATTTAAAAAAATATATAAACTTATTAGTATTTCAGTGGGAAGTGTGGGCCTGCTTTTGGCTGATAGATAAGATTGTTGTTGTTGTGTGCTTTCAAGTCTTTTCAGATTTAGGTTGAACCTGAGCGAGGGCCAGGTAAATGACCTTGGAGGGCCGTATCCGGCCCTCGGGCCTTAGTTTGAGGACCCCTGGTATAGACAATACGCAGACAGAACTGACGGAGGTCCCATGGAAGGTTGGGCTTGAGTCCAGGGGGTGCTGTTGCTCTATCCTCTGTGACAAAGAGCATCAGGACTTCCTCCTTCTTTTTGGTCACCCAGCATTTTCTGATCTTCTTTCTTTATGGCGTTGTAAAACACCTCCCCTGCTTTTAGCGGTACCTAATTTCTCTAATCACAGCTAAAGCTGTTTTCGAATTGCTTAGGTAAACAATGAGCTAGGTTGACAATTGGCAGCTTACACCAATCCGGGGCTTCAAACTTGCAACCTTTTGGTTTATAGGTCTTATAATTGCTTATAATTTACCAGCTGTGCTAAACCTCTCACAGGTGAGGGACCAGAGCACTGTCAGAAAGTGGAATCGGTTGAAGAGTGAAACCCAAATTACTTGAGCTTGGAAATGCATTTTGTCCCCTGAAAAGGGTAAAGGACACACTATGTATCACTTTTAATTCAAGTAATGGATTTGCTCTTTCTCTAGACAAGCTTTGAGATTGTTCATTTGTATGCAGGCAGACCCAAGTGTGCCTCATAGGCAAGAAGAATTAACAAAAGAGTGAAACACGGACACACCCCGGTCAGGTTAATGGAATTTGTTTGTAATTTCCAAGTGTTGAAAAAGCGATTTGTGAGAAAGTGAGTCATGAACAGGTAGGGGAAGCCTGCATCTATTTATTTATATATCTCACCACATCTAAAGCAGCAGATGATGTCATTCTTCCAATTATTAAAAAAGACTTTCTCCAGTTAAGGAATTAAAATTAAGGAATTCCTAAGAATTCCTTAATTTTAATACTATGATTTTCCTTTATTTGCCATGGATCTAGCAGCCTACGAGATCCTGGGCATTGTAGTCTGCTACGGCACTAAAGGAGTTCTCTGCCTGAGAACTCTAAACGCCTCTCCTAAACTGCCAATCCCAGGATTCCCTAGTATGGAACCAAGAAAGTTTTCAAGAGGAATCGTAGTTTTTCAAGAGGAATCGTAGTTCTATAACTGTTGTGCATAAGACCTTCTGGCTCAACTACTCTGGGAGTCACAAGCAGAGAGTAACAAGCTTATGAGTAAATGACTCATTATCTTATGAGCAAAAGCCACATGCATTAAAGAGAAAGTATAGGGCGGAAGAAGAAACCTGGGGCCATGAACTAACATGACTTCTAAGGAAGTTCCTGCTCAGTCCCAGATAGGATATTCAGTTAGTATGTGGGTGTGAAGGAATGCCATGAAAGTGAGTCATTTCTCCGAGCCCCACCCCATGTTTGTATCATTTCTCGAGGCTCCTCCTGCCACACAAGGAAACGGGTAAGATTCACAAACCAACCACCTCATCACATTAGAGAATGAATCCACTCTAAATCCGGTTTCTAGGATTTGTAGTTTAGGGATCAGTCTTTTAACAGCATAAATAAACTACAAACCCCAGAATTCTGCAGGAGGCAGCAACCAGATTTAAAGTAGATTCATTCTCTAGTGCAGGGGTCCTCAAACTAAGGCCCGGGGGCCGGATACGGCCCTCCAAGGTCATTTACCTGGCCCTCGCTCAGGGTCAACCTAAGTCTGAAATGACTCAAAAGCACACAACACGACAGACTAAAGGAAGATGGCCCTTTCCTGAATGACTTCGGCCCCATCTACACTGCCATATAAACAGGGGCGGCTCAACCATTACGCAAAGTAAGCATTTGCAGTATAGTTGATTTTGCCCAGGGGCGCTCTTGAGGCGCTCTTGGGGGAAAATAGACCTTGACATATGCAAGTTGTAGTTACTGGGATGTATAGTTCACCTACAATCAAAGAGCATTCTGAACTCCACCAATGATGGAATTGAACCAAATATGGCACACAGAACTCCCACGACGAACAGAAAATATATATCAGTGATTGGTGGGGGGGGGGGGGGAAATACTGTTTGCTTACCATTGAAAATTACCTAGGGCCGCCTTTGCATATAATCCAGCTTGAATTGCATTATAATGATCAGTGTGTAGACCCAGGCTGGATCTACAGTGCCCTATAATGCAGGTTAATGCAGCTAATCCACATTCAGAAACTGGATTAAAGGGCAGTGTAGATCCAGCCTCATATAATGCACATTGAACTGCATTGAACTGGATTATATGAATTTAAACTACTATATAATCTAGTTTGATGCAGTTAATCTGCATTCTGAAACAGGTTTATATAGCACTGTAGATGGAGCCTAGAAAGGAGGAGTAGCAGCATCCAATCACAATGCACAGGAAGGGAAGGGAAAGCAGACACAATTGACTGTATTGGTCTAAAACTTTTGGCCAGTAGAGAATTCTGGGAGTTATCTTCAGAAGGAGTCAGGCTCTATGAAAGTCCAGTTCTGTTAGTCACTAGAGGGATGTTGTATATGGGAACCAGCGGGATGCTGGGAATTGTACTTTTAAAAAGCAACTTTACCAAGTTCCAAAAGAGCAGAGATGTGAATTTAATATGAGTTTGGTTCAATTTGATTGCTGATGGAGTCCACAATGCACTTTGATTGTAGGTGAACTCTAAATCCTAGCAACTACAGCTCCCAAATGACAAAATCAACCCCCTCAACTCCTCCAGTATTCAAATTTGGGTGTATCAGGTATTTCTGCCAAATTTGGTCCAGCGAATGAAAAGACATCCTGTACATCATATATTTACATTATGATTCATAAAAGTAGCAAAATTATAGTTATGAAAGTGCAATGAAAATAATTTTATGGTTGCAGGGTCACCACAACATGAGGAACTGTATTAAGGGGTCATGGCATTAGGAAGGTTGAGAACCACTAGTTTAGAGTTTAAACTGAACATCGAGTCAATATAAACTGACTACTCACTGCAGCATACTGACTATACTCAACCAACGGCAAAAGTATAACTGGGACCCAATGTCTAGACAGCGCAGCAAGTGAGACGCAGGTGCAACAGAGTTGTGGCAAAATAGTTCGCCAGAAATGGGGGTGGGACAGAAAGGCAGGGGAGAGACAACAAACAGCCAAGCATAGTGCTTAAGGCTATCCAGATATCGTATGCAAACATCTTCAAATACGTAACGTCTTCGCTTCTCTAAGTCTGATCCGCGTCGTGTAACCAGCATTGGGTCCCAGCTATGATACTTCTGCCCAACTAACTTCATACATCAACTGTACTGTACTGACTGACCGATGCAAACAGACTCATATTCCAACTGACATCAGTTGACTTAACTGACTTCCAACTGACTTCTGATTCAAAATGGAGTTTTGCTCTGAATGGTCTAAGATCAGGATCACATGGTGTGTAGTCCCTCCCACAACCTCTAACAACATAGAGGAAAAAACTGTATACCAATATATTTGTTGTTGTTCATTTGTTCAGTCATTTCCAACTCTTCATGACTTCATGGACCACTCCCCGCCAGAGCTCCCCTGTCGGTCGTCACCACCCCCAGCTCCTTCAAGGTCAATCCAGTCCCTTCAAGGATACCATCCATCCATCTTGCCCTTGGTCGGCCCCTCTTCCTTTTGCCTTCCACTTTCCCCAACATAATTGTCTTCTCTAGGCTTAGCTGTCTCCTCATGATGTGGCCAAAGTACTTCAACTTTGTCTCTAGTATCCTTCCCTCCAATGAGCAGTCGGGCTTTATTTCCTGGAGGATGGACTGGTTGGATCTTCTCGCAGTCCAAGGCACTCTCAGAACTTTCCTCCAACACCACAGATCAAAAGCATCTATCTTCCTTCGCTCAGCCTTCCCTATGGTCCAGCTCTCACATCCATAGGTGACTATGGGGAATACCATTGCTTTAACTATGCGGATCTTTGGTGCCAGTGTGATGTCTCTACTCTTCACTAATATATACCAATATATACATGCAATAATAAGCAATCTCAATTATATTCATAACAACTAGTGTAGGAGGCTTGTAGAAGGTTGCTATTTTCAACACTACAAGAGCAGAACTTCTCAATATCTTTCTGCCATTACTCAGTATTGTCTTCCAGAAGCCTTGCTCTACATCAATGGTTCTCAACCTGTGGGTCCCCAGGTGTTTTGGCCTACAACTCCCAGAAATCCCAGCCAGTTTACCAGCTGTTGGATTTTCTGGAAGTTGAAGGCCAAAACATTGGGGACCCACAGGTTGAGAACCACTGTTGGTGGTGGCTTCCCAAAGCCTTCATAGTTTCTGCAATGCGACCCATGACAGAGAGAACAGTGCTTCGTGAATGAGAAAGAACCAGGGACTTCCTCATTCATGCCTTAGCTACTTTGTCCCAGGATTTCTCCCCCCTGCCCCTACGAAGTTTTATTTCCCTGTCTTTCTATGAGTTCTCCCTTACAAATAGTTCCACCCCTTTCTCTCACCCTGAGTTTTTAAAATCATTTTATGTACATGCGGCCCGCCCTCTGTCATTATGTTTGGTTTCTATTTTCTGTGTATATTGTTTATAAGCTTTGATGTTTTATACTTCAATGTTATGTTGTTTATTTTACTGCAATTTGTATTTTTTGTATTGTAATTCGTTGTTCGGGCTTGGCCCCATGTAAGCCGCTCCGAGTCCCTGTTGGGGAAGATGGTGGTGGGGTATAAATAAAGATTATTATTATTATTATTATTATTATTATTATTATTATTATTATTATTACTCCTAGAGCCCTGGCTCAAATCAGATTCAGCTGCCCTGGAAAGTGTTTGTCTCAGGATGTAAATGAAGTAACTATAGGGCTAGTATGGGCTCTGAAAGGCGTTTCACATTGGTTTCCAATTCCAAACCTTATCCAAATGCAAGAAATGATGATGTGTCTGGATTTCCTTGCCCAGTCAAGTGAGAGAGAGAGAAGGAAAGGCAAGAAGCAGAATATAGAGTTAAACTTATTACACAGGAAAAATTTATCACACATTTGGAATCTGTTGTGCATCACTTCGGATTCGTAGCATAAAAATAGACGTCTGCTTGCAAAATTTTGTACAAACCCACACATTTTGATTCCAAGGAAACAAATGATATTTGTGAAATTCTATCTGGCCAAACGCCTGGTTACCTGACTGCGATTTTTAATTATGAAATTTATATTGTAGAGTTCCTGGCTCAGAAATGCCAATGTGAAATTAAAAATGAACTTAGGATGCACATGAACGCAGCCTACATAGGCAGCTCCAGCAAATTCCAGGAATTGCAACACCGTTTTGAATTTCTCAATAGCTTGTCTGGTTCGTGTGTTATTAAACACTTTCCTCCCTGCTCTATCTGGTAGGTCTATCATCCAATTTAATTATAGTAATGCTAGTGTGAGACTGGGATACTTGGGTTTGTGCATAGTGTCAGATGTCATAGAGAGCCCTAAGTGAAAATTTAATGCAATATAATATCCATGAAACACTTTGGGAGGTGGATTTAAAATAGCATAACTTAGGAAGCTCAGTAAGTAGCTGTAAATGAACTCAAATTAACCTCAAATTATCATGTGCTAGAAAAGATAATTGGAGTGAATAAGGGGTTGGAGTATCTTGTATATGCGGAAAGTGTATATATATTTCAGTTTTGATCAGGCAGCTCTCAACTGTTGTAGGACTGAAACTTCCACTGTCCATAGCCAGCATACCTAATGGTGGTGGATGATGGGAGTTGTAATCTAGTAACATCTGGAGAACTGCACATTGCCTACTCCTGATTTAGATAAAGTAGGACAAACCAGGAGGGTGGAAATACGTACCATGGAGTCAGGGGCGGCTCAACCCATTACGCAAAGTAAGCATTTGCAGTATAGTTGATTTTGCCCAGGAGCGCTCTTGAGGCGCTCTTGGGGGAAAATAGACCTTGACATATGTGTGTTGTAGTTACTGGGATGTATAGTTCACATACAATCAAAGAGCATTCTGAACTCCACCAATGATAGAATTGAACCAAATATGGCACACTACGATCAGAAAATATATATCAGTGATTGGTTGGGGGGGCGGGGCAGCGCCAAAATACTGTTTGCTTACTGTTAAAAATTACCTAGGGCCACCTCTGCATGGAGTGCATACTATTGTGAATGAAATTGAAAGAGAGAAGTGTATATTAGGGCCCTTTCACACAGCTACTTACCTACTTGGCTATCTTGGCAGGGCCCAGAAAGCAGGCTGGGTGGTTTCAGTTAGGAAAGGCCTGGCAGTAAGTTGTTGGAGCCATTTTGGAGCAGGGAAAAACTCCAAGCCAGTAGGGGGAGTGGCTGAAGCCTGGGCCAGCCCAGCAACAGCAGGGATTGGTTTAAAGGTTAGGGGCGGAGATAGTCTTTTGGAGGGAAAGGAGAGAAGAGATAACTTTAGTTTAGTTCAGCTCAGGGAGTTAGAGAGTTCAGTTCTGTTAGTGAGTAGTGCAGCTTAGTCCTGAAGAAGAGAATAGAGAATAGAATTGCAGTTGTTAGAAGTCTCTGTGTAATATAGGCAGATTGCCTAGGGTCTGTACAGTACTGTTAGCTGTGACAGACTGGTGTCAGCTATTTCTGAGAATATAGAATAGCTGGGTGTTCATATTTTGAGTAACTGTAACAAAGATAGACCATTTCTCTCACGAAACCATTACGATTCAAGCAGCAACAACACTTTCTCTGTAACCATTCAAGCTTCTGTACCAGCATTCTGCTTGTTAAAGATAACTTGTAAACAATAAACTCTTTCTTATTCTTTTTTTAAACAAAAGCCTGTCTCAAGCACCATTATTTTGGTTTTGAGTCTCTTTCTTAATGCAAACAGCCTCTCCTGTTTTCCCCTCTAGGAAGCCCTTGTTCATATACTGAATGGTGGAGTAAAAAAGCCTTTTGATTATTTTAAAACAACCTGATACCCTTAATAGCAACTAAGAGGGTTAGTGATTTATTTAATCTGGTGGCAGCGAAGTTATTTGGTTTGTCAGTGTGACATCTCTCCTCAGACCATATTAGACTCGAAGTGGGGATTTTGAATTCCTTTATTTCTTATTTAAGGACCAGTGTGGTGGGATATTGGTTTATCGTCCCTACCTCACGAAGGGTCTTTATAATTGGTTTGCAGCGGTTGGGATTCGTGTAATACCTCAATCCAGGGCATTTGTGTGTAAATCCTGAGGTAAAATTTTGTCAAAACGTGACACCAAGGATTACCTCAGAGAGAGAACACCTCTACCACCATTTTACAACACCTTAAGCCATGGCACCACCAAAGACAAAGAAGGGCACCCCTGAAGTTCCAGAGAGAGAAGGGGAAACTACTGCTTCAGTAGTTGAGGGTTCTGTAGTTGAGGGGACTGAGACCCAAGTACCAGAGGGTAGACAAGAACAGATATCTACCTCTTTGGCCATTGAAAAGCTTAGGCTGGAAATGAAGTTGAGAGAACTTGAGATGCAGGCTGAAAGAGAAAGAGAAAAGATTCAAATGGAAAGAGAAAGAATGCAAGCTGAGGAGAGACAGAGAGAAAGAATGGCTGAGGTAGAAAGAGAAAGAGAAAAGATTCAAGCTGAAGAGAGGCAGAGAGAAAGAATGGCTGAGGTAGAAAGGGAAAGGGAGCGTTTAAAACATGAGGAGAGAATGGCGGAACTACAATTAAGAGAACATGAGAGAACTCCTAACTTAAGCCAACAACAAGACTCTAACATGCAAAGGTTGTTAAAGAACTTTCCCCGATATGTAAAAGGGGATTGCGTTGAGTCATTTCTCGCTGCATATGAACGGGCTGCTCATGATTTTCAGGTACCTGAAGATAAAATGATGGTGTACCTGAGGCCCCTGCTTTGTGGGGAACTTAATGAGGTTTATGCTGATCTGCGAGAGTCAGAGAGCGGGAATTACCTCATATTTAAGGAAAGGGTGAAGCTGAGATTTGGCTTGACTCCTGAACAGAGTAGAAAGATGTTCAGGGAGATCAAAAGGAAGCCAGGAGAAACCTTTTCACAACTGGGAAGCCGAATGGAAAAAGCCTTAGATAGATGGCTGGAAGGGAGTAAAACAACCACTTTTGAGGAGTTGAAACACTTAGTTGGTATGGAGCAGTTTTATCGACTGATTCCCATTCAAATGAGGTGGTTTGTTAGGGACAAGAAGATTAAACAAGTGTCAGATCTCGCGGCTTGGTTGGATGAGATGGAGCATGACTGGAATGTGAGTCATGGCTCAGGAGCCACCAAGAGACCGAGGGAATGGGTTCCAAAGGAGAAAACTGACGTAGGAAACCAAAATCCTGTCAGGAGGGACCGCATTCCAGAGATTGGCACAGGAAAACTTGTCTGCTACTTCTGCCATCAAGAGGGTCATAAGAAAACGGCTTGTCCCAAGTTAAACACCCAGAAAAGGCCAGTTACACCACCAAAGCCAGTTAAGGTGGTTAGGCAAATATCTCCACATGAAGAAAGACAGTCTCCACATGCACAGGAAGAGCCTGTGAAGATAATGCGTGTATGGAGTACTGAGAAAGAGACTAATGGAGATTATTTGCGGGTGATCAAAGTAAAGGGTCAAGAACTAATGGGATTCAGAGACACTGGGTCTGAAGTATCGCTCATTAGGCCAGAGTTTGTCAAGGCAGACCAGATACTTCAAGGCCAAAAATACAAGCTGAGAGGAATTTATGGCCCTGTGTTCGAAGTGTCAGTGGCTGAAATCCCAATAGAATATAAGAACTTCACTGGAAAATGGAGAATGGGATTGTTTAATGATCTAGAAGTGCCAGTACTGTTGGGAAATGATCTGGCCGAGAGGTGTAGAAATGTTAATATTATCACCAGAAGCCAAACTGATCGAAAAAGGGAGGCTGAATACACTGTTTCCGAGGAACAGCCATCTACCTCACAAACTGAAAATATCAGCCAGGAAATTCCCTTCAGTTTGAGCCAGAACCATATGAGGCAATTTGAGGCAGCTCAACGAAGTGACGAGAGCCTAAAACCCTTATGGGATGAAGTGGATCCTGAACACCACACTCCCACAATTGAGAATCCAGTGTTGTTGAAGGTTGTGGAAAATAAACTGTACCGAGTTGTGAGGAGACAGAAAGGTCCCAAATTCTTCGAGGAGAAAACACAACTGGTAGTTCCACAAAAGTATAGGGCTAAAATACTCAGGCTAGCCCATGATGCCACATTCAGTGGACATTTAGGGATCAAGAAAACTAGAGATCGCATCCAGTCAAGATTCTTTTGGCCAGGAATGGGAGGTGATGTGACAGCCTATTGCAAATCCTGTGAGACTTGTCAAATGGTGGGAAAGGCCAGGGACAGGACAAAAGGACTGTTGCAATCCATTCCAGTTGTCGCCGTTCCCTTTGACAAGGTCGGAGTAGACATCATCGGCCCTATGTCCCACAAGACGCTGGATGGACATAGATGTGTCTTGACTGCCGTGGACTTTGCCACACGTTATCCAGAGGCAATTCCACTGAAAGAAACGGATGCCAAAACAGTGGCAGACGCGCTGCTCAATCTATTCGCACGCGTGGGCTTCCCCAGATCTATCATCACAGATCTTGGAGCCACCTTCATGTCCCAGATGATGCAGGAGCTGTTCCGGACCTGCAAGATCAAGCATCTTACTTCCACACCATACCATCCTCAAACCAACGGCTTGACGGAAAGATTCAACGGTACCCTTAACCACATGCTGAAGGCGTACGTCCACGAGAACCCGAATGGCTGGGACAAGAAACTACAACCCTTCTTGTTTGCTTATCGGGAGGTTCCACAAGCCAGCACCAAGTTCAGCCCATTTGAACTGCTATATGGGAGAACACCGAGAGGACCCATGGACATCTTGAAGGAAGCTTGGGCAGGAGCAGAGGACATTCCGGAAAGTGACATCAACAGCTACATCGAGGACTTGAGAGAACATTTGAACACCATGAGAGACTGCGCAGCTGAGAGTTTGACAACGGCCCAGCTGAAGCAGAAGGAGCAGGCGGATCTACACGCGAGACATCGTTGCTTTGATGTAGGAGACAAGGTCCTGGTTTTGAAACCCAGGTCCAAGAAGAAACTGGAGGTTTCTTGGGAGGAACCTTGTGTGATAGGGTCAAAGACTGCAAGCGAGGGTAATACTGAAAAGGATGGACTGGCCGGCTGTGATGTAGGACTGAATAATAGAGGGAGGAGAATTGGAATTGGGTGAAGAAAAAAAGACACCAACAATTTTATTTTCCACAAGGGCCAGACCAAATGACACATTTCTAAATGAAGGTGTTATTACAGCAAGTGTATTGTTTAATAATTGGTTAATCTGGTCAATTGCAGTCTTGTAAAGTGTATAGTGTGATTATAAGGGTGAAATGTACATGTTTCATACAGTAGGTATGATGTGTAGATATATTCTTGTAAAGTGTGTTAGATGTATAGGTTTTGTTAATAGACAAAATGTAGTTAGATGTAATATGGAGATGTTTGGGAAAGACTCTTATTAGTGAAATAGCTTGTGTTTGGATATAGAGACTTAAATCTCTCCAAAGTATTTAAACTTGTTCATTAGTATAGGATTAGTGTTGATAATGAAATATTGATATGTATAGATAAGAATATAGTGGATATTAACAGCCTAAGATATAAATATAGGTAAGAGTATAGAGATTATATGTATATAGAATGTCAGGAGGCATTCCTTGCAAAAGGTATGTATTTGACTGTGTTGAATTGAATATATGCAATGTTATGGTATATTTAACATGTTTTTTTCCCTTACAGGATAGTATTTATTGTGTATTTGTAATATAGTGATTGCATGATATATTAATTGCAAATGTATGTATTGCATCGATGTTTATTGCATTAGTTTGGTTATTGCAAGGGTACATAGATAGATAGGTTAGCTAGGATTAGCTAGAAAGGGGGTTAGTTGGGCTAGTACAATGTTAGGCTTTGCTTCCGAAAAGGTTTGCAAACCTTTTCTCTCCGCAAACCATCTCGAAGGGGGAGGGAATGTAAAGATCCCTTACCTACTTGGCTATCTTGGCAGGGCCCAGAAAGCAGGCTGGGTGGTTTCAGTTAGGAAAGGCCTGGCAGTAAGTTGTTGGAGCCATTTTGGAGCAGGGAAACTCCAAGCCAGTAGGGGGAGTGGCTGAAGCCTGGGCCAGCCCAGCAACAGCAGGGATTGGTTTAAAGATTAGGGGCGGAGATAGTGACTTGGAGGGAAAAGGAGAGAAGAGATAACTTTAGTTCAGTTCAGTTTTGGGAGTTAGAGAGTTCAGTTCTGTTAGTGAGTAGTGCAGTTTAGTTCTGAAGAAGAGAATAGAGAATAGAATTGCAGTTGTTAGAAGTCTCTGTGTAGTATAGGCAGATTGCCTAGGGTCTGTACAGTACTGTTAGCTGTGACAGACTGGTGTCAGCTATTTCTGAGAATATAGAATAGCTGGGTGTTCATATTTTGAGTAACTGTAACAAAGATAGACCATTTCTCTCACGAAACCATTACGATTCAAGCAGCAACAACACTTTCTCTGTAACCATTCAAGCTTCTGTACCAGCATTCTGCTTGTTAAAGATAACTTGTAAACAATAAACTCTTTCTTATTCTTTTTTAAACAAAAGCCTGTCTCAAGCACCATTATTTTGGTTTTGAGTCTCTTTCTTAATGCAAACAGCCTCTCCTGTTTTCCCCTCTAGGAAGCCCTTGTTCATATACTGAATGGTGGAGTAAAAAAGCCTTTTGATTATTTTAAAACAACCTGATACCCTTAATAGCAACTAAGAGGATTAGTGATTTATTTAATCTGGTGGCAGCGAAGTTATTGGGTTTGTCAGTGTGACATCTCTCCTCAGACCATATTAGACTCGAAGTGGGGATTTTGAATTCCTTTATTTCTTATTTAAGGACCAGTGTGGTGGGATATTGGTTTATCGTCCCTACCTCACGAAGGGTCTTTATAGAGTGCATACTATTGTGAATGAAATTGAAAGAGAGAAGTGTATATTAGGGCCCTTTCACACAGCCATATAACCCAGAATATCAAGGCAGAAAATTCCGCAATATCTGCTTTGAACTGGGTTATCTGAGTCCACACTGCCATATATTCCAGTTCAAAGCAGATAATGTGGGATTTTATTCAGCTGTGTGGAAGGGGCCTTAATCTTTTATGGCCATGTTAAATTGGGGAGGCGGTTTCTGAGAGCTGTAGTGCAGAATAGTAATGTTTCCAATCTTTATCAACAGCATTACTTTTATATGAACAAGGAAATGAATATCTATGGAACCCCATCACCAAGTACTTTATTTCACAATCCCACTAATTCACTGTAGTTGTGTTATTGTTGATAGTGGATACATTCTGCATTGTGGCGCAGCTGGCTGAGTATCAGCTGCATTAAGATCACTCTGACCAAAAGGTCATGAGTTCGAAGCCAGCCCGGGTTGGAGTGGGTTTCCAACCAATTGTGTGTAGCCTGTTGTCGACCTTTGCAACCCGAAAGACAGTTGCATCTGTCAAGTAGGAAAATTAGGTACCACCTTAAAGTGTGGGGAGGCTAAATTAACTGATTTATGAGGCCATAAAGAAGACTCCAGCAAAGCATTCCAGCGGGGAAGCATGCGGGGAATGCGGAAGTGCTTCATCAGCGTCGCAGATGGACGATGAAAGCGACAGCTCCCCTGGTGGCCAGAAAAAGTTAAATAGCCTCTGTGTCTGTGTTTGTATGTCAAAAATTGGCATTGAATGTTTGCCATATATGTGTACACTGTAATTCGCCCTGAGTCCCCTGCGGGGTGAGAAGGGCGGAATATAAAAGCTGTAAATAAATAAATAAATATCACACCTGTCTTCATTCGTGCAATAACACCAGTTCTCCAAGTTGTGGTTCCCCCAATTGTACTTCTGCACACGCTTTAAACTTGGCTTCTCGCTGCTCCTTATTTTTTGTCCATAGTGCAATTGCGCTATTCTAAAATTTTAAATACAAATAGAGATATCATCCCATACTCCCCCTTTCATCTGGAATCAGAAGGAGTCCCATGAGTCCAAACCCATTTATGCCAGTATTGGAGCTGGGATGTTGTGGACAAAGAAAATAATTTGATCCAGAGTTTTAAAAAGGATGATATTGCTGAGATAAACAATTTCAGCTAAAGAAACACTGTTAGAATCCTAGAGTTGGAAGTAAGCAAAACAGAATCATGTGCAAACAAATTACTAGTGGAGACTTGACAGAGGCGGCCCTAGGTAATTTTCAACGGTAAGCAAACAGTATTTTGCCCCCCCCCCCCAACCAATCACTGATATATATTTTCTGTTCGTCGTGGGAGTTCTGTGTGCCATATTTGGTTCAATTCCATCATTGGTGGAGTTCAGAATTCTCTTTGATTGTAGGTGAACTATACATCCCAGTAACTACAACTCGCATATGTCAAGGTCTATTTCCCCCCAAGGGTGCCTCAAGAGCGCCCCTGGGCAAAATCAACTATACTGCGAATGCTTACTTTGCGTAATGGGTTGAGCTGCCCCTGAGGCTTGAAGAAGGTTACAGTTTTCAACAGTATAGCATCAGATTTGGTCCAGCGTATCCCGGGGATCTTCCAACACTGCTCCACCAATAAGTCCTCTGTACAGGCTGAGGCTGAAGATTCATGGCTGTTGAGAAGTTGCAGGAGTTCCAGAGGCAAAGGCAAACCCCCTGAGAACAAATCTTGCCAAGAAAACCCTTAAGGTCACAATAACTGAGAAATGAACCACTACCACTACAATGCTAGTATGAGACTTTTGGTTTACAGTATTGAAAACATGCTCAGTGATTAACTGGAAATAGATTGCAGACTAAAAATACATGGGAGAAACACAATGCATCAACAACAACTTGGGAAGTGTCCGAAGTGTGATCCAATACAACAGCCAGCAGAGTGTCTGCTGTGGACTCATCTTGTTGCGTTTCTAATAATAATAATAATAATAATAATAATAATAATAATAATAATAATAATACTTCAAACAGAGGCATAACACCATTGCTTAGATCAGGGGTCCATGAACTTTTTAAACAGAGGGCAGGTCACAGTCCCTCAAATTGTACGCGGGCCAGATTATAATTCGAAAAAAATACGAATGAATTCCTATGCACACTGCACATATTTATAGTGCAAAAACATTTTAAAACAATACAATAATTAAAATTAAGAACAATTTTAACAAATATAAACTTATTAGTATTTCAATGGAAAGTGTGGGCCTGCTTTTGCCTGATGAGATAGGATTGTTGTTGTTATTGTGTGCTTTCAAGTAGTTTCATACTTAGGTTGACCCTGAGCGAGGGCCAGGTAAATGACCTTGGAGGGCCGCATCCAGCCCCTGGGCCTTAGTTTGAGGACCCCTGGCTTAGATGATTTATTGGAACTTATGCCACAAATACCATCTGCCTATGACAAAGAACTGGTGGGGTCACAAGCCCGAAAAAGTTACAGAAAATGAACATGTCAAGCTACTCTGGGGCTTCCGAATTCAGACAGACAGAGTTTTGGAGCACAATATGCTTGACCTCACGATCGTGTTAAAAAACAAAGTATGGATTATCGATGTTGTAATCCCAGGTGACAGCAGGATTGAAGAGAAACAACTGGAAAAGCTGACACAATATGAGGATTTAAAGATCGAACTGCAAAGACTCTGGCACAAACCAGTAAAGGTGGTCCCAGTGGTGATTGGCACACTGGGTGCAGTGCCTAAAGACCTTGGCCTGCACTTAAACACAATCGGTGCTGACAAAATTACCATCTGCCAGCTGCAGAAGGCCACTTTACTGGCATCTGCACGAATTATTTACCAATACATCACACAGTCCTAGACACTTGGGAAGTGTCCGATGTGTGATCCAATACAACAGCCAGCGGAATGTCTGCTATATCTTGTTGTGTTTCAGATAATAATAATAATAATAATAATAATAATAATAATAATAATAATATTTTAATAGCTGCCGCTATGTTGTAGGAAGATGTTTGGGTGGCTGTAATGAGCATGGATGCCTATGTGGTGCTGGTGACAGGTACTTCAATACTTAATGGCACTCTTTCGGATGTTTTCTACCACATTCAGATCTTCTGAAGCCTATCCATCCTCTTCACTGATTTTTAAATGCAATTTATTAGGGTAGGTTTCTCTCAAAATGTGTGAAGTCCTGTGTAAAGTTTCTGTAGATTTTCTGAACACATTCTGCCTTGAAAGGTCTGACTTTTTAGGCCAGAAGGATTATGACTGCATCTTATCTATATTTTAGACTCTTTTTCTAACCTTTTTCTAACTTGGAGGTTTGTAATGCTACCCTCTACTCAGAATAACTTTTCATAAGAGAGTTGATTTGGGGAGAGACACAACCTTTTCATGGGGCAGCTCCAAGAAGCCACAGGCAACATGACCAATAGTAAGGGATAATGTTGCCTGAAATTTCTGAAAGGCCAAAAGTCCCCACACCTGGTGTAGATGAAAACAAATTGCAGGCCATTTCCAACCCCTTGAATGTTATTCCAATCCTGGTTCCTTGTCTATTCCTGAATTGCCGATGCAAAAAAGGCATTTTAAATGAATGATAATCAGTGGGCACACAGGTTTTAACCAATGACACATAATGCTCTTGCTCAACTCCTACGAATGCCAAGGGGACTGCGCAGGAAAAAATCCAAGTGGAATTGGCCATTTGGAAATTATATACTAAGTAATAATAGAAAGATTCTTCAGCCATCAGGCTCCAGACCAAAAGCCAAGTACTGTTTTTCCCCCTGCAAACTGGGCCAGTGCAAGGTTGGGCCAAGGAATACAACATCATGGCTGTCCATTAATTCTGATCAGGAAGCAGAGATTGGGGAAATGACTCATTTGGACTGGCGCTCCCAGCATTCCCAACCAGCATGGCCACCAGCATCTAAAAAACAACCACTAAATAAAAACTATACCTTAGGTATTGAACCCCAGAACAAATTAAAAGGGTGTCATAACTATCCCGAGACTGGGACTTTAAAATCAGATTTCAAATAAGCCATCTGAGAATCCATATAAATAAAAATGTAATGTTCATTTGTGAGATTAACATAACTCAAAAACCACTGGACGAATTGTCGCCAAATTTGGCCACAAAATGCCAACTAACCCAAGGAGTGATCTTCACTCAAAAAATTGAGTTTGTTATTTGGGAGTTGTAGGTGCTGGGATTTGTAATTAACTTACAATCAAAGAGCATTTTGAATTCCACCAATGATGGAATTGAACCTATAAAGCCCTAAGACTCCGGCCCTGTTTACCTCTCCAAACGTATTCTCCCCTATGAATCATCAGGATTATTAAGAGCATCTGTAGAGGCCCTGCTCTCGGTCCCACCGGCCTCGCAAGCGCGTCTGGTGGGGACGAGGTACAGGGCCTTCTCGGTGGTGGCCCCTCGACTCGAACTCTCTCCCACTGGAGATCAGAACTGCCCCTTCTATCCTGACATTCAGGAAACAGCTGAAGACGTGGTTATGGAAACAGGCATTCGACGAGTGAGCCAGATATGAATGGAGGATGATGAACAACGAGTTAGTGTGACGACTGACAATTGTAGTTATTGAATGTAATTGCTGTTTTAATGTTTTAGTGTAAAATGAACTATTATGTTTTTATTAATCTGTATGTGATATTATGGTTGGAAACTGGTCTGAGTCCCTCAAGGGAGGTGAGAAGGTCGGTATATAAAACTTTTAAATAAATAAATAAATAAATAAACCAACAGACCAACAGAAAACACCAGGAGGGTTTGGCGGGCATTGACCTTTAGTTTGGGAGTTGTAGTTCACCTACATCCAGAGACCATTGTAAACTCAAACAATGATGGATCTAGACCAATCTTGGCACAAATATTCCATATGCCCAAATGTGAACACAGATGGAGTTTGGGGAAAATAGACCTTGACATTTGGGAGTTGTAGTTACTGGGATTTATAGTTCACCTACAATCAAAGAGCATTCTGAATCCCATTAACTACAGAATTGGGGAAAACTTCTCACACAGAACTCCCCCATGACCAACAGAAAATACTTAAGGCCATCCAGTCCAACCCCCTTCACCAGGGCAAGAAACCCTCCTGACAAAGAGCCACCCAGCCATAGATATTAATAGATATATATGATTCACATACACACATATATCCCTAGAGGGGACAATTATATGTTGCATGTTCCAGAATAGGCAAACCAGACAACCTCCAAATGAACACTGACAAAGAAACAACCATAAATACTGTTTACCCACAAGCATAAAGATATTATATATATTAGAAACCAACATTTTCTCATTACTTTATTTTCCAGATCACCAGACTGGGCCACAGCAATGCATGGCAGGGGATGGCTAGTAGAAAATACAATTGGGATCAGTCTCACATGCTCTATAGGGCTGTTGTTACTATGACCCTGAAGTCATTGGAAGAAGAACATGGATGTAATGGAGAGATGTTTGCACTTACGGGCTTTAGCCTGGTGCATGTATGTGAATGTATGAGAGAGCCTTATTTCTAAAAAACTGAAATGTTCCCATGCTAGTCTAGGCAATTCTCAGATTTCTTCTCCACCTTGTCCTGGCCCCCAAGTTTGGCTCACAGTTCACAGTCCCCCGCCTTCTTTCCTCTCATTGCCAGCACCCATCAGGGCCCTATTTGGGGGAAGGGATATGTTTTCCCCTCCTTCCAAATTAAAACTATGCCCTTCCTCCAAGGCATTTCCCTCTGGTATCCAAACTCTCCACTTTGAAGAAAAGCCAGACTGAAAATCATTACCTCCTTGAACCCTTGCATTGGCGAATTTCTGTTTCTTTACCTGTTCCTTTTCCTTGGATACCTTAAACTCCCTATTGAAATGCTCACACATCCCAACAGCAGCAAAATCTTGGTATCTTATTTTTTAGGCCTTTTCCTGAGGTTATTTGGAGGCAATGATTCAGGAAATTGGATAGAGCACGTCAGCTATTGTTTCTTGGATCTAATTAAATTTACAAAATTGATAAAAGTTATATAAGGGTGTGTCACAAATATGTGCTTTTGGAATGAAAGAAGCAGATTTTCACTTTTAATTTGTCACAATCTTTCCTTCATGCTTAAAAGATTCCAATTTAAGCACTATATTGTTTTTTGACAAGTGAGCAGAGTGAGGAGTGGCAGGTGGCATATGTTGTTGTTGCTGCTGTTATTATTATTATTATTATTTGAAACACAACAAGATGAGGCCACAGCAAACAAGATCATTCTGCTGGCTGTTGTATTGGATCACACACTTCCCAAGTGTCTAGGACTGTGTGATGTATCGGTGAATAATGCCTGCAGATCCAAGTAGGGTGGCCTCTTGCTGCTGGCAGATGGTAATCTTGTCAGCACTGATTGTGTTTAAGTGCAGGCCAAGGTCTTTAGGCACTCCACCCAGTGTGCCGATCACCACTGGGACCCCCTTTACTGGTTTGTGCCAGAGTCTTTGCAGTTTGATCTTTAAATCCTCAGATCGTGTCAGCCAAAAAAATATTATTATTATTATTATTATTATTATTATTATTATTATGTTTATTTATTCCCCACTTATTTCTCCACAAGGTCTCAAAACTGCTATATGTTCTGTACTTCAAAAACTAGAGCCAATAGGGAGGAACTGGTGCCATATTTGGAATCAGCAAAAATACCCAGAAGGAGGGCTAACATCTGTGGCATAAAAAGGTGTGCAATGGACAGAGGAAATGAAGATTTGGAAACTGGAGGGGGAAACTTATTTGGGGGGACAATTGGGAGGATCACAGGTGTCAAAATGAGGGCATTGTCCCCCCAGATAAGAATTTGACTCCAAGGAATGAGTTTCTTCTCCAGTCCTTCAGTCTCTAGCCCTCCAAGTGTGAAAAGAGGGGCTCCTGGCTCTTCCTTTTCTTCCCTCCCCCCAGTCCTTACTTTTGTATAGCCTCAGGCCCCTTCTACACTGCTATATATAGTGTGTGTGTATACATCTTGTAAGTCACTCTGAGTCCCCTTCGGGAGGCATATAAATGTGTAAATAAATAAATAATCCAGATTATCTGCTTTGACCTGGATTATATGGCAGTGTAGATTCATATAATCCAGTTCAAAGCAGATAATGTGGATTATATGGCAGAGTAGAAGGGGCCTCAAGCTTCTCCTCTACTCATGCAGTTTGAACTGTCCTGTATGCAGTTTCAATTCCATTATTTGCAGTTCCAACTGCGTTATAGGCGTCTACAATGATCATACAATGCAGTTCAAAATGCATTCTAGGACATTATCGACCCAGTCCCACAAGTTGGGGTTTTATTTCTTGTTTGCGATAAGCATCTACCATTTGAAGCTGATCTATTTAAAAAAAAAATCTGGAAAATAATAGCATAGGTTTATTTCCTCGGATTTATCCGTTTCCAGCCCTGGCCTCTTTAATTCTTTCCCTTTTTTTCCTTTTGTTTTCCCCATTTTGTTTCTTTCTCTCGTCTTCTTGGGTCTTCTAAGGACAAAATCCTCCTCTACGACTGAGGCCCCTTCCACACAGCTAAATAAAATCCCACATTACCTGCTTTGAACTGGGAAATGTGGCAGTGTGGACTCAGATAACCCAGTTCAAAGCGGAAATTGTGGGATTTTCTAACTTAGGTTATATGGTTGTATAGAAGGGCCCTAGGTCTCATGCTCTTGTTAAGCTCTCTTCTTCCTTCTCTTCTTCCTTCTCTTCCTCCTCCTCTTCTTCTTCGTCCTCTTCTTCTTCCTCCTCCTCCTCTTCTTCTTCCTCCTCTTCTTCCTCCTCCTCTTCTTCTTCCTCCTTTTCTTTTCTTCTTCTTCCTCCTCTTCTTCCTCTTCTTCCTTCTCCTCCTCTTCGTCCTCTTCTTCCTTTTCTTCCTCCTCTTCTTCCTCCTCTTCATCTTCCTCTTCTTCCTCCTCCTTTTCTTCTTCCTCTTCTTCCTCCTCTTCTTCTTCTTCCTCCTCCTCTTTCTCTTCCTCCTCTTCTTCTTCGTCATCATAACCACTACTGTTAGACTCTCCTCCTTCACCTGCGCCTCTTTCTCCTCCTCCTTCATTAGTACTTTTAGGCTTTCTTCTTCTGTACTCCTCTTATGCTCTCCTCATTCTTCTTCCTCCTCCTCCTCCTCCTCTTTCACCTCTTCTTCCTCTTCCTCTTCTTCTTTTTCGTCATCATAACCACTACTGTTAGACTCACCTCCTTCACCTGCGCCTCTTTCTCCTCCTCCTTCATTAGTACTTTTAGGCTTTCTTCTTCTGTACTCCTCTTATGCTCTCCTCATTCTTCTTCCTCCTCCTCCTCCTCCTCTTTCACCTCTTCTTCCTCTTCCTCTTCTTCTTTTTCGTCATCATAACCACTACTGTTAGACTCACCTCCTTCACCTGCGCCTCTTTCTCCTCCTCCTTCACCAGTACTTTTATGCTTTCTTCTTCTGTACTCCTCTTACGCTTACTTCTTCCTCTTCTTCTTCCTCTCTTCTTCCTCTTTTTCTTCCTCCTCTTCTTCTTCTTCCTCCTTTTCCTCTTCTTCTTCCTCCTCCACCTCTTCCTCTTCTTCTTCCCCCCCCCCCCCCCGCAATGTCTCCGCATCCTCGGCTTCCCACTCCATGCGGATCCCCTGGAAGCCTCTTTTTCTCCCCTAGCAAAGGGGCCGGCCGAAACCCTGGTTTCATATTTGGGATTAAAGACCCCGATCATCTTGGGTTGGCCAAGGAGAGCCTGCCTGTGTGTGTGTGAGAGAGAGAGACTAGGAGGAGGAGAGGACAAGATGACACAAAAGGCTCGGCCACACATCTCCGCGAACTTCCCGGATCCTGGCAATAGGCTGGGAAGGCTGCCCCATCCCTATCAAAAGTTTCGCTTTGGCCTTAACGGGGGGAAATCACCAAACCCTTTGGAATCATCCTCTATATGCGAGGCCGTTTCCAAAGGCTCTTTTCGGATGGAGACTTTCAGTTTAACACTGCAAACCTCTAACCTGGGAGCGAGTCCCACTGAATAACAGGAGGGTTTAATGTATTGTCGAAGGCTTTCATAGCCAGAATCACTGGGTTGTAGGTTTTTCGGGCTGTCCAGTCATGTTGTAGAAGCATTCTCTCCTGACGTTTCGCCTGCATCTATGGAAGGCATCCTCAGAAGTTGTGAGGTCTGTTGGAAACCCTGGACATTCTTCCACAGATATATAAAGCCCATTTTCCTATAATTGTCCAAATTATAGGAAAGGACAATCATATGTTGAATGTTCCAGAGTAGGCAAACCAGACAATCTCCACATCAACACTGACAAAGAAAGAGCAAGAAATACTGTTTACCCACAAGCATAAAAATTACATATATTAGAAACCAACACTTTCTCATTACTTTATTTTCCAGATCACCAGACTGGGCCACAGCAACGCGTGGCAGGGGACGGCTAGTTACTATAATAGTATAGTACAATATAGTATTATTTAATACTGATATTGTAGGATGCTAATAACATAATATATTGTAAGTATATATATAGGTATCTTGTAAGCCGCTCTGAGTCCTCTTCGGGGTGAGAAGGGAGGCATAGAAATGTCGTAAATAAATCTATATAAATAAAAATGTAATGTTCGTTTGTGGGATTAATAACTCAAAAACCACTGGACGAATTGACACCAAATTTGGACACAAGACACCTACTAACCCAAGGAGTGACCATCACTCAAAAAAAACCTGATTTTCTCATTTGGGAGTCGTAGTTGTTGGGATTTATAGTTTACTTATAATCAAAGAGCATTCTGAACTCCACCAATGATCTAATTGCAAGCCCAGGCAAGCATACAATTGAAAGCAAGCAATAACAAATTACTGGGTTGTTGTAGGTTTTTTCAGGCTATATGGCCATGTTCTAGAGGCATTCTCTCCTGACGTTTCGCCTGCAACTATGGCAAGCATCCTCAGAGGTAGTGAGGCTCACTACCTCTGAGGATGCTTGCCATAGATGCAGGCGAAACGTCAGGAGAGAATGCCTCTAGAACATGGCCATATAGCCTGAAAAAACCTACAACAACCCAGTGATTCCGGCCATGAAAGCCTTCGACAATACACAAAAATGTAATGTTTGTTTGTGGTATTAACATAATTCAAAAACCACTGGACGAATTAACACCAGATTTGGACACAAGACGCCTATCAGGCCAATGAGTGACCATCACTCATAAAAAACACTGGAAAACACAGCAGAAGAGACTTAAAAGCCAAAAAACAAATTCATTACGTTACAACGCAAACACACACATATATGCAACCACACATATGTTATTGTTGTTCATTCGTTCAGTCGTCTCCGACTCCTTTTGACCTCATGGACCAGCCGTCACCACCCCCAGCTCCTTCAAGGTCAGTCCAGTCACTTCAAGGATGCCATCCATCCATCTTGCCCTTGGTCGGCCCCTCTTCCTTTTGCCTTCCACTTTCCCCAGCATCATTGTCTTCTCTAGGCTTTGCTACACATATACATATATATACACACAAAATACATATACACAGACTGGGTCACAGCAAAGCGTGGCAGGGAACGGCTAGTAAATCAATAAATGAATCAAAACGAGAGAAGGAGGGAGACAACTTCTACACTGATCTGATGGATCTGCCTTCAGGGGTCAAACAAAATTCAAGATAGAGGTTTGCAAATAATACGGACACAGAGTCAAAAACAAATGGCACCTGAGGTTAAATACTATCCAGGAGGGTTCACAAAACCCAAAGGAAGGCTCCTCCTCAAGCAAGCCACACCGCCTTTCCAAAAAGGAAAACCTCAGCCCAAACCCCAGCCAAGAGTCGATGCTGTTTGAATGTATTTGGCTGTTTGGACTCGTCTCGACTTCCCCAGAAAACACCTGACGCCCTGGTTTGGTTTCCAGGACAAGCCCGGGCTCCCTTGGAGAGGAGAAAGGAAAACACTCGTTGCAATCCAGGCATCGCCCTCCCCTCCGTTTGGGACAAAAAAGAAGGGCTCTTCTCCCTCCTTTTCGCCCCTTTCAAAGGAAACCGAGCCGGGTTTTGCCTTCAAATTGCAGCCACTTCGGCTCGCCACCTTTCCCACTTTTTGGCCCAGAATCAAGGCGCTGGGAACCAGTGCTTCCCTTGAAACGCGAGGGGCCACTTCTGCCTCAAACGAAATCGGCCTTTTCCGGAAGAAATCGGTCTTTTCCGGGCGAAATGAGGTTCCGAAAAAAAGCTGGATCTACGCTACCAAATCATTCATCGCATTGGATGAGATGAGCCTGGATCCACACTGCAGTTTGGGTCGCATTCTATTATCAGAGCCATATAATTCAGTCCAAAGTGGATTATATAAATAGTAGGCTCTGGCGATGGGATCCCCTTTTGGTCAGCAACTTGTTGTGTGTCCCGTCCCCCCCCCCCCCCCCCCCATCACCACAACTCCTTTATGGAAACAGCAACAAACAAGCAAAAAGGATTCCTCTCTATTCAAACATAATCAAAGGAAAGTAAAAGACATAGGCTGGATCTGCTCTGCCCTATATCCCAGGAACTGATCCCAGATTATAATCATATAATCCAGTTCAAAGCAGATCATCTGGAATCAGGTTCTGGGATACAGGACAGTGTAGATCCAGGGCCCTTCTATACAACCACATAACCTAGGATATCAAGTCAGAAAATCCCACAATATGCTTTAAATTGGGTTATCTGAGTCCACACTGTCATGTATCCCAGTTCAAAGCAGATAATGTGGGATTTTATTCAGCTATGTGGGAGGGGCCTCTGCAAGTAGTAAGATTGAAGAAGAAAAGAACCTAACAGTACTAGTGAAAGAGGAGGAGGTAAAGGAGGAGAGCCTAATAGTAGTAATTAAGAGGAGGAAGAAGAATAGCCTACAGTAGTAGCGAAGAAGAAAAAGGAAAAAAGCCTAATAGTAGTAGTGAAGAATAAGGAGGAAAAAAAACCCTAACAGCAGTAGAAAAGGAGACAATCTAACAGTACTAGTGGAGGAGGAGGAGGCAGTACTCTTCTCCTGTTAGGAGGAGGAGGTGGTAAAGGAGGAGAACCTAACAGACAAGAAGAGGTAGTATTAAAGAAGTAGTAATAAAGAAGAGAAGGGGGAAGAGCCTAACAGGAGAGTCTAATAGTCTTAGTGAAGGAAAAAAGAAAAGGATCTAACAGTAGTAAGTAAAAGAGAAGAGGCTAATGGTAAGAGTGAAGGAGAAGAGGGCGGATGAGGAGAAGAAGAGCCTGACAGGAGTAATGGAGAAGAAGAGGGTCTAACAATGATTATGAAGGGAAAAAGGAGGAGGAGAGTAACAGTGGTAGCAAAGAAGAAGAAAAAGGAAGAAAGCCTAATAGTACTAGTGAAAACCTAACAGTAGTAAAGAAGAAGAGCCTAACAGGAGGAGGAGAGCCTAACAGTAGTCAGAAGAAGAAGAAGAAGAAGAAGAGGAGGAGGAGGAGGAGGAGGAGGAGGAGGAGGAGGAGGAGGTGGAGGAGGGGAGGAGGAGGGGAAGAAAAAGGAGGAGAGACTAATGGTGAGAGTGAAGAGGAGGAAGGAGAAGTGGAGTAATAAAGAAGAGGAGAAGAAGGGAGTCTAACAGTAATTATGAAGAAAAAGAGGAGGAGAGTCTAACGGTAGTAGCAAAGAAGAAGAAAAAGGAAGAAAGCCTAACAGTAAAGAAGAAGAGCCTAAAAGGAGGACCAGAGTCTAACAGTAGTGAAGGAGAAGGAGAAGGAGAAGAAGAAGAAGAAGAAGAAGAAGAAGAGAAGAAGAAGAAGAAGAAGAAGAAGAAGAAGAAGAAGGGGGGGGAACCTAACATTAATAGTGGAAGAGGAGGGTGAGGAAAAAGAGAAGAGACTAATATATTAGGAGTGAAGAGGGATGATGATGAGGAGAGTCAAACAGGGGTAGTGAAGAAGGAAGAAGAAAACCCAACAGTGTTAAAGAAGAAGAACCTAACAGGAGGAGAAGAGTCTAACAGTAATCGTGAAGAATAAAAGTAGGAGTAGAGGAGGAGGGGAATGAAAAGAAGGAGAGACTAACGGTTAGAGTGAAGAAGAGAAAGAAGATGAAGAAGAGGAGTAATAAAGAAGAAGAAGGGAGCCTAATAGTAATTATGAAGAAAAAGAGGAGGAGAGTCTAACGGTAGTAGCAAAGAAGAAGAAAAAGGAAGAAAACCTAATAGGTAGCAGAGAAGACGAAGAAGAAGAATTAGAGCCTAACAAGAGGAGAAGAGTCTAACAGTAGTCTTGAAGAAGAAAAGTAGGAGTGAAGGAGGAGAAAAAGAAGGCGAGACTAACAGTAAGAGTGAAGAATAGAAAGAAGATGAAAAAGAGGAGTAATAAAGAAGAGGAGAAGAAGGGAACCTAACAGTAATTATGAAGAAAAAGAGTAGGAGAGTCTAACGGTAGTAGCAAAGAAGAAAAGGGAAGAAAGCCTAATAGTAGTAGAGAAGAAGAGGAAGAAGAAAAGCCTAAAAGGAGAAGAGTCTAACAGTAGTAGTGAAGAAGAAGAAAATAACCTAACGTTAGTAAGCAAAAGAGAAGAGACTAATATGTTAGGAGTGGAGAGGAGGAGGAAGAGGAAGAGTAGGAGGAGGAGAGTCAAACAGGGGTAATGAAGAAGAAGAAGAAGAAAGAGCCTATCAGTGATTATGAAAAACAAAAAAGAGGAGTGTCTAACAAGATAATAATAATAATTTATTTTATTATTAATTATTAATTAATAATAAGTATTATTAATAGTATTAATAATTATTAATTAATAAATAATAAATATTTTATTAATAATAATTATTATTAATAGTAATAGGTTTGTGGTAGATTGCTAGTTAAGAGATAGGAAAGCCCAATGGGCGTAGTTTCTCGCCTAGTCTTTCGTGCCCTGGACTAATCCGCCTCTTTTCGCGGCATCCACGGGGAACACCGAGGAGTCGATTCACATAGTGTTTGGTAGAATGGAGTAATAATAAATAATAATATGAGGAGGGAAACAAGGGTCCCCGTGAAATGCCGAGACTGATTGAACGGTTGGATTTGGAAGGCAAGGGGCAGCTAGGCGCGCCTTCGAGGGCTGTTTTGTGTCGGCTCCGCGACGCGAACAAATCCAGCGCTTCGTAGGCAAGACTTTCCACACGCTTGGAAGTTTCGCTTTATCTCTTCGAGTGTTCCTCGCCAGTGTGGGAGACGAACGCCACTTCACCTGCTATGGCTCAGGCTGCATCTACGCTGCCACATCATCCTCTGAAGCCTGATGATCGGCTTTGAACTGGATCTGTACGACTCAACGGCCTCTTCTACATAGCTGAATAAACTCCCACATTTTCTGCTTCGAATTGGGTTATATGGCAGTATGGATTCAGGGCCCTTCCACACAGCCCTATATCCCAGAATATTATGTCAGAAAATCCCACATTATTTGAGTGTGAACTCAGATAACCCAGTTCAAAGCAGATATTGTGGTATTTTCTGTCCTGATATTCTGGGATATAGGGCTGTGAGGAAGGGCCCCAAATCCACACAGCCATATATTCCCGTTCAAATCAGATAATGTGGTTTTCTACAGCTGTGTGGTTGTTGTTGTTCATTCGTTCAGTCGTCTCCGACTCTTCGTGACCTCATGGACCAGCCCACGCCAGAGCTCCGTCGCCGTTACCACCCCCAGCTCCCTCAAGGTCAGTCCAGTCACTTCAAGGATGCCATCCATCCATCTTGCCCTTGGTCGGCCCCTCTTCCTTTTGCCTTCCACTTTTCCCAGCATCATTGTCTTCTCTAGGCTTTCCTGTCTGGAAAGGGCCTCAAATAACCCAGTTCAAGGCAGATATTGTGGGGTTTTCTGCCTTGATATCCTGAGTCATATGGCTGTGTGGAAGGGCCCTAAAATGATATGAACTCTTCCACACAGCCCTATATTGCAGAATATCAGGGCAGAAAATCCCACATTATTTGAGTGTGAACTCAGATAAACCAATTCAAAGCAAATATTGTGGGATTTTCTGCCTTGATATTCTGGGATATATGGCTGTGTGGAAGGGCCCTAAAATGATATGAACCCTTCCACACAGCCCTATATTCCAGAACATCAAGGCAGAAAATCCCACATTATTTGAGTGTGAACTCAGATAACCCAGTTCAAAGCAGATATTGTGGTATTTTCTATCCTGATATTCTGGGATATAGGGCTTTGTGGAAGGGCCTCGAGTCCACACAAACATATATTTCAGTTCACAGCAGATAATGTGGAGTTTTCTACAGCTGTGTGGAAGGGGCCTCAAATAACCCAGTTCAAAACAGATATTGTGGGGTTTTCTGCCTTGATACCCTGGAATATATGGCTGTGTGGACTCAGGGCCCTTCCACACAGCCCTATATCCCAGAATATCAAGGCAGAAAATCCCACAATATCTGCTTTGAACTGGGTTATCTGAGCCCACACTTAGATAATGTGGGATTTTCTGCCTTGATATTCTGGGATACAGGACTGTGTGGAAGGTTCAAAGCAAATCATCTGGGTTTTCTATGGCTGTGTAGATGAGGCCTCAGTAAACTAAAAATCCCAGGATTCTGGGATTCTGTGCCATATGAAAGAGTCCAGGGACGCATCTACACTGGAGAAATCATATAGTTTGCCACTGCTAGAATAACCGTGACTAAATAACTATAACCATCCTAAAAGTTATAGTTTTACAAGGCCTTTCGAGGGCTTCGTTAAAAGACAGTGAACAGGGTTCGAACTGGGATGTTGTAGGTTTTTCGGGCTATATAGCCATGTTCTAGTATGGTGTTTTTTTTTAATTGCTTGTATTGTTGTGTTTGGGCTCGGCCTCATGTAAGCCGCACCGAGTCCCTTGGGGAGATGGTAGCGGGGTACAAATAAGTGTTATTATTACTCTAGTAGCATTCTCTCCTGACGTTTCGCCTGCATCTATGGCAAGAATCCTCAGAGAGGGTTCGAACTGCTTTTCGTAGTACAGGAAGCGGCCTTTGTGTTTGTATGAGGCCCGAGCGCGAGCCTCTTCTCTTCCCGCCACTTCTGCCTTCACCTGTCCTGATTAGCATAATTCCCCACGTGACCCCACGAGGCGCTCCCTTAACGGCTGCTTCTGCAGAAGCGAGTGAGGAAGCGCGCGCAGGGCGCTCGTGGTTCGATTCGGAGCGCCTTCGCCAAAGCCTGCAAGGGGCGAAAGGCAGGGCCAGGCTAAGCCCCACCCACCCAGACATGTATAGTCGCGCGCACATGCACGTGCATAGTTGACCCCGACAGGCTTCCTCTCAGGCAACCGAAACAGGGAAGGGAGGGAATTTCCAGCTACTTTATGTGGCCACTGTAGAGCCCTCAGATAACCCAGTGTGGAAGGGTCCTCAGATAACCCAGTTCAAAGCAGATATTGTGGGATTTTCTGCCTTGATATTCTGGGTTATATGCCTGTGTGGAAGGGCCCAAATATGGCTTCAAACTACAAGAGAGGAGATTCCATCTGAGCATGAGGAAGAACTTCCTGACTGTGAGAGCCGTTCAGCAGTGGAACTCTCTGCCCCGGAGTGTGGTGGAGGCTCCTTCTTTGGAAGCTTTTAAGCAGAGGCTGGATGGCCATCTGTCAGGGGTGGTTTGAATGCAATATTCCTGCTTCTTGGCAGGGGGTTGGACTGGATGGCCCATGAGGTCTCTTCCAACTCTTTGATTCTATGATTCTATGTCATTATCATCCAGGGCCCTTCCACACAGCCCTGTATCCCAGAATAACAAGGCAGAAAATCCCACAAGATCTGCATTGAACTGGGTGATCTGAGTCCACACTGCCATATCTCCCAGTTCCAAGCAGATACATGTGGGATTTTATTCAGTAGGGGAAGGGGCCTAAGTATTTATTGTGTCAGAAGCAAAATGATAATATAGTTACCCATATCAATAAAACGTAATGTTTGTGGGATTAACATAACTCAAAAACCACTGGACAAATTGACATCAAATTTGGACACAAAACACCTATCAGCCTAACAAGTGACCACCACTCATAAAAACACTGAAAAACACAACAGAAGAGACTTAAAAGGCCAAAAAATAAAAATGCATTACAAAACCACATATATATGCAAACACACATATATACAAATATACACAAATATAAACACAGACTAGGCCACAGCAATGCGTGCAAGGGCATTGCTAGTAATGCATAAAAACCAAAAAGTTTAAAAAAAAACCTTGGCATTATACCCAATTTCCTTTGACCAGAAGCTGGCCACTTTAAGAGCTTCTGGTGTTGCTGCAAGAAAGTCCTCCATTGTGCATGTGGCAGGGCTCAGACCACGTTGCAGTAAGTAGTCTGTGGTTTGCTCTTCTCCACACTCGCATGTCATGGACTCCACTTTGTGACCCCATTTCTTAAGGTTGGCTCTGCATCTTGTGGTGCCAGAGTGCAGTCTGTTCAGTGCCTTCCAAGTCACCCAGACTTCTACATACCCAGGAGTTTTTCATCTACCACTGATTGAGGTTCTGGATTTTAGCCTCCCACTTTGGACTCTTGCTTGCTGAAGTGTTCCTGTGAGTATCTCTGTCAATCTTAGAAAACTATTTCTTGATTTAAAATGTTGACATGCTGGATATGTTAGGACCTTGGTCCTTTCTTTACTGGCTGCTACTTCCTGGCAGATGTCAGGTGGTGCAATATAGGCTAGACCAATGTTTCTCAACCTGGGGGTCAGGGTCATGAAGGGGTGTCAGAGGGGTCACCAAAGACCATCAGAAAACACAGTATTTTCTGTTGCTCATGAGTGTTCTGTGTGGAAAGTTTGGCACAATTCTGTCGTTGTTGGGGTTCAGAGCACTCTCTGATTGTAGGGGAACTAGAAATCCCAGCAACCATAACTCTCAAATGTCAAGGTCTATTTTCCCCAAACTCCACCAGTGTTCACATTTCAGCATATTGAGTATTCCTGCCAAGTTTGGTCTAGATCTATCATTGTTTGAGTCCACAGTGCTCTCTGGATATAGATGAACTACAACTCCCAAATTCAAGGTTAATGCCCACCAACATCTTCCAATATTTTCTGTTGGTCCTGGGAGTTCTGTGTACTAAGTTTGGTCCAATTCCATTGTTGGTGGAGTTCAGAATGCTCTTTGATTTTAGGTCAGGTATAAATCCCAGGAAATACAACTCCCAAATGACAAAAATCAACCCCCCCCCAACCCCACCAGTATTCAAATTTGGGCATATTGGGTATTTGTGCCAAATTTGGTCCAGTGAATGAAAACACATCCTGCATGTCAGATATTTACATGACGATTCATAACAATAGCAAAATTACAGTTGTGAAGTAGCAACTAAAATAATTTTCTGGTTGGGGGTCACCACAACATGAGGAAATGTATTAAGAGGTCACGGCATTAGAGAGGTTGAGAACCACTGTGTTAGACAGTATAGCAGTGTAGGGAGTA
Organism: Anolis sagrei ordinatus; assembly: GCF_025583915.1. Classification (NCBI taxonomy): domain Eukaryota; kingdom Metazoa; phylum Chordata; class Lepidosauria; order Squamata; family Anolidae; genus Anolis; species Anolis sagrei. Next base: position 145,026,627 of record NW_026845477.1, on the reverse strand, counting down.
GATGTCCTGTGATAGTGGCATGTCTCATTAAGAGCCACATCCACTGTTTTAACCTGGTGAGATGTGTTCCACACTGGGCACATGTACTCAGCAGCAGACTAGCAAAGCACAAGGGCAGATGCCTTCACTGTGTCTGGTTGTGATCCCCAGGTTGTGCCAGTCAGCTTTCATATGATATTATTTCTAGCACCCACTTTTTGCTTCTTGTAGGTCAGAGCACGGTCCAGGGTAACTCCCAGGTATTTAGGTGTGCTGCAATGCTCCAGTGGGATTCCTTCCCAGGTGATCCTCAGGGCTTGAGATGCTTGTCTCTTCTTAAGATTGCTAATGGGAGCGAACTACTCCTTTGTTGCATGAGCTTCACTGGCTGCCATTAGCTTCCAGGCACAATTCAAAGTGCTGGTTTTAACCTTTAAATCCCTGAATGGTTCTGGCCCACTTTACCTGTCCAAACATATCTCCTGCTATGAACCATCTCACAGCTTAAGATCGTCAGGGGAGGCCCTGCTCTTGATCCTACCACTCTTGCAAACGCAATTGGTGGGGACGAGAGACACGGCCTTCTCAGCAGTGGCCCCCCCTGTCTGTGGAACTCCCTCGCTAAGAACATCAGGCTGGCCACCTCCCTCCTGTCCTTCAGGAGACAACTGAAGACCTGGCTGTGGGACCAGGTGTTCGACTAGAGGCATTGACCAGAGGACATTGGCAGCTTGGAAAGGAAACTTGAACATTACTACATTGAATTTGTTTGGCTGGATCTTGGTTTTAGGCAGTGTATTAGTTGAATGTTAAATGATTTTTTTGATGATTTTCATTATGTTTTAATCAAGCTTTACTGTTTTTAATTGAATGTATATGTTGACATCATCACTGATGCTTATGTAAAGCCACCCTGAGTCCCCTTGTGGGAGAAGGGTGGGGTACAAATGAAATAAATACATAAATAAATTTGTTGTTGTTCATTCGTTCAGTCGTTTCCAACTCTTAATGACTTCATGGACCCACGTCAGAGCTCCCTGTCGGTCGTCCCCACCCCCAGCTCCTTCAAGGTCAATCCAGTCACTTCAAGGATGCCATCCATCCATCTTGCCCTTGGTTGGCCCCTCTTCCTTTTTCCTTCCATTTTCCCCGGCATAACTGTCTTCTCTAAGCTTTCCTTTCTTCTCATGATGTGGCCAAAGTACTTCATCTTGGCCTCTACTATCCTTCCCTCCAATGAGCAGTCGGGCTTTATTTCCTGAAGTATGGACTGATTGGATCTTCTGGTGGTCCAAGGCACTCTCAGCACTTTCCTCCAACACCACAGTTCAAAAGCATCTTCCTTCACCCAGCCTTCCTTATGGTCCATCTTATAAATAAATAAATAAATAAGATGAAAAGCACACTGTGTTTTAGGTAGATTAGGAATCAGCTGGTTTCCCCTGTAATGTAAAAGCACCTAAAGCTTCAGAGAGCTTCTGTTCAACCATTGAGCAGTGATGGCATGATTATCTGCATAGATGGGTTCAGAATGTTCTTTGATTGTAGGTGAACTATAAATCCCAACAACTACAACTCCCAAATGTCAAGGTCTATTTTCCCCAAACTCCACCAGTGTTCACATTTGGGCATATTGAGTATTTGTGTCAGGTTTGGTCCAGATCCATCATTGTTTGAGTCCCCAATACTCTCTGGATGTAGGTGAACTACAACTCCCAAACTCAAGGACAATGCCCACCAAACCCTTCTTTTTTCTGTTGGTCATGGGAGAACTGTGTGCCAAGTTTGGTTCAATTCCATCGTTGGTGGGGTTCAGAATGCTCTTTGATTGTAGGTGAACTATAAATCCCAGCAACTACAACTCCCAAATGACAAAATCAATTTTTTTTGAGTGAAGGACATACATTGGGTTGTTAGGTGTCTTGTGTCCAAATTTGGTGTCAATTCGTCCAGTGGTTTTTGAGTTCTGTTAGTCCCACAAACGAACATTACATTTTTATTTATTTATTTATTTAGATAATTTTATATTTAGATAGATAGATAGATAGATAGATAGATAGATAGATAGATAGATAGATAGATAGATAGATAGATAGATAGATAGATAGATAGATGGGGGATGGATGGATGGATGGATGGATGGATAGAAAGATAGATGGATAGAAAGATAGATGGATAGATAGATGGATAGATAGATAGATAGATAGATAGATAGATAGATAGATAGATAGATAGATAGATAGATAGATAGATAGATAGATGGTGATGATTAGATAGGACTGTGCGGAAGGGCCCTTGCTTTCCTCCAAATTTTAAGGATCTGACAGGATGCAGTGCAGTTGTTCATCAGTTTTGGGGTATCTAAGGGACCGTGTAAGACATTGCTATTTGGCCAGTGTGGAAGCCGCCTCAGTTGTGCGTGGATGTGAAGGGAAAGAGAGGGAGGAGCCGGGAGGCTTTCCTTTCCGCGTCGGGCGCGGTTTTTTCCTGGTTTGTTGGAACAAGTTTGGGAACAGCCATCAGGAAGAAAGGGCGGCTGCGACGGAGCTCTTCCATTCAAAGAAATGCTCCCACTGAAGGCTCAACTGCATCCAACCCATCTCCATACTTATGTCTATAGACTAGGCAGCAGGCGGGATTGACAGCGGACTCTTGCTTTCTCTCCCCCCCCCCCCGCCTTTCTTTCAAGCAGCGCCCTCCAGGAGGGAAAGGAAAAGAAGGGAGAGAGCTCTCCGCTTCTCTTCGGCTCTTTGCCCCCAAATTGGGCCTCGGGCTCGGCCACAGCTTCGGGTCTCCTCCGCCTCCTCTTCCTCCTCCTCCCGCAGCTCAAACCGCAGAGGCAAGAAGTAGGGTCTCTCTCGGCAACGTTTGCCTTTCCCCTCTTTTTCCTTTTTTTTTTTGTCTTTCTTTTTGGGGGGGGGGGGAGAGAAGGGGGGAATCCTGACGTGTGGCCAAAGTCTCCCTCCTCCCGTCACGGTACGTGCCGTGGAAATCAATCATTTCCTCTCTCGATTAATACTTTCCCCTCCAAAAGGACAAGCTGGTCTTTGTGCTCCGCAGGCTCCCCAGGCCGGGAAAGGGTTTCCCCAGGGCCACCGGAAGGAAAAAGGGAAAAAAAGGGGGGTGTTGACATTAATAATAATAATATTTATTATCCAGAGGGTCCCGCTCTGATTTGGGAAGGCGGCAAGGGCAGGATCCTCCTCCTCCTCCTCCTCCTCCTCCTCCTCCTCCTCCTCCTCCTCCTCACCACCACCACCACCACCACCACCACCCAACAATTCCGTTTTTTATTTATTTTATTTTATTTTATTTTATTTTATTGTTTTTGGCTTTTCCCTGAGGTTATTTAGGGCACCGATTCAGAACATTGCATTGGATAGACCACATCAGCTCTGGGTTCTTAGGCCCCTTTCACACAGCTGTATAAAATCCAAACTAGATAAATGGCAGTGTGGACTCAGGGCTCTTCCTCACAACTGTAGAATCCAGAATATCAAGGCAGGAATCATAGAATCATAGAGTTGGAAGTGACCTCATGGGCCATCCAGTCTAACCCCCTGTCAAGAGGCAGGAAAATTGCATTCAAAGCACCCCGATAGATGGCCAACAAAGAGAAAAAATAGGACAAGTGCAAAGAAGCCGGAATGGATGTCCAAAGAACTTCTAACTTTGCTAAAACACAAAGGAGACATGCACAAGAAGTGGAAAAAGGGAGAAATCAACAAAGAAGAATTCAAACAGCCAACACCTGTAGGGAAAAGGTCTGCAAGGCTAAAGCACAAAACGAGCTCAGGCTTGCCAGGAACATTAAAAACAATAAAAAGGGCTTCTTTTCTTATGTCAGTAGAAAAAGGAAAAACAAGGAGGCGATAGGGCCTTCCTGACTGTGAGAGCCATTCAGCAGTGGAACTCTCTGGCCCGGAGTGTGGTGGAGGCTTCTTTGGAAGCTTTTAAACAGAGGCTGGGTGGCCATCTGTCAGGGGTGATTTGAATGCAATATTCCTGCTTCTTGGCAGGGGGTTGGACTGGATGGCCCATGAGGTCTCTTCCAACTCTGATTCTATGATTCTATGATTCTAAAAGATTCCAAAGAAGGAGCCTCCACCACACTCTGGGGCAGAGAGTTCCACTGCTGAATGGCTCTCACAGTCAGGAAGTTCTTCCTCATGTTCAGATGGAATCTCCTTTCTTGTAGTTTGAAGCCATTGTTCCACGTCCTAGTCTCCAGGGAAGCAGAAAACAAGCTTGATCCCTCCTCCCCATGACTTCCTCTCACGTATTTATACATGGCTCTCATGTCTCCTCTCAGCCTTCTCATCTTCAGGCTAAACATTCCCAGCTCTTTAAGCCGCTCCTCATAGGGCTTGTCCTCCAAACCCTTGATCATTTTAGTCGCCCTCCTCTGGACACATTCCAGCTTGTCAATATCTCTCTTGAATTGTGGTGCCCAGAATTGGACACAATATTCCAGGTGTGGTCTGACCAAGGCAGAACTGAGGGGTAGCATGACTTCCCTAGATCTAGACACTATGCTCCTATTGATGCAGGCCAAAATCCCATTGGCTTTTTTTTTGCTGCCGCAACAAATCCCACAATATCTGCTTTGAATTGGGTTATCTGAGTCCACACTCAGGTAATGTGGGATTTTCAGCCTTGATATTCTGGGTTATATGGCTATGTGGAAGGGCCCACTTAACTAGTTCAATGTGGATTTTATACAGCTATGTAGAAGGGGCCTCAGATAACCCAGCTATCAACACATTACATAGGGCCCTTTCACAAATATCCCAGAATGTCAAGGCAGATAATCCCACAAGATCTGCTTTGTAATGGGTTATCCGAGTCCATACTCAAACAATGTGGGATTTTCTGCCTTGATATTCTGGGATATAAGGCTGTGTGGAAGGGCCCATAGTAAAAAATGAGAGAGAGAGAGAGAGAAACAGAGAGCGCAGCTGCAAGGTCTGCAGCTCCTTTTATAACTTTTCCAGAACCATAGAGTAAAGGAAGCTGCATACTAGAACCTTCAGGAAACAGTAAGCAACAGGATCATAGATAAACATTACTAGAGAAGGCTGGAAGAAGGTTGCAATTTCCAACAGGATCCGAGCCTAGGTTTTTTTACTTTAAACTGGATTATATGAGTTTTCACTGTCAGATAATCTGGGAGAAAAAGAAAAGCTGGGATCAGATCCTGGGATATAGGGCATTTCTAGAAGGCCTCCCAGTTCAAAGCAGATATTGTGGGATTATCTGTCTTGATAGTTTGGATTATATGGCTGTCTGGAAGGGCTCTAAGGCAGTCAGTGCTTGTGAGGAAGTGTGTCTGTGAACAAACAGGCTTTTCAGCCAGCTCCATGATTTCCCAACAAGTATTGGTCATATATGTGTGTGTCTCCTAGCCATTTGACCCAAAATTCACATTTAGATTAATGTGTTCCCCTTTTTCTTTTCCCCTCAGCTCTTCTGGAGTTGTTTCTGTCAGAAGCTATTTTCTCCCTCCTTTTTTTTTTTGAATAATCTTTATTGAAATTTTTTAAGACATGCATGTATATAAGTAAAAAATAGAAAAGAAAAAGAAAAAGAGAAAAAAAGAAAAAAATAGAAGAAAAAGAAAATAATGGTTGAAGGTTGAAAGAAAGGAGAAAAAAAATAAAAATAGCAAAACACAGCAACAGCAACAAATAGATTAAAATAGGAGTATTTCGACCTCCTGGTGTCTTCTGTGAGTATTCTTTCCACTCTTGTTCCGCTGAAGTAAAAAGAAAATAAAAAAAAGATAACAAAAGTTCTTTGTTTTCTTTCTATTCTCTTAGTCTTTCCCTTCTTTTTTTTCTTTTTAAAGTTTGATCCTTATTTCTTTTCTTTATATTAGATCAACGTCTCTTTTCTTTTCTTCCTTAAATACTCGATGACCTCTTTCAGTCAGTTTCTTTTCTTCCTGTTTCTTTGTTTTTCAGTAATAGAAAGGTGAGTCTGTCTATGTTGCTGATATCTAACATCTTTATTACAAAATCATCTTCTTCTGGTGTTTCTGTTTGTCTCCATTTTTTAGCATAGCATATCCTTGCGGCTGTTAGTGCTAAAAATAGTATTTTATCTTTATCTTTTACCAAGTCCTTATCGTACATTCCTAATAAGAACAGCTCCSGTTTCATTGGTATTTTTATTTTTAACATATTTTGAATTTCTTTTTGTATCTTCTTCCAATAATMTTTCGCTTTTTCACAGGTCCACCACATGTGGAAATAGGATCCCTCTTTCTTCTTGCATTTCCAACATGTCGAACTTGTATTGTCATATATTTTCCCTAATTTTTTGGGGGTTAGATACCATCTTAAAGACATTTTTACCCAGTTCTCTCTGAGATCAGAGGCATATGTGTATTTTAATCTTTTTTTCCAGATTTCTTTCCATTCTTTTTGTGTTATATTTCTTCTTAAATTTTCGTTCCATCTTTTCATGTAATTTTTTTCTTCCTTTAATTCTAAGTGCCATTCTAATAGTTTTTTATATAGTTTTATTATTAATTTTTTTCTCCCTCCTTAACCTGCTCTTTCCTCTCTCCCCACAGCAGACCTCCTATAAAAGGGCATTGGGGGGATATGCTGATACTTTGGTTCTGAATATTTTTCAAAAATGGTGGTTGAAGAACCTGCGGATATGGAACTCCAACTGTAACCCAATGCACAAGCAGAAGGACTCTTTCAGGATGAGGGAGAAAACGCTGGGAAGTTCTGTTCTGCCTTTGGTCCTCTCTGTTGGTCCTCCTGGCCTGCAAAATCAATGTGATTTTTTTACAGGAGTTTTATTACAAAACCATTTCTCAGAATGGGGAGAAAGGAAATATTTTAGTTTAATTTTTTTTAAAAAAAACCCACCCTTTTTGAGCCTCTTTGACATTAGTCTTCTGCAAGACTATCTGTCAGCCTTCCTTTCTGGAGATGGTTTTGTTTTGTCTCTTTTAGGACTGTGGAGGAGATCATCCCAAAGCTCTGCTGCTTGACTCAGAGGGTATGAGAACTTTTAAGGCCTATTGGAAGAGCTGAGCAAAAACTTCTGTTCCCTCTACTTGGAAAAGCAGACTCCCTCCTATCCTTAAAGGAAGAGAAAAAGGAGAGAAAGTGCAAGTGGGAAGAAATTTCTACCCGTGTGTGTGTGTTTAAGATCTTCTAGGGAGGCCCTGCTCTCGGTCCCGCTGTCTTCACAGGTTTGTTGGCGGGGACGAGAGATAGGGCCTTCTCAGTGGTGGCCCCTCAGCTGTGGAACACCCTCCCTAAGACATAAGATCGGCCCCCATCCTCTTAATATTTCATAAAAAAGACAAAACCTGGCTTTGTGAGCAGGCTTTCTCAAATGCAGTGTAGCAGATAACTTCTTGACCACAGAACGACTGGACAATTGTGATCGGATAACGATTTTGGTATTGAGATGCGGAGGATTTATGCTTTTATTGATTTTACTGTTTATGGAATTTTATGTATGTTATATGCTTTTAGCTGTTTTTTATTTTATGGTGGCATCAAATTGTGCCATTTTGCAAACCACCCTGAGTCGCCCTCAGGCTGAGAAGGGTGGTATAGAAATAGAGTAAATAAATGAATAAATAATAAATATTGGGGCTGAGTTGGGGAAGAAAAGACTGTCCCTCTGAGGCCCCTTCTATACCGCCATATAAAATTCAGATTATCTGATTTGAACCATATGCAGTGTAGATTCATATATTCCAGTTCAAAGCAAATAACGTGGATCATCTGCTTTGATAATCTGGATTATCTGGGAGTGTAGAAGGAGCCTTTCACAGGCATAACTAGTGAAACCTTGGCCTTGACTTTCTTGTGGCAGGAAAACCAAGATGCAGGTACTTTGGGTTTACCTTACCTCTAAAACTGCAAACCTTGAGATAGAGAGAGAGAGGGAGAGAGAGAGAGAGAGGAGATTGCTTTTCTTAAAGGAAATGCATTGGAACTTGGCCAGTTTTGTGGAGGTGACTTTGCAAGTGGCTGCTTTGTGACTGTACACAAGTTAATCAAACTAGGGCAGCTATGCCCTTTAGCTTCCATGCCATGTGTTTTCTTATGCCAAAAAGAAGAGAAATCTCCATGCTAACATGTGAATTCAGGGCAGACATATCTTCTAAACTAACTTTGCTGAATTTTGTAGAAGTTTAATGCTACAGATGGGTGCTGCTCATAGAAAACATCTGCACAGGATAGGAACAGTGGGGACCGCCAGCTCCCATGATTTCCACCATTGGGCGTGCTAAATCCTGCAAATCTCTTGGGGAGACAAGCGGACAAATGTCAGCGTGCTGGAAGAAGCAAAGACCACCAGCATTGAAGTGATGGTCCTCTGCCATCAACTCTGCTGGACCGGCTATGTTGTCTGGATGCCCAATCACCGTCTCCCAAAGAAGTTACTCTACTCCGAACTCAAGAATGGAAAATGGAGTGTTGGTGGACAGGAAAAGAGATTTAAAGATGGGCTCAAAGCCAACCTTAAAAATTCTGGCATAGACACTTAGAACTGGGAAGCCCTGGCCCTTGAATGCTCCAGCTGGAGGTCACCTGTGACCAGCAGTGCTGTAGAATTTGAAGAGGCACGAATGGAGGGTGAAAGAGAGAAACATGCCAAGAGGAAGGCACGCCAAGCCAACCCTGACCGGGATTGCCTTCTACCTGGAAACCAATGCCCTCACTGCAGGAGAAGATACAGATCAAGAATAGGGCTCCACAGTCACCTATGGACCCAACACCAGTACATTGATCTTGGAGGACTATCCTACTTGGACAACAAGGAATCGCCTAAGCAGAGGCAGCGCTAGGTAATTTTCAATGATAAGCAAACAGTATTTTGCCCCCCTCCCCCCAACCAATCACTGATATATATTTTCTGTTCGTCGTGGGAGTTCTGTGTGCCATATTTGGTTCAATTCTGTCAATGGTGGAATTCAGAATGCTTTTTGATTGTAGGTGAACTATACATCCCAGTAACTACAACTCGCATATGTCAAGGTCTATTTTTCCCAAGAGCGCCTCAAGAGTGCCCCTGGGCAAAATCAACTATACTGCAAATGCTTACTTTGCGTAATGGGTTGAGCCGTCCCTGCGCCTAAGTAAGTGATGGGTGTTGCAATCCAATAGCATTTCAAGGGCCAAAAGTTGCCTATTCCTGCTGTAGAATAAAGACTCATATGCCTCTTCCGCAAAATGTCAGTTACCTTTTAGGAGATATTTAAAAATGCCCTGACAAAAAAGTCAAAGGGCACCTGAATGCAGTAGACTAATGGCCTCATCCATGCTTCCACCATCTCCATCATATGGGATTTCCCCTAAGGTTTTAAATTCTCTGTGTTATTGTTTATATGTAAGTTATATTAATTCTACTGTTTTATTTGCTTGCTGTTTTGTTTTTATTGATGTGTTGTTGGGCTTGGCCTCATGTAAGCAGCCCCGAGTCCCCTTGGGGTGGCGGGGTATCAATAAAGTTTATTATTATTATTATTATTATTATTATTATTATTATTATTATTATTATTATTATTATTTTGGACAGTAGGTTAGAAAGCGATTGAGAAGCCAAGCATGTTGGGGAAGAGAGTAAGAAGCTGGCATAGCATTACAAAGAAAATGAAGCTATTTAAAAATAATAGCAGTGGAGCAAAGGTGGTGGCTTCATACTGTCAGGTTTTGGCTTTAACCATGAATGTCCACTTGCATAACAGAATGGATTGGCCTCTTTCTTACCTGAACTACCAAATTACTTGTGGCTGAAGCCTATCAAATGTAGTAGATTTGCAAACAAAATTTCTGAGATTATGTGTGAAATGTTGATTAATAATAATAACAAATAATAATAATAATAATAATAATAATAATAATAATAATAATAATAATAATTTCTCATAACAATGTCCCTGCAGCTGCAAGCTGGGGCGCTGACTGTAGCACACATCTGTTTGGGACATCTTCATTAGCATTATTAATAAATGTCTCACTCTATTAATTGCTGTTTGTTGGTAGAAATCCATAGCTAAGTAGCACAGGCCTAGCTGCTAACTAATGCATTGCCACATCTGCTGTTGATTTTGGTGGTGGGGAGCCAATAAAACACAGTACAACTGTGTGAATTGCAGAAGGGCTTGTTTGAAGCTCCACACCAGTTGGTGCAAAAATGGTAGACACTGACTCACTTTGATGGGTGTCAGTAAATGCAAAACGACAGCAAACTTGCAGCTGAGCTACTATTTTGGGAATAAATGACTTATGTGAAATCTGTGGAGTGTCCTATGAGCTTTAACCCTGAGGAAATTTAGCAGAATGTCGAGGAGGGACTGAGCTGTTTCTCAGGCTGTGATGTGTGTCCGGTCCTAGCATCATTTCTGAGATCATGCCAAAACAAAACCTTCCTGAAGTTTCTCATCTCTCTTTGTTGAATATGGGCACTAGTGAGCTTTAAAGGGAGCTGTTGCCTGGATTTTAGGCAGAATTTTAAGTGGTTTTCATTTGTTGCAGATTCACCCAGAATTGATGGGTGTGAGCATGAAGATAATATATTTTATTTTAATGATTGCTTAGAAAAAAAGAAGATATAAGTCCATAGAAAAAGCTGGAGAGATGCACAGGGGATGTGTGTGTATCTATATAAATAAAAATGTAATGTTCATTTGTGGGATTAACAGAACTCAAAATCCACTGGACTAATTGACACCAAATTTGGACACAAGACACCTAACAATACAATGTATGTCCTTCACTCAAAAAATTGATTTTGTCATTTGGGAATTGTAGTTGTTGGGATTTATAGTTCACCTACAATCAAAGAGCATTCTGTACCCCATCAACGATGGAATTGAACCAAACTTGGCACACAGTTCTCCCATGACCAACAGAAAATACTGGAAGGGTCTGTTGGGCAGTGTCCTTTGGTTTTGGAGTTGTAGTTCACCTACATCCAGAGATCACTGTGGACTCAAACAATGATGGATCTGGACCAAACTCTACATGAATACTCAATATGCCCAAATGTGAACACTGGTGAAGTTTGGGGAAAATGGAATCTTAACATTTGGGAGTTGCAGTTGCTGGGATTTATAGTTCACCTACAATAACAGAGAATTCGATAGAATTGGGCCAAACTTCCCACACAGAACCCCCATGTGGGCCACAGCAACACGTGGCAGGGGATGGCTAGTCTTTATATATGTCCTATATTTATAGCTCTGACTCTGAAAGGGGTTTTTGGGGAGGGAACAGTGCAGCGCCATGCTCTCTTGCTTCTTGTTGTTGTGTGACTTCAAGTCCAATGCATGGCAGCCATAAGGTGAACCTACCCTGGGTTTTCTTGCAGGGTTTGTTCAGAAAGTTTGACTTTTCCAGAAAGGGTTTCCATGATCAAGTGGGGAATCAAACCCTAGTCTCCAGAGTCATAACCTAACTCTCAAACCACTATACTATGTTGACTCCTGCTTGTTTCTTACAAGCATTCTTGTACATTTTTACAGAATGAAATATATGAGAAGATATGATAAAGATGACTGGGCATGAAGGTTAACTTTGCTGGGCCAAAATAACTTTTGGATTTGGTTACTATGCACCTTGAATTGCATAGAGTTTAGGGAGGACAGACAGACTGAGGGCCCTTACAGACAGGCCATATATCCCAGGATCTGATTGTGGTTTTCTGTTTATCCCAAGTTATCTGACAGTATGGACTCATATAATACAGGTTAAAGCAGAAAACCTGGGTTCAGATCCTGGGATATTGGGCCTGACTGGAAGGGCCCCGAGGCTGTAACATGGCTTTAGCTAATCCTGGAATTAAAACTTGACTAAGGCTAGAACAACAGAAAGGATATGATGGGTGCACATTGGCTTTTGCCCTAGTGAGGACTGCAAGATCCTCATCATTCTTGCACTATGCAGTTATTGCATTATTATCACACTTTAATTGCTATGACTGTATCCTGTGAATGTTGGGATGTGTAGTTTCATGTGATACTAGAGCTGAAAATGTTAGGCAATTCTACATTGCAAATTCCAGGAGTCCATTGAATAGAACCATGGCTCTTAAAGTGGAACTATAGAGCTATACTTGTGTGTGTTAAAAGGCCCACTTTCTGCAGCAGTGGTCAAGATTCCTCAGCAACTGCACAAAACCACAGAGGAGTTCAGTGAGCTCTTTTGCATGCTTACTCAAGTCACAGCTGTGCCCAGAAACTGAATGGAACTTACTCCGTAGTAGTCAGTGTGGATTTTGGCCGGCATGAAACACATGTGTGCTCTTAATGAGTGTGCAGGGATTGGCTTGGGAAGTGAATACATTTCATGGTGAGTGCCGGGAAAAGGCAGGCCTGAGTCAATGGATGCTGTCCACTAAGCCAAGAATTTTAATTTAAAAACTGGAATATCTGAATCCAGCTCTGCCTTTGAACCAGCCCCATATGTCTGTTCGTGTGTTTGAGTTTGGGAACTGGATCCAGAGAGAGAAAAGCTTTTTCTGACCGAGCAGAACAACGGAGACTCCATAGCTTCCTCTTGCCTGTTTTCATGGACCCCCACCTTACTCCAACCCATTTAGTACTGAGGGGAGGCTTCACAGCGAGGAACCTAAAATTACACACAAGCAAAACATGACACATTATTTTTCATTTGCTCCATTTAACGCGTGGCAGCAATTAATGGGTTGAAATGACGCAGAGTTCACAAATGCTGCTGCCATAGTCCGAATGAACTGCAGAAAGTGTGCAGGGGGAAAAAAACATTTCAAAATAGATGTAGCTTTGAAAAACAACTCCCTCCCCCAGCAGAAGTCAAACTTCTATTTCTCTTATTTTAAAAGGAGGTGCTATGGGAATATTTAAACCTCAGGGAGAGTTAGCTGAGCAGCTGCAGGGCACAAATGTTGCAGGCTGGCTTGGAGGAAGAGAAGGGACATGTTTCATTGGGTTGTTGTAGGTTTTTTCGGGCTATATGGCCATGTTCTAGAGGCATTCTTTCCTGACGTTTCGCCTGTATCTATGACAAGCATCCTCAGAGGTTGTGAGGTCTGTTGGAACTAGGAAAATGGGTTTATATATCTGTGGAATGACCAGGGTGGGACAAATAACTCTTGTCTGTTGGAGCTAAGTGTGAATGTTTCAACTGACCACCTTGATTAGCATTTGATGGCCTGGCAGTTGTTTAGTGTGGTTTGCTAGTGCCTGGGGCAGTCTTTTGTTGAGAGGTGATAAGATGTCCCTGATTGTTTCCTCTCTGTTGTTTCATGCTGCGAGAAGGCAAAAGCAAAATAGTTGCCTCCTTGTGGACCTAGAGGGGACATCCAGTGGCTGGATCGGATGGATTGTCGTCTTGGTCCACCAATCATGATAACATCAAGGAGAGCCTGCATTAACAAGGGGCCTTTGGACATCTCTTGAGGATGACAACTCCCAGAATCCCCAGACAACATGGCATTTACTGTGCTAAAAAGCTCTGGTTAGAAAGAGATTTTCAAATCACCTTCAGCATCTCCCCACCACTACTACTGTTGCCATTTTTGCTGCAGTAGTTTAGTCAGATTACTTCAGACCCAAGAGCGCAGCCTTCTACTGAGTCAAACTCATATAAATACCTAAAATATACCCTCCAACATTTCAAAGATGAAAAGTGGATACGTGCAGACAAGTAAAATCAGATTGTGGTCAAGATGACAAAAAGTTATTAATGTGGAATAACAAACAAAGAGGCTGCAGCATTTTGCTTTGGCCTGAGCTGACTGGGACGAGGAAGATGTCGCCCCCCTCTTTTTCTCTCTCCTTGCTGAGTTAATGGAGTGCAAACTATTTTTGCCTTTTGAACTCAATTTGTAGCTATTATGAAGTTTGCTGAGGACAAAGTGGGAAAGTGGGAGGATAGAGAAAAACAGATATTTTTAAAGCAGCTGAAAAAAATGGGGCAACAGAGTATTAATCAGGATTATCCTTGCCAAATTTGGATAGTTGGAGAGTGTCAGAAGTGTAACCCCCCAATTCCACTTGCTTCCTCGCCATTTTTGGGAAAAGTCAGAAGCCACAGTCTGACCAGCTGCCCAAGAGGAGGTGCTCTAACCTCGAAATTGGGTGTTTTGGGAAAAGTGAGACTGTTTTTCAGTCAGATTTGGAAAGAGCTCCACTCTGCTGTCCTTTTATTTTATGGGACTCTTTAAAAAGAAGCAAACACCCACATTTCTTGTGTGTTAATTTTATGTGACTGTAAGCTCCTTTAGGGTTTGCACCAGGCAGGAAAGTGAAATATTATAAAATATTGTAAAATAAATAAATAATGTATGAAAAATAAAGGAAGGGGAAGCGAACTGGAATAGCCAGCAATAGAAGAGCCATCACCTCATAGTCCTGTATATCACCAATCTCTTTCCTGGGTTTGAATCTCTACTTTAATCTAGCTGGTTGCTTTGAGAGGGTGCGTTATATTATATGATATTATATTCACCATTCGGGTGTGCTTTGAATGCAATATTCCTGCTTCTTGGCAGGGGGTTGGACTGGATGGCCCATGAGGTCTCTTCCAACTCTATGATCCTATGATCTCTTTTTGTATAACTTAGTATAATATTCATTAATACATATTAATGCAATATATTTACTATCCATTTAGGTTTTGTTCCCAATCCTTGAGGCTTTGAGTGGTTCCCAGTAAAATTTGATATGCACAGTAACAACTAGAAATACAACTAAATTGTATATATTTCTTGCTTTCTTCTTCAGTGGGTGTGCCATTAATTGTTTTTAATTTTGTTGAAAGTTATTTTAATTTTACATGATTATCCTTTCAGCTGCAACCTTTGTAGGCCTTCTTAAGTCCTAGGAGGAAAGGGTAGCGTGTATGTGTGTATATACACTATTATTATTATTATTATTATTATTATTATTATTATTATTATTATTAGGGTAGCATGTATGTTTGTGTATACACTAATAAGATTATTATTATTATTGTTATTGTTATTAGGGTAGCATGTATGTTTGTATATACACTAATAAGATGATGATGATTATTATTATTATTAATAGCAGTCTTCGTTAAATGTCTTACCCATCTCCTCCTATCAGCTTCTCTAACCTTAGCACCTCTTGGTTAGAGCCCTTTTTCCTGAGATCCCAGTTTGAATAAAATGTAGCAGACTTTCCAGTTGCAAGCATATCAAGTTCCAGAATCCAAGGCCTTTCTACCATTTTGTTTCTCAAGCTTCTACACCCCATATCAAGCTTTCCTATTTAGATGACATAATACATGTATCCTTGCTCCTCACTGTTCCGGGCCTTCCTTGATACCTAATATCCCACCATGTGCACTGTACCAAACTTGCTATACTGACCATAAAGTGTATTAGGACTATAATCCCCATCAAAGGGCTGCATATGTGTTTCCAATAGGCAATAGGTGTTGGCAATAGGCAACTGGTTGTTGCCTTGTTCATCCCCATCCCTTCTCATGGTCACTGCATCCATATCTACAGCATTATGGCTCCTGGTCTGAGGCCTGTGATGTGGACAGGAGAAAGACAATTGCTGTACTCAAAAAGCAAATAGCTTCTTAAGAGAGATGCTTGTGAGGTCCACTTGGTACAAACAGTGCCAGTAAAGTATTATCCTTTCAGGCATTTTGCTCTTTGCTGTACTTGCCCCATCAAGAGCACAGCTACTGGTTGCTAAAATATTTCCTCTGATAGGAAGTTGCATGACATTTTGCATCACTGGCTTCTTCCAGAATTCTAGCTCTTCTTAGAGTAACTTCTGATGTGATTTTAAGTTTAGTTTGATCCTTGATTTTTGCCATCCATCTGAATTGGGTTTTTTTTTTATAAAAAAAAGATATTATTCTGATTTTCTGCAAACAATTGATTTTATATGTTTACATCCTAATTAATTAACACAGGGGAATTGTAAACAGAGGCATCATTTCCCTTTTAGGAGAGACAGAAATTCTGCTTCTAGTATGTTTGGAATTAAGTCTAACAAAAGCTTGGATTAGGACGCAAGGAAAGGTGAGTGTGGGTTTCATAATGCAGGAGTGAAATTTCTGTATGAAACATTAGTTTCAATTCACTTAGTTCCCCATATAACTATTGAGTGTGTGTTTGCCTATGTATTTTCAGTACTGACTTTCAGGAGGAGTCTCCTGCCCTGTTTATTTATTTTTTGTGTGCTTGCTGTGCATAAAACACCTCCAAGGAATTTTCAGAGACTAGGACATTTAACACAGTGGAAAAACCTCCTCTGTGCACCCCCCCCCCCCTTGCCAGCACTTGGCAATATTTTAGCAACCAGCAGTTTGGAGAATACCAGCGACTTTTTGCGTAGCAGCTTCTGGGTAGAAACAGCTTCCAGCAAATCCAGTCTTTGTTTTTGAACCATAACAGTGTGGTGGTGGAGTCAGCTTGGGAAAGAGGACTTCTTTTGGCTCTGGTAAGAGAAGCTAGTAGATTTTTGCATTTCTTTCTTTAAAAAAATAAGCCAAAGTTATACATGTTGGGGGATGATTCGTGGCAGGGAGAAACATTATCTTTGATTTACAGGAGGGGGAAATGCCATTACTTTAGATGAGGCTTACCTGACTAATGTTATTTTGTGAAAGTGAATAAAATTCCAGGTTTTAGACTTTTTGATCTGTCAAATCTAATTTGAAATATCAATATCAATATAGTGATTTATGAGTGAGACCTATTTCTAAAACATTTCAATGTTAAATTAATATATGTTTGCTAATGCGTACCATTTTCTGATAAAAGGTGAACATGACAACCTGTACTTATTTTTCCCCTTTACTTTTTTTTCATATGACAAATGGTAGAAATGAGATGTCTTCTCCTGAAATGAATTTTTTCCATTATGAATGTTCAGGTTTTATATAGTGTTTTCCACTGGTAAGACCTCAGCTTTAACATAGCACTGTTTCAATTCCATATCCTTCTTATATAGATTTATTCTCAGTTGCTTAATATCTCTGTTTGAGGGGGGAATTGTCAAAAAGTTCTATAGTTGCAGGAAAAAAAAAGAAATTCCATATAAATAAAATGTAAAGCATCTGAAATGAGAGAGAAATGACAAAGAAGCGAAGGGCACCATCCACCAGGACTCTGCCTTGTGCCAGGATTGTAGAGACGAAGGGGAGGTTGGCAAAGGCTTACTGAGCCCTTGCACAGATCGCATTCATTTCAGGGCTGGCACAATGTTTCGCTTCCCAGTGAATTTTGTGGTAAGATTTTTATTACCTTTAAAAATACACAGTGTGACTTTAAAAATAAGTTATTTAATCGTTTTAGAAAGGAAGGGAAGCAAACAGTCTTAAAAAGAAGAAATCGGAAAACTCACCAACAGTTGTTGGTTGAAATATTGCAAGGCTCTAATAAAAGCTGAGTTCCATTGTAGTGGCTTGGAGGATTTCTGGAGGGGGGAAAAAATCAAGAGGACGGAAAAAGCTTGTATTACATTTCAGTAGCTGTGCTCTTGATGGGGCAAGTACAGCAAAGAGCAAAATGCCTGAAGAAATTTCCTTGCTATACTTTATGTAATCTCAGGATTATCTGAGATGGGCAATTATTGTGCAGACTGAAAGGCAAAGGCAGAGCTCTTGATCTGGGTAATTTTGTGAAGAGATCTAAATAAATCTAGACAGGGACCTAAGTACTGCTGCCCATGAGTTTTCGGTTGAGTCTAAAAGTACATGGTTAGCATAATCTGACCGTCGTATAATTGAAATTGAATTGTTTGGCATTTTTTTCCCTCTCACTCCTTTTGGAGACCAGAAATATTCACTGCAAGCTATCCAGAAATGTTCAACTCCTGACTGTAAATGCAAAATTAAAAAAACAAACATATGCTTGCTCTTTTTCAATATTTCTGGATTCATTAAATAGGAACTGGCGGCCTCAAAGCGAGAGTGGGGAAGAGAGCGGTGGTTTCAACAAAACCTGATCTTTTCAGCAAACCAGATCATGGTCAAATATTGTTCCAAAAGTATCGGGGCATGCAGGCCTCACAGAATATGAAGCCAATTGCTGCACATTATTTGCAGCTCATAATAATAACTAGCCCCATTCCTTGTTCGCAAGGTTCACAGCCTCACGCCGTGGCAGGAACTGCGGCTTCCTACTCTGCCGCAAGTCAAAGGCAGGTGAATGGCAGAAGACATCAGCTCAGAGAGCGCAGAAGGGAGAGGAGCTGGAACCGCAGGATTTTTAGCTAAAAGGAACTAGAGGCTGGGATTCCAGATCATGTGCCCAAATTTTAAAAGATACTACCAATAAGTGCTCAAGTTTTCTGATCACCATGACTGATCAGGAATTTACTAAATCCAGCATTCCTGATTTTCAGGCAGCTAGCAGACATTTGAACAAAGGTGCTTCAGAAGCCAGCATGCTAACCAATTATCATTTAATTATAAACCTATAGTATAATTATACTACTTCCTAAACCATCTGAGGCCTTATTAAGAAAAATGAAATTAAAATAAATAGTTTACAAAATAAATACCTACAAAATGCCTTCATACAAAATCAGTGATTTGATGGAATATCAGTGTTAAGAAGGAAAAATATGTTGGGTGAAAAGCCTATCCCAAATTCTTTTCTTTTATGTCTTTCTGATGTTTTAAAGAGAGATTTATTTAAGTGCTAATGTCTTTCCCTTTAGAAACAGTAATATTTTAAAGCACTAAACCGATTGGGTCATTTCTGAATCTTAAAAGTTACATGACAAAAGCTGGAATCTTAATACCTGTCTATGGTCCTCTGGAAGAAAAACTATACTTTGTAGCTTGAACATTTTTTAAAACGTTCTGATTAAGTTCATTTCGGATGGATAGCATTGCAGATGGTGTATCAGGAAAACAAAACCTTACTTATCTTGTTCTTTCTGAAAGAAGAGAGAGGTTCCAGGATCACTTGTGGAATACTTCATTCTATACAGTTGTGGGCTGCGTTGAAATGGTGGCCCTCTTCAACAAAAAACCTCACATCAGTGTGACTCTGAACAGCCTCGAAATAGTCAATAAAGAAATCACATTTTTTGTGGGGCAGAAATGGACCATCTAGGAACTCATTTAAAGGTCTGTTTCCTTAATTCAAAGAAATATATACTCTGGCCTTCATTTTCAGCAATCTGTACATCAAACTTGTGCATAATTTGCATTTCAGCTTGATATTTGAAGCTGGGAATTTCCGTGGTCTCCTTTATGTCCAGCAAAGAAATAGCATCATGGCAAGTAAGAAATGAAATGGAGGCAGCCAGGCAGAGAGATGAAGTGTGATAAGGGGAAGATTGGTCTTGAAGGAGATGGGAGATCCACCTGGGTTTCTGTGGGCAAGGACACAATATCCATAAACTCAGGGACTTGAAACAGGTCCTTTAAAAAATAAGTGAACTCAGGTTTGTGAATCCAAATGTGTGCAACTAGACCTTTCAACTGACCATGAAACAACAAACTGGTTCAAGATTGGGAAAGGCGTATACTCTCACCCAACCTATTCAACTTGTATGCAGAACACATCATGCAATGTGCGGGGCTTTACTAATGCAATGCTGGGGTAAAATTGCTGGAAGAAACATTAACAACCTTAGATATGCAGATGATACCACTTTGATGGCTGAAAGCAAGGAGGAGCTGAGGAGCCTTCTAATCAACGTGAAAGAAGAAAGCGCAAAAGCTGGGTTGCAGCTAAACATAAAAAAACCCTAGATTAGGGCAACAAGAATGATTGACAACTGGGAAATAGAGGGAGAAAACGTGGAGGCCGTGACAGACTTTGTATTTCTAGGTGCAAAGATTACTGCAGACGCAGACTGCAGCCAGGAAATCAGGAGACTCTTACTTCTTGGGAGGAGAGCAATGTCCAATCTCGATAAAATAGTGAAGAGTAGAGACATCACACTGGCAACAAAGATCCACATAGTCAAAGCAATGGTATTCCCCATAGTAACCTACGGATGTGAGAGCTGGACCTTAGGGAAGGCTGAGCGAAGGAAGATAGATGCTTTTGAACTGTGGTGTTGGAGGAAAGTTCTGAGAGTGCCTTGGACTGCAAGAAGATCCAACCAGTCCATACTTTAGGAAATAAAGCCCGACTGCTCATTGGAAGGGAAAGGATAGTAGAGGGCAAGATGAAGTACTTTGGCCACATCATGAGAAGAAAGGAAAGCTTAGAGAAGACAATGATGCTGGGGAAAATGGAAGGAAAAAGGAAGAGGGGCCGACAAGGGCAAGATGGATGGATGGCATTCTTGAAGTGACTGGATTGACCTTGAAGGAGCTGGGGATGGTGACGGCCGACAGGGAACTCTGGCGTGGGATGCTCCATGAGGTCCCAAAGAGTCAGAAGCGACTGAATGAATGAACAACAGACCTTTCAAAACTGTGTGCATGGAATCGCATGAGACTAAAGATCTGGTATGTTCATGCCCATTCCAGGGTGGATTAGACCCAAATGTAGAGAGATGGAGAAGGGAGTTACAGTGGCATCATCTTCAAAAGTCTGAATTACTTTTTCATTCCCACCAGCTGAGTTCAGTAAATCAAGAAATGGGTTGCCGAATCCCTCACAACAGGTGCATTTCTTTTTAGAACATCACTGATCTGAGAGCCATAGATTGAATGTTACTTTGAGTGCATCTACATAGTAGATTTAATGTAGTTCGACAACACTTTTACTGCCGTAACTGTGGGAATTGTAATTTTACAAGTTTTCTCTGCCAAAGCTAGCAAGGAAAGCTAGAGTTCACATCAGGGTATGGAATTGTGCCATCTTGCAGATGTCGCTGAACTGCAATTCCCATCAGTCATAGCCCAGCTAACAGTGAGAAATTCTGGGAGTTGCAGTTTGACAGCAATTGAAGAGATACATCATTGTTACCTTTTGTGACTCATATTATAAATAGGGCCTAAAGACAAAAGACCTAAAAAATTCCAGATAAAAATAAATTTCAAGTGCCTCACCAAACTACCATCTCCCAGGATTCCATACCATTGAGCCATGACAATTAAAGTAGTGTCAAACTGCATTAATTCTACAGTATAGATGCATCCCTCATCAGCATTACTAGGATTGCAAGTCAGGCTGGCCTTGTCAGGATCTCTGTGCAACAAACCAGGCTGTGAGTGAGACTCACATTTCATTATTTACTGAATATGGATCTAGTTTAAGTCCCAGATTTCTTCAGATTCAGAATTAAAGAACATAAGATTTAAGAAGGTATGCATGTCGGAGAAATTAAAACTACAGGATAGATTCATCCAGAGGTCTGGATGCTTCACTAAGAGACTCTGCATATTTAATTACAAGCAGACACATCCAATGTTGAAAAAGGTTGAAACTCATGCGCTTGGCTGGCACAAATGGATGAGGATATAATGTTAGCAAATTTGTTGACTAATTTACCAACATTTGCAAATTTCTTCATATTTCCCAGTGGAAAGAATTTGAGGTTTAAGAACTTCAAGGACAGGAGAAAACAAGATAGACAATTTTTCAATCTCTATCAACAAGACCTCCCTTATGTGACAAAGTACTCCCTGTATGCCTTTTAGACACAACTACTAATATCCCTATGACAACATTCATTTCCCTTTGAGTAGTCTCAAAACATTTCACTTCCTCAAACACCCAGGCAGGTAACACTGAAAAATTGCTTTAGAAAGATGTCTTTTAACGTAATGTATAAAGTATACAAAGCTTGCGTGTTGAGCCTACAACTCATCCTATTTTGGCCCCATATTGCATGTTTTATTTCTATTTCAACACAAACTGATTGTGTAAAGGAGTGCTGATTGGCTAATCTTTGTGACAATTATAAATCCCATCATCACAATTAGCAGTGTTTCGTGTTTTTAGAGGACTTTTCAAATGTACTGTCTGCTTGATAAAAAAAATCAATAGACACTTTTTTAAAATGATCAAGAACATTGTATGACTTTTATTAAAAAGAAAGAAAATGTGAGTTCACTTGAGGGATTTGGAGATTGAGTATAATAGTATCGAAGGTAGAAATGGAGCGCTTATCTTTAAGTAAGATGACGGGATGACAACATTACATTTAATATGTCTTTAGATGGGAAAGCAGGAAGACAATTTTAACCTTTTTTCTTTATTTTTTTATTTTTAAAGGCAGAATTTTAGAGGGTCAAAATATATAAGCAATACTGATATATATAACATATTAAGATGGTTTACAACACACTATGTTATATGATATTTGTCCTTTATAAAACGGTACAATAATATTCCAGCCACCTGGAGACTTAGGTATGTGTTTGGCGTAAATGGGGTTTGTGTGAAAATCTGTGCTGGATTCAGAGCCAGGCTTGTATGTCAGAAACTCACAATTGGAAGGAAGTTTCTGGATACACTGGCTCCTATTTTGATCTGTATATATCCATAAATGCGAAAGTATTAAAACAGATATCTTGCTTTAAAAGTCTCTGCTCTCACCATCAAACCAAGCTTTTGTTTAAAATAAACAACAATTCTGCTTTGCTTTTCGAGAATAGCTTGTGCTTCAAAAACTGAAGCCAAACTTTTTTTTGTGGCCCTCTCCATTTTTACTAGAACAGTGGTTCCCAACCTTTTTTTTAAACCAGGGACCACTTTGACCAGGGACCACTCTCCGACATTAGTACCAAAAGGGTTACAAATCAGTTTTTGGGCAACTTTAGATTCGGTTTGGTTATTTGGGGTGCTGATTGAGAAAATTGCATTGGATAGGCTACATCAGCTCTGGTTTCTGAACACATGCTATCCAGTAGTTGTCATCTGCTCACCCACAGAAAATCATATTTAATAATCTAGAGCTGATTTGGTAGTAATAATCTTTCGTGAATAGTCAACTTTTCTCCCCCTCCCCCCAATCTTCATCACCTTGGCCCTATAAGAGGGTTTTGCAAGACCAGTCGCTCTCATTACTGCGTGGTTTTGAGGTAACGGTGCAGTAATGGTGAGACCGCAGACCATATTTTCGTTCTTGCAGAACACTGGTGGTCCACAGACCACAAGTTGGGAACCACTGTGCTAGAAAGACACAGGACTCTTCCTCCTTACTCCCCAAAAAGATGACTCTCATGTGACAAAGTGTGATAAGGAGAGACACAGAAGATGTGTCTCAGTAAAGGACCACCTATACTGCCATATAATGAAGTTTCATAATGCAGTTTAGCTTCCTTGAACTAGATTATATGAGTCTACAATCCCGTATGTTGCAGTTCAATGCCATTAAATTCCATTATAAAATTGCATTATATGGTAGTGTCAGTGGGGCATCTGATACGAATTTAGAGATTGGGAAGCAATTTAAAGAAGTACCAGGAAACCCAATATTGGAAACTGGACTTTGACATATATGCCCATTCATTTGGGAGGCAGTTTACTAAATTCTCAGTCAGGACAGCTGGGGAACACAGTGTGAAAATCCACATTTCTTGCCTACTCCTTGGTTTCCCGATTCCTTTGCCTATTGCAAGTTTGATCCTCCTTCAGCTAGACATCCTGTAACATTTTAGAATGGAAAGACTCTCGGTATTGGCAGGCTGGTAGGATATTATTAATTTTGCCTCCTTGCAGGTACCTGTAGGAGGAAGGCACATTTTTATTATGAATCAATCATCTTTAATAGGGAGATTCTTACAAGCACAATGTGTGCGTAGAAGTGACCTCCCCTGTCCTTAATGAAGGCCAAACCCCACTGCTGCTACTTCGTGGGCTCCTCCTTCACAAATACACTTTTTCTATTTCTATCTCATCCAGAGTTTTAACATTTTATCTTGTGCATTTGGCCCGCCCTTTATGTTTGACTTTTATTATGTTATTTTGCACTGTTTATTTTGTTACATTATGTATTTTTCTGTTGTTTTGTATCTTATTTTACTGTACTATTTTTGGGCCTGGCTTCATATTAGCCGACCCGAGTCCCCTTTGGGGAGATTTTTTTTTTTTGCTGTGTCAGGAGCAACTTGAGAAACTGCAAGTCGCTTCTGTCTGCAAGGACGTTGCCCAGGGGATGCCCAGATGTTTTGATGTTTTTACCATCCTTGTGGCGGGGTATAAATAAAGATTATTATTATTATTATTATTATTATTATTATTATTATTAGGTGCTCAGTGTTTCTTAGTCCAAAGTAAGAGTGCATGGGGTAGATCAGGGGTCCTCAAACTTTTTAAACAGAGGGCCAGGTTACAGTCCCTCAAACTTTTGGAGGAACAGATTATAATTTGAAAAAAAAGTGATTGAATTCCTATGCACACTGCACATATCTTATTTGTAGTGCAAAAACACTTAAAAACAATACAATAATTAAAATGAAGAACAATTTTAACAAATATAAACTTAATGTATTGTCGAAGGCTTTCATGGCCGGAATCCATGGGTTGTTGTAGGTTTTATATATTGGATTACTGGTTTCCCCTTTGCTTCTTGTGCTTGCAGAGAGTCACGCAACAGGAAAGGGGTGTCTCTGCTTGCACTCAAGAGTAGTAGTGAATGGCAGCTAAGCTCTATACTTTGCTACACAAAGGTCTCTCAAGGTACTTTGCTGCATCAGCTGCTTGCCCTGTGATATCTAAGTTGCCTGCTATGAGAGCCCTCTCAAACATATTTAGAAGATCCTGAAATGCCTTTTCTCACTCATTTTTACTGATAAGGAAAAGGAATCCCAAGATAAGGAATCCCAAGAAGCAGGACTGCATGAAGACATAGTTTTTGCTATGTAACATTCAGGTGGTGCTATGATGTCCCAAAAATGTTGTGTTAGATACAACTTGAAATTTATTTTAATGTGGATTTGGGAGTAGGGAGTCTTTTCCCTTTAGGCCCTTTTTGTGAGTCACTAAATCAAGAAATGACAATTGTGTCCCTTTCTAGTTGCTGTCAAACTGCAACTCCCAGTATTCCTCACTGTTGGCTGTGCTGAGACTGATGGGAATTGCAAATCGACATCTGCAAAATGGCACTGTTCCATACCCTACTCTGAACTCTAGTTTTTCTAGCTAGCTTGTGCATAAAAGAGGCACTGCTGAGATCACATCACTCAAGTTCTATGCCATTTAGGTTGCTTGTGTAGTTTGGCTGATTCTGCTCCCAGTTGTTTCTCTTGAGCTGGTTTCCCGGTGTGCAGCTGGCTCTTTTTCCTCATGGTCTTTTTCTTGACCTTTCTCCATAAGCGCGGTACAACCCCATCTCACCCTTCTCTTGGGGTGCTGGAGAAGGACAATCTGCCAAGTCTGCCTTTGCTTCCTTTGTTTGGCCATTCCTTGCAGTATCCTGGGATTGTTCCTGTGCTGCCTCCATGTAGCTCTCTCCCCCCACCCTTGCTCTCTCTATAAAATAAAAATTTGGAAGGGGAATAGGGGGAAAGAGGAGGACTGGAATATTTTCCATATGTTGGCTGTGGGATGAGTCTGAATCAGGTTCCCTTTTCACTCCAGTATAGAATCTGGCAGGCACACGGTTTTCTTATGGTGCCAAGTGATATACTATAAACTTGTGAATTGATGCTGTCTTTTAACATTTGAAACAGCAGTGATGTGTTCCATAATGCAGGAGGTGTCCACGTACGCATATGCAGGAGAGAGGTATTTTTTCTCCTCTGGTTCACATTTTGCATCATTCATCCTCACACAAAGGGATTATTGCCATCATCTGTTGGTTTCTATGGGATGTGTGGAAGGGGGAGACTGCAATGAAGTAGGGAAAATTGAGTCCCAGAATATTGGGGAAAAGGAGGCTGCCTTAGCTAAAGATTATACTGAACCATTGGGTTATGAGAACTCTGTTTGAAGAGGGCCTTCTTGCTGGTAGCCCCTGGACCTTGGAAACTCCTTTTCCAGGTCCCCTCCCTCTGGTCCTTCCGGTAACAGGATGATTTGATGTTTTATCTTCCTTGTGGGAGGCTTCTCTCATGTCCCCGCATGAGGAGCTGGAGCTGATAGAGGGAGCTCATCCACCTCCCCAGATTTGAACCTGCGACCTGTCAGTCTTCAGTCCTGCTGACACAAAAGTTTAACCCACTGCGTCACTAGGGACTCCAGGCTAAAACCCCTTTATTCAGACAGGCAGCATTTTTTTTGTTGAATTGTTTTTAAGAAATTTTTCTTTCTTAATTAATTAATTAAATTTAAATTGGATTGATTTAAAATTGAATTGCTTTAATCCTGTTTTAATATTTACCTATTATATGTTTATATGTTTTCCCAGTATTGAGGGAAAGGTGGAGTATAAATATTATAAAAACAATAACAACAAACATAACAACACATACTTTCTAACCAGTTTTGTAGTGCAATGACAATAGCCATCGTGTGAATCCATTACTCTCAGGAGGCCAAATGTTAACTCTGAGTATTAGCAGAAAATTCATCTATTTTTGCAGAGATGCAGTTAGGTAGTTCTAGACTTTGAATTAGTGGCCTTCCAGCCACCACTATATCCCCCTTTCTTCTGATGGTAAGGTATATTACACCATCTCCTTCAAAGTGTAGTAAGCAAGTCCTGCTGAGTTGAGGAAGCTGCTTCTCATTCTTTTGTGACAGACCTGGACATCTTCCCCTCAAATCTTGCCCTGACAGCACCGCATAATATTTGAGTCCTTGTAGGTGTTTTATCAATTAGAGGGTGGTAACAGAGACAATGCTGGTCTGTTACAGGAATGGCGACTGTTAGTGGAAGTGTCTGTCCTGGAATAATTTATAGAATTGAAGAGCATCATACAGCCAATTCAACCGTAATACTGTTATGAAGTTTCCATGGTAGTTTGGCTCATTTTCTTGTGGTTTCTCTATTTGGCCAAGGCTGGATTGGAGATATACATCGGCGTGATATATTAGCCAAATCCTTTTCTGATGATCAAGACACTGTGATCTTAAACCTTCGTACCAACTCTATGTCAAAAGAGTACCAACCTCAGTTTCTCAGGATGTGACCCCATGTAAGACTTTTGGTCAATACAACTGAAATATCGTCCTTTCTGATCTTGGTCTTTGCAAATATGGCAGCCGATTAAAAAAACTCATCCTGACTTTGCTCTATAACAACTGGTGAAGACAGATTAAGAGGATTATGTGTGCATGCATATGCGCCTTCAAGTTGTGTGTTGACTTATTCATGAATATCATAAAGTTTTCTTAGGCCACTAAATCATTCACATAGATGTTAAAAAAAGTGGGAGCCAACCCACATCCCTGTTTTACTCCACTTGTAGTCGAAAAGGCTAATGTCAGTGAACCATTTTTGCCAACTCTGACCCTCATTTCTGTGTTGGTGTATAATTCCTGAATCAGTCTCACCAGTTTGTAACCTATGTCCGAGTTTTGTAACTTTCTCCATAATCTATTTCTGTTAATGGAGTCAAAGGCAGCAGAAAGGTCAATGAAAACGGCAAAGACATGATTGTTGTTTTGCTTTGCATATTTCTTTATTATATGGTTTAGGCAATTAATATTTGAAAGTGATTTTGACAATTCCTTACTCTGAAATACAGCCAACAGCACTTGATGGTCCCATCCAAGTACTAACCCAGGCTGACAGAGATCAGGTGGGTCTGGTGCCTGTAGAGTATGTATGTAGACCCTGGAAGATGATGATATTCTGGTAAAATATTACTGAAAGAGAAAGAAAGTTCTAGGTATAGAATCATGAAGTTGGAAGAGACCACAAGGGCCATCTAGTCCAACCCCCAAGTGTAGTGTGTAGTGCAGACACATATATAGCTTTTGGGAGTCACATATTACCATTGATGGATTTGATGGTAAATGATATATAAGCAGAAATATTAGTGATCTTACTTGATGCTAGGTAATCCCTCATGGTTGACTCTAATGAGTGTTTTAGACATATTTATGTTGTGGAAAGGAACTTCACTCCATGTCATATTTGAACCCTGCTTTTAAGATTTATACAGCTCTAGCTAGCTACCAAGAGGACTTTCAAGGTAAAGAAGTTTACACAACCATCTTGAAAAGAGTCCAAAGTTACTTTTTAGGACCGTTGTTCTCAGAATCGCATAGACTATGTTCACTGCACTAGTTCAGTTTGTGTCCACAGCTGCAGAAAATGTTTATTCAAGCAGCTGGAAGAATTTGAGGGGGAAAGAGCCTATGCTAGATTATTGCAACAAAAACCAGCAAATATCCTATGGTACAGCCTGGTTCAGATGAAAGAACTGGGCCATGATTCCCAAAAAGTTAATATTACAATCAATGTGTTAGTCTTTAAGGTGAAATGCGACTCCCAATTGTTTTTCAAAGCAATCTGTCATTTTTTCTCTGGTGCAGAAGGATTACGGAGACCCTGGATAATGTTATTCTTTTGGATTACAACACCCAGAATTTCCCAACCATAGGCCATGCTGAAACTTTTTCAAGTCCTCATTCAGGGAATGGGATTGAAAGGAGAAATGTTTATTTTGTTGGAGAAGGAGGGAGGTGACTGAGAAACAGCACAAAGAGGCCCAGGTGCTTATTGAGCCAAACTCTAGAACAGGGAGGTTTCAAGTCTGCAGAAACCATTCTGTTTTTACTTGACTGATGGAAACCACTAACAAGAGCCTGCTGCAAAAGACATGCACTCTGAATTCCAGAATTATGATCCTAGGAATTTAAGTAGCAAAGCTCCAGTATATTGTCGAAGAATTTCATGGCCTAAATCACTGGGTTGTTGTAGATTTTTTCGGGCAATATGACCATTTTCTAGAGGCATTCTCTCCTGATGTTTCACCTGCATCTATGGCAAACCTCCTTATATAGCCCGGAAAAACCTACAATAATCCAAAGCTCCAATGATCTGAGGATCCACGCAAAAGGAGATCGGCACATAATTGATTCATGTTTTTAGTGTAACTGAGTGGGGCATAGTGGTTTTATTCATGCACTTAAACAATCGGGAATCAGAAATTCTTGTTTCCCTATGGAAAACCTCAAAGGCTGCCTTCTGCCTAGAACTGACCGAAGGAGTGGAACTTTGAGGCCTCAGAGTGAAAGGAATTGATAAGGATAGGATCGAAACACAGATAGAACTAGAAAGGGAGTTTTGGAAAGACCATCAAGAAGAGAATCACATATTCATTATGAGTTAAGAGTTGTGCTGGATTTTATCAATGACCCCTCTGCTATACCCTTCCAAGCTATCACATCTAAAAACCAGGCAAAGCAATATCAGACTGTGGCAAAGATGGCAAAAGGTATTAATAAGAAATGAGAGGTTGCAGCAGTTTCCTGTTTGCAGTGCCGGCCCTAGGTAATTTTTAAGTGTAAGCGTTTTTAAGTGTTTTTATCTTATTGTTTGTGTTGGCATCGAACTGTGCCTTTTGTAAGCCACCCTGAGTGCCCCCCCGGGGGTTGAGAAGGGCGGGGTAGAAATGCGCGAAATAAAATAATAATAAAAAATAAGTGGGAGTGCCTCAAGAGCGCCCCTCAGGGAGTTTGCGCTATACGCAAATGCATAACTTCCTATTGCTTCAGCCGCCCCTCAATTTAATGCAGTTCATCCTCGCTGCTTGGGATTGGGCTCTTCTGGGAGTTGCAAATACTACAAATAACTGTTTTCCACCAGATTCGGAATTGTAGAACTGCCATCCGATTTGGAGCAGGGAATGTGCGCGCGTGCACACACACACACACACACACACACATTGGGATCTGTTTGCCTGAACCTTCCAAAAAGGGCATGATTCCACCCCTCTGCTCATATATTCTTCTGATACATTGAGTACAAATGACTTTTGCATTTTGAACTCAGTTTGCAGTAAATGAGGTAAGATAGGGGCAAATACAGTGGAAGAGAGAAAAATTGGGACATTTTCGAAGCAACTGAAAAAAAATGAAACAAGAGAGTACTAATTAGGACTCTCCCTGCCCAGTCCATTTGAGAGCGTACAAATCCAGACAATTGGAGGGCATGCCTTTGGGGGGTCGTTCAGACTTATAGCACCATGGTTCCCCGCTTTTAACAACCATGGCTGCATTATTTGGAATAATTTTGGGGGTTTTAGTACTCTAGCTGAGGATTCTAAGGCCCCTTCCACACAGCTGAATAAAATCCCACATTATCTGCTTTGAACTGGAATATATGGCAGTGTGGACTCAGATAACCCAGTTCAAAGCAGATATTGTGGTATTGTCTCCCTTGATATTCTGGGTTATATGGCTGTGTGGAAGGGCCCTGATTGTCCCTCCCTAAACTGCAACTTTTTGCAGTTTTTGCAGGATGATTCCATATTAATTACAGTAAAATCATAGCACTGTAATCGCATAGAGTAAAAAGGCTCCTAATTTAACATTTATGTTCAAAACAGTCAAGTTGATGGCTACAGGAAACCTACACAAACCCGGGTTTTGTTTTCTTTTAAAGTACCTTATTACCACATTCAAAAATAATTTGAATGTTGATCTTTCTCTTCCCCTTCCCACCTGCTGTTGGAAATGGATGGAGCTGTGCATTCATGATCAAAATGGGATGAAGTAGATAGGTAATGGGAATTTGGGGGACTAGTAAAAAATGGGTAATGAGGTCAGAATTTAATTTCATAGACTGATTCAAACTGACCCAAATTCTTCAGTAACACAACCATAACTGGAAAATTTATTTTTCAGACAGCTTTTTCTTTTAATTTTATTCAATTTTTTGCACTTACCTGCCAGGAGCAATTCTGTGATCATATTTACTATTCTTTTAACCTGCTTGACAACCAAAATGTTTGAAGCAGTGTACATGTAGTGTGTAAAATACAAATAAAAAAGAGTAACTAGAGACATTAAAAATCAAGTTTTTCTAATAAAAGCAGCAGCAAAATTAAAACACTAAAGCATATAAAATCAAAGTAAAACCTGCAGCAAAGTAGAACTAATTATGTGTTATGGAAAAACAAGTGTTTTCTTTTGCTGCTGAATGGACAGTTCATGGCTTTTAGTGTCAGGACTGCTGAGAGATGGCCCAGGGCAGATGATAATCAGACCCCCCCCCCCCCCATTATTTTACAACACAAATTTAACTATGCAAACTGTAAAAAAATGTTTGTTGAGCATTTAAATATGAAGTGGCCCCAGTAGTTCTGTGAATGATGGTCTATTACTGGGGCCTAGTAGCCCTTGGCCTCAATGTATGCGTTGCTATGTTTGAACTATAGCAAATAACTGCTTGAGCTTTCAGGGTCCCTGGTTATGCTGAGATTTAGCAGCAGACACAATAGGTAATATCTTGATCTGTTGGGATATCAACATTTATTGTGTGCTGTTTTTATTTCTTTCACTCTCAAGGTTACTAGGGGCCTGGTCTCTTGAAAAGTCCAAGCCCTCAAGATTTTGCCCCTGTATAATCTGTCCTCTGAGCATCTACAAATGGGGGAAAACCCATTACTACCCTGCTATTGAGACATTTTGCCATCCATGCGACTCCTCTGCCACAAGACCTAGGGGGACACCTCTTAGAAAATTCAAACCCGGGTGTTTCTCTTCCTCCTTGCCCAGTCTTCCCCCTCCGCTATGGGAGGGCTGTTCTAAGTGTTGTATGAGCCGCCATTTCCACTCTGCTTGCTTTCCATTTCACAGTGTTTATACCTTTCTAAATCTATCTTGTGCCGTCCCATTACACCTTTTCTCTAAATAAAAATGAAATCCACTTAAGCTGGAGGAAAGGTCCTCAACAAACACATTCCTCGTTATTCTTTTTGGGTACTTTTTACAAAGAGCGGTCAACCCTCCTGTTTAAGGAACTCCATTGGCTGCCGTTCTTTTTCCGGTCCCAATTCAAGATGCAGGTTCTTACCTACAAAGCCCTGAGCGGTTTGGGACCCGCCTACCTGCATGACCGCATTTCTGTGTACGAACCCACACGATCTCTTCGACCATCCAGAGAGGCCCTGCTCACGCTTCCACCTCCTTCACAGGCATGATTGGTGGGGATGAGGGAGAGGGCCTTCTCGGTGGTGGCCCCCCGACTCTGGAACTCACTCTCCAGGGACATTAGACTGCCCCAGATATTTGAAAAGTGCCTTGTCTTGTTTGATGTTGCATGCTGACCCATACGTTACAAACGTTCTGGAGAAGCTTTTGCTTTGAGTTCCCTCATCTGTGCAAGTGCAGTTGCTCAGTCACGGATGTCATTGATGGTCACTGTGGTTGGCCTTCCTTGGGAACTGTTGCAACCTTTAAAAAAATTAATTCAGGGAAGTATTTTGCTGGTCTGTGGGAAAGTTGGCTGATTTGCTGTTTGTATTTGAAGGGTGACATTTTTAGTTAAAGCAGAAGCTGTGGAATGATACTATTGCATGTATGATAAGAAAACCTAACTGTGTGTGAACCTGGCTATTTCTCTGCAATATGTATGCTACACCCTGGTATATTTAAGTGCTGTCAGTCATCTGTGTAATATCCCAGGAGCCCCTTTTTACCTCTAATGTGAGTGTTAGCTCCATCATCTTAACCTCTGGCCCCACCAGAATTTATACTGCCATGAATGGAATGGCTCCAGGACATTCAGTATTTTGTGATGCCTTAAAAAAATTCAACAGTGGTCAGCCTCACATAGTATTTCTGCATCAGAAGAAACAAAATTCTGGACTACATTTCCCAGAATTCCTAGTCAACTAGTGGCCATGCTGCCTGGGTGACTGGGAGCTGTAATCCAAAAAAGCCATATGAATTTTACCATTCTAGATAGTTGTACACTCGGCATAGAGCAGGTGTTTTATGCAGAGAAGGACTCAGATTCCAGTGTTAATACCCAGCATCTTCAAGCTAGAACGGAAAACATCGCAGTCTGATTGAAACCCTAGAACTGTGATTCTCAACCTTCCTAATGCCGCAACCCCTTAATACAGTTCCTCTTGTTGTGGTGACCCCCAACCAGAAAATTATTTTCATTGCTACTCATAACTGTAATTTAGCTACTGTTGTTGAATTGTAATGTAAATATCTGCTATGAAGGATATATTTTCATTCACTGGACCAAATTTGGCACAAATACCCAATATGCCCAAATTGGAATACTGGTGGGGTTTGGGGAGGGGTTGCGAGGTACTGATTTTGCCATTTGGGAGTTGTAGTTCCTTGGATTTATAGTTAACCTAAAATCAAAGAGCATTCTGAACTCCACCAACAATGGAATTGAACAAAACTTGGCACAATACTGGAAGGGTTTGTTGGACAATGACCTTTAATTGGAGTTGTAGTTCAACTACATCCAGAGAGCATGGTGGACTCAAACAATGATGGATCTGGACCAAACTTGACACAAATACTCAATATGCTCAAATGTGAACACTGGTGGAGTTTCGGAAGATAGACCTTGACATTTGGGAGTTGTAATTGCTGGGATTTATAGTTCACCTACAATCAAAGAGCATTCTGAACCCCGGTGGCGCAGTGGGTTAAAGCCCTGTGCTGGCAGGACTGAAGACCGCCAGGTCGCAGGTTCGAATCCAGGGAGAGGCGGATGAGCTCCCTCTATCAGCTCCAGCTCCTCATGCAGGGACATGAGAGAAGCCTCCCACAAGGATGATAAAAACATCAAAATCATCCGGGCGTCCCCTGGGCAACGTCCTTGCAGACGGCCAATTCTCTCACAACAGGACACTCCTGACACGACAAAAAAAAACCCACACCAACAATAGAATTGGGCCAAACTTCCCACACAGAACCCCCATGACTAACAGAAAATACTGTGTTTTCTGATGGTCTTTGGTGACCCCTCATGACCCCCCTAGGGATCCCGACCCCTGGGTTGAGAAACACTGCCCTAGAGGACTGCTGCCTATCGTTATGGATACTATTCAGCCAGATGGACAGGAGTCTGACTTGATTCACACAAAGCAGCTTTCTATGTTTCTACATAGTTAGCATGACTTTTCCAAGGTTTTAATCAAGGATGCTGCATGTACTAGGTGCCTGCATGTTAAAAGTGACATAAGAATGAAAATGTCCCAAAGGCAAATGAGTGAATCCATGCCACCAGCATTATGAGTGCATTACTCTTATCACAGCAATTTTACTTTCATTTTACTGTCCTATATTTTGCTAGATATGTGTTCTGAAGCCATTGCAAGCTGTTATGCTTGAGGGATAGGTTGGTCCATATCCAATTTACCAAGCATCCCAGATTAGTTTTGTATAGTTCATTTTGGTTTCTCTAGTTTTCACAGGTCATGGCAAAGTGGTATGCACAGGGCACAGAAACAATAACTTCTAACCATGCTCAACAGATACCCTTCCAACTTCTGAGATTTTGTCGGCTGGAGACAGTTTCAAATTTATCCTTAAGTGTTAGAAGCTTTTTTAAAGCTGAAAATCTTATAAATTTATTTATTTATTTCCTATATTTATACCCCGCCCTTCTCCCCCCGAAAGGGGACTCAGGGCAGCCTAACAAAAGCATCATACGATGCTAGCATTATAAAAACAACCACAGTACAATCAAAATATTTAAATTAAAACAACAATTAAAACAATTAATTAAGACACATCCATTAAAATCGAAATCCATAAACCAGTCCGGGTCAATTCATTGCCATAAGTAGTGTGATCTTCTTCCACTTTGTGCTCACGCTTGGTCTCATAACCAGGTCTTGATTTTCGTTCTAAAATACAAAGGGAGATGCCCAATCTGATACGTCTAGGGAGGGTGTTCCATAGGCGGGGAACCACTGCTGAGAAGGCCCTGTCTCTCGTCCCCATCAACTGTGTTTGTGATAGTGGCGGGATCGAGAGCAGGGCCTCTCCTGAAGATCTTAAAATTCATGATGGTTCATAGCTGGAGATACGTTCAGACAGGAAGTCTGGGCCAGAACCGTTTAGGGCTTTAAAGGTTAAAACCAGCACTTTGAATTGTGCTCACAAGCTGATCGGTAGCCAGTGGAGTTGGCGTAACAAAGGAGTTGTATGTTCTATGTACATCGCTCCAGTGAGCAACCTGGCTGCCGATTGTTGGACTAGTTGAAGCTTCTGGGCAGTCTTCAAAGGCAGCCTCATGTAGAGTGCATTGCAGTAGTCTATTCGGGATGTAACAAGAGCATGGACCACCGTGGCCCAGTCAGACTTCTCAACCCACTTTCTTTATCCGGTATCACATTCTTTGACACATTTGGGTGAACAGGGTTTAAAAATTAATGCACTCCACAGGTTTGAGACTGCAATTCCTATAGTCCCTGACCATTGGCCATATTTCTTGAAATTCATAGACTCTAAAACACCGTGAAGGCACCCCCTCTAGCTATGGGCCTGATGCCATCTATATGATTTTTTCCCCCTAAAAGGGCAGATTTACTTGTGGGTAGGAATCTATCTATTTCTTAATCACAATTGACCTTCCACATTTATGGGTTTGATTTTTGAGCATCTGATTATTCATCCCTTTAGGATTCTTAGATCTTACTATGTGACTTTATGGTCACCTTCCATTTGAAAGTGACTATAGAGTCATGCTAGAGGATCTAGAAGTGCCTCAGGTAAAACAAAAATAGCACTTTTTCAAATTTGCAATTTTTCACTTTTATATGGGTCTTGTATCCATAACCCTGGTGAACGTGGAGGGCTGATTGTATATGTTCTAGATGTAAATGCTGTTTTGTACAATGGTTTATGGGAAACAACATGACCATAATGTGGTGAGTATATAGGTGCCACAGATGCAAAGGGTTTAGAACCAAGGGAGTTACTCCTACCAATCTACCAAGAAGGCCAAGCTCCAACAAGTAAGAAGGAGAAAGGGCAGGAAATGATGATGTGGCAGTTGGCAAGAGACTATGTATGAACATGGGGCAGTTCAGAGCTTACCCGGGGGCTTTTGAGATTCCTTGTTCATTTTAATAATTATAAGATATAAATCTTTGCGCATGCTGGAGGTTAACTTGCAGAGCTGGCAGCCAAAAGAGATGAGAAAGAAATCAAAGGTAAGGGGGATGAAGTCAACTTAACTTATGACCCATTCACCAACTCATTGGCTGCATAAGTGTTTGTTTGGTCATTAGTTAAATTGGGTATGTAAATTGGATGAATTAGGTCAGTCGCAAGACCGAACAGGGTATAGGGTCTCAACCTGTGCTGGATGGGGTCACACTCCCCTTGAAAGCACAGGTTTGCAGCTTGGGAGTTCTCCTGGATTCATCACTGAGCCTGGAATCCCAAGTTGCAGTGGTGGCCAGGGGAGCATTCGCACAATTAAAACTTGTGTGCCAGGTGCGCCCGTACTTTGGGAAGTCAGACTTGGCCATGGTGGTCCATGCTCTCATTACATCTAGGATAGACTACTGCAACGCACTCTACGTGGGGTTACCTTTGAAGACTGCTTGAAAGCTTCAAATAGTCCAACGAGAGGCAGCCAGGTTAATAAGTGGGGTGGCATACAGGGAGCATACAACTCCCATGTTACGCCAGCTCCACTGGCTGCCAGTTTGCTACCGGGCACAATTCAAAGTGCTGGCTTTGGCCTATAAAGCCCTAAATGTCCCTGGCCCAAATTACCTGTCCGAATGCATCTCCCCCTATGAACCATCACGGAGATTAAGATCCTCGGGGGAGGCCCTGCTTTCCGTCCCGCCATTGTCACAGGCACAATTGGTGGGGACGAAAGACAGGGCCTTCTCGGTGATTGCTCTCCAGCTACGGAACTCCCTTCCTGGTGAGATCAGGTTGGCCCCCTCCCTCCTGTCCTTTAGGAGGATGGTAAAAACTTGGCTGTGGGACCAAGCTTTTGGGACAGGGCAATAAAGCGGCAGTGGGAAAGATGACAGGGCCAATTGGATTTGATGCGGATGGCTAGGATGGTTTTAAATGGTGTATTTTAATATTTTGGTAAATGTTTTCTAATGTTTATGTATTGTATGTGAATTTGTGTCCTGGCATTGAATGTTTGCCATGTATGTGCTGTGCTCCACCCTGAGTCCCCTTCGGGGTGAGAAGGGCAGAATATAAATGTTTTAAATAAATAAAATAATAATAGGTGGTTCTGCAACTGAAAATCATACCTTGTATTGTTCTTCTTTGGGTCTATAAGGTATTATAGCATGTTGACGGTGTCCGTTTTATAGGAAAATCCACAATATCTCTGTGAAATAAACAGTATTCTCAATGGCAGTAGCAGCAACAGCATCACTTGTTCGGATTTGTTAGGGGCATCAGATCCCTTTAAGCAAGAACTGGAAATTCTACTGCTAGCACTACTAGAAATACTACTATTACTAATTTAAAATAGCAATTACTATAATAATTACTGATTATAGTACTTATATAATATAGTACCCACATGAAAAAGATGGAACTTTGAATTATTGTTTGTCCGTAGCCAAGGGGAAACTGACCTTTCCCAGATTTGTTATAGGTAAGAGTGGGGGGAAGGGAAGCATATTATTGGGGCTCTTCCAGACTGGGCAAAAGTTTCAAGTGGTTGTGGGTGTTTTGCTGCAGTTCTTGCATGTTTTGAAAATATCCAAACAACATATTTTATTGTCCCAAACTGTTTTCTTCCTTGTGTTAGTTGCAACATTTTATCGCTATCTGTTTTCCCCCTCTCATTTTTATGTTTCCTTCTCTGTTGAAAAAAGAATTATAGTGCTATAGTGCATCAGTGACACAACACTTGTGCTATAACTCCAAATTTTAAAAAATCTAAGAAGAGAACACGTTCTCTTCAAATCATAGAATGCCACCAGTAAGACCATATTCCAGATTTTCAGAAACCCTAATGGGCACACATTAATGCAGATCCCAGAAATAAATGCAAACACTAAATAATTGAACAGAGAATTGGCAACAACCAAGCAATGAGGATTCACCTTTCTTTAGACCAGTCTGGATGAGCCCTTAGAGATAAGCATTACTTCCTTTCCCTTCTCAACAAATGTTAAAAGGGATATCCATAAGACCTTTACAATATCTGAGAGAAGATTCTGGCTTTTTGCAAAAACTGAAATATTTTGCCTTTGAAATCTAATACAAGTCAGCTCTTTTCTCTGGACTTTTATTATTGTGTAGGAGCTTTTCCAGACTGGTCTGAAGAAACTGAGCTCACACAATAGAACTCGGTTGTTTTTGCAGGCTGTGATCACGTCCATGTCTCCTTGGTCCCTGTTATTGGACTGTTTCCTGTTTTTTTTTATTATTGTGGAGTGTGTATGTGTGTTTGCTGGACATAGTGAGTTTTTGGATTCCCGCTAGAGTTTTTTTTTTAAAAAAAAAAACCTGGACTATGGTTTGCTGAGATTCGGGTATATTCCTGATTTTGTGATGCATTTTTGTTGCGTTTTCTAAGTTTTAGCATATTAGTAAAACAGCAATTCAGTGCAAAAGCATCATTTTAGTTTTTCACTGATATACTGATCATAATGCTATAATTTATTTATTTATTTAAAACATTTATATTCTACCCTTCTCACCCCAAGGGGACTCAGGGCGGAGCACAGCATATATATGGCAAACATTCAATGCCAGGGCAGGAATCTATATATATAAATTTCCTCCTGGCGTCGTATGAGGAAACAAAACTCAAAAACCCCCCAACGAAACTCCACCAAACTTCCCATGCCCCAAGGGCAACCAACAAGGTACAAACTAATCCAGTCAGAAATCAAAAACACACAACAACAACCACAATAAACGGCAAAGCAACTGAGCATGCGCACTGGCGCAAACTCCCTGGCGCGCGCACACACATGGCCCCTCACCCTCCCCCCCCGGCGCGGCACACACACGCGCGCGCGCACGGCCCCTCCCCCCCCGGCGCGGCACACACACACACACGCGTGCCCCCTCTCCCACCCGGCGCGGCACACACGCGCGCGCACCCCCACCCCCCGGCGCGGCACACACGCGCGCGCACGCGCCCCCTCTCCCCCCTCCGGCGCGGCACACACACACATGCACACACACGCGCGCACGCGCCCCCTCTCCCCCCTCCGGCGCGGCACACACACACATGCACACACACGCGCGCACGCGCCCCCTCACCCCCCCGGCGCGGCACACACGCACACATGCGCGCGCGCGCCCCATCTCCCCCCTCCGGTGCGGCACACGCCCCGCGCGCCCCCTCACTCCCCTGGCGCGCGCGCGCGCCCCCATCCCCCCTCCCCTCCTCACGTTACCTCCAAGCCACGCCCCCTTCTAAACCCATCCCCCTCCCCTCCTCCCTCTACCCTCCTCACGTTACCTCCAAGCCACGCCCCCTTCTAAACCCATCCCCCCTCCCCTCCTCACCTTACCCCCAAGCCACGCCCCTTCTAAACCCATCCCCCCCTCCCTCCTCACGTTACCTCCAAGCCACGCCCCCTTCTAAACCCATCCCCCCTCCCTCTACCCTCCTCACGTTACCTCCAAGCCACGCCCCCTTCTAAACCCATCCCCCCTCCCCTCCTCACCTTACCCCCAAGCCACGCCCCTTCTAAACCCATCCCCCCTCCCCTCCTCCCTCTACCCTCCTCACGTTACCTCAAAGCCACGCCCCCTTCTAATCTGTCAAGGAAGAATCATAGAATCATAGAATCAAAGAGTTGGAAGAGACCTCATGGGCCATCCAGTCCAACCCCATTCTGCCAAGAAGCAGGAATATTGCATTCAAATCACCCCGGACAGGAGAGAAAGAGGGAGGGAAAGAAAGAAGGAAGGAAGGAATGAGGTAGAAAAGGAAGAAAGGAGAGACAGAGGGAGGGAAAGCAAGAAGGAAGGAATGAGGTAGAAAAGGAAGAAAGGAGAGAAAGAGGGAGGGAAAGAAAAAGGGAAGGAAAGAGAGAAGAAGGAAGGAGAGAGGAAAGAAACAGGAAGAAGGAAGGAGAAGGAGGGGAGGGGGAAGATGTAGAGAAAGAGGGAGGGAAGGAAAGATGGAAAGAGAGAAGGAAGAAAAGAGAGACTGCAGAAGAGAAAAAGGAAGAAGGAAGGAAAGAGGGAGCGAAGGAAGGGGATAAAATGTAGAGAAAGAGGGAGGGAAAGAAAAGGAAAGAGAGAAGGAAGAAAAGAGAGACAGCAGAAGAGAAAGAAAAAGGGGGAAGGAAGGAAAGCAATAGAGAAGGAAGGAAGGAGAGAAGGAAAGACAGGAAGGAAGGAAGGAAACAGGGAGTGAAGGAAGGAGGGAAAGAAGGGGAGATAGGGGGAAGGTTGGCCACAGCAACGCGTGGCGGGTACAGCTAGTATCTTATATGCAGGCATGTAGCGGGGGGGGGGGCTTGAGGGGCTTCAGCCCCCCCCCCGAAATTCTCATGGTGGTTCGCGAAAAGGCCTTACTGGTGCATTATTTAAACTGTTATGTTTATTCATATCATGATCTGATCACCATACTCAATATATCCCATATGCATGGGGGTACTGGGGTAACGATACAAAAGGTTTGCTAGGCTAGACCCTCTTTCACTCAGACTCAGCCCCCCCCAAAACTCAGCCCCCCCTGAACCGCCCCTGAAAAAAATTCAGCCCCCCCCCCGAATCGAAATCCTGGCTATGGGCCTGCTTATATGCATACATAAACATTAAACACATTTGTCTCAATATTAAAACACACTGTTTAAAACCGTATTTATAATTTTGTCTTAGTGGAGAAATATAGACAGAAAAGAATGAAATAATTACCTTTAGCTTTCTCACTGTCCATCTTCAAACCATTCAACATGCAAACACTTTAGCCTACCTCACAATACATATCATGGCAGGAGTGGCCCAAAATACACTAACATGACCCTCAGTAATAGATGGGACCTTTGTGAGTTGATATGTCTTGTAATAATAATAATAATAATAATAATAATAATAATAATAATAAGAAGAAGAAGAAGAAGAAGAAGAAGAAGAAGAAGAAGAAGACGACTCTGGCACAAGCCAGTAAAGGTGATCCCAGTGATGGTCCCTGGATGCAGTGCCTAAAGACCTTGGCTTGCACTTAAACACAATCGGCGCTGACAAAATTACTACCTGCCAGCTGCAGAGGCCACCTTACTGGGATCTGCACGCATTATTTGCACACAGTCCTAGACACTTGGGAAGTGTCTGACGTGTGACCAGCAGAGTGATCTTGTTTGCTGTGGACTTACCTTGTTGTGTTTCTACTACTACTACTACTACTACTACTACTACTACTAATAATAATAATAATAATAATTTATTTAAATAAAATGTAATGTTCATTTGTGGGATTAACAACTCAAAAACCACTGGGCGAATTGACACCAAATTTGGACACAAGACACCTAACAACCCAATGTATGTCCTTCACTCAAAAAAAATTTGATTTTGTCATTTGGGAGTTGTAGTTGCTGGGCTTTATAGTTCACCTACAATCAAAGAGCATTCTGAACCCCACCAATGATGGAATTGAAGCTAACTTGGCACACAGTTCTCCCATGACCAACAGAAAATACTGGAAGGGTTTGGTGGGCAGTGTCCTTTGGTTTTGGAGTTGTAGTTCAACTACATCCAGAGATCACTGTGGATTCAAACAATGATGGATCTGGACAAAACTTGGCACGGATACTCAATATGCCAAATGTGAACACTGGTGGAGTTTGGGGGAAATAGAATCTTGACATTTGGGAGTTGTAGTTGCTGGGATTTATAGTTCACCTACAGTCACAGAGCATTCTGAACCCCACCAACGATAGAATTGGGCCAAACCTCCCACAAAGAACCCCCATGTGGGCCACAGCAACGCGTGGCAGTAATAATAATAATAATAATAATAATAATAATAATAATAATAATAATAACAACAACAACAACAACAACAACAACTAAGAAAGTGATGTATCATCTCCACAAAAAGAACCAGTGATAGTTCAAAGACAGTCAAGAATAAATATTTTTGTATGGATACCAATATCACCAGTATGACCACCACAATAGCAGCAACATGGTATGTTTTGAAGGATAGATGCCATGAGTACCTGGCTCTGGCACGCAGCTTTAGTGCCTCTCCATCTGAAACAGAGCATCCTGGCAGTTCCACCATCCGGATGGGAATACAGAATCATGGGGGCACCAGGGTGTTTAATCTGTGTCTTCTGAAAATAATGTTATATAGTCAGGACAATGCAGTAATTTCAATATCCTTCCTAACACACATAGATCCAGTGTGCTATAGTGGGTTGTGCTTGAATGACAACTCTGGAGACTAAGGTTTGAATCTCTGCTTGACCATGAATGGCCTTGAGCAAATCACAATCTCTCAGCTTCAGAGGAAGGCACACATAACCCTCTTCCGGGGCAAATCTTACCAAGAGAGCACCATAAAAGGGTCACCATAAATTGGAATATTGACAAGCTGGAACATGTCCAGAGGAGGGTGACTAAAATGATCCAAGGTCTGGAAATCATGCCTTATGAAGAGCATCTTAAAGAGCTGGGCATGTTTATCCTGCAGAAGAGAAGGTTCAGAGGAGACATAGCCATGTATAAATATGCAAAAGGATGTCATGAGGAGGGAGCAGGCTTGTTTTCTGCTGTCCTAAAGGCTAGGACTTGGAGCAATGGGTTCCAATTTCAAGAAAGATTCTTTCCTGGCATTGTGTTTTTACCTGTCTGTATATGCGGCATTGAATTTTGCCATATTGTGAGCCGCTTTGAGTCGCCTTTGGGGTGAGAGAAAGTGGGACATAAATATAG
Organism: Anolis sagrei ordinatus; assembly: GCF_025583915.1. Taxonomy (NCBI): domain Eukaryota; kingdom Metazoa; phylum Chordata; class Lepidosauria; order Squamata; family Anolidae; genus Anolis; species Anolis sagrei. The sequence continues at coordinate 144,984,060 of NW_026845477.1, read as the reverse complement.
TAAATAAATAAATAATCTTCCTGAACAATAGAAAGAACTGGGTTGTTGTAAGTTTTTTCAGGCTGTATGGCCATGTTCAACAGACCTGTTCCAACAGACCTCACTACCTCTGAGGATGTTTGCCATAGATGCAGGTGAAACATCAGGAGAGAATGCCTCTAGAACATGGCCATATAGCCCAAAAAAACTTACAACAACCCAGTGATTCCAGCCATGAAAGCCTTCGACAGTACAATAGAAAGAACTTCCTGAACATGAGAGCTGTTCAACTGTGGAACTCTGTCTCAGAGTGTGGTGGAACGCCTTCTTTGGTGGCTTTTAAACAGAGGTTTAACAGATGGCCATCTGTTGGGGGTGTTTTGATTGTGCTTTTCCTGCATGGCAGAATGTGGTTGGACTTGATGGTCTATATGGTCTTTTCCAACTATGATTTTAGAAGTGACTCGAAGACAGCTATAACTATAACTATAATGCATCAAACCCAACACTTGTCCACCCACCTGCATTGTCTTGGAAGGCAAAGTTCTGACCCTGAAGATCAAGGTGGTAAGCATAGTGATGGTGCTAAGTCTGAAAGATCTGAACTACCCCAGTCTTTATTGCTGCCTGGGAATCTCCTGTGCATACATGCTTTACCAAACCTGGAAACACATTATTCCATGTCTGGTTGGGAATTGCATATTTTGGATAAGAAGGTCACCTTGACAGATAGCCATGACATAGCAGTACAACCTGCCCCATTCCTTCTCTGATTGCTGCTTTATAACATGCTTAACTGATATCTGCTGCTTTGCTGTCCACAGCTTTTTTTCCCCCGTGTCAGGAGCAACGAGAAACTGCAAGTCGCTTCTGGTGTGAGAGGATTGGCTGTCTGTAAGGACATTGCCCGGGGATGCCACAGCTGCATTATATTCAGTATCTGTATTGGCCTACCAAAATAACTGCAATGAAATCCCTCCAAAACTGCTGAACTACAACATAAGCAACATCTGATACCAAATGCAGGCCTATGACTCTACCATTGTCACTTTTCTTCTCCTACATGATTGTCTAACCCCTTTTTCCTCATGAAGGAAGCAGTGGAGCTTTGAAAGTTTGCAGGAAGTGTTTTGTGCTTTTTGGGTGGCCAATGAAGATATCACTGTTTTGAAGATTTTGTTATATTTAGCTTCAAGCCTAAAATGGCTACTTTTTAATGCTTACTTAATACTATTCAGTGGCAACTGTCAAATATTATTTAAAAATGTAATCCATGTAATTTTATTTATAAGGAGACACAGATTAGGATGATAAAAGAGATTGGCAGTCTGCTGTCCGCTATGTCCAGTTGACTGTTCTTTAAAAGTAGCTGGCACAAATTAAGGAAACCTGCTTGAAACCAAGCGGCAAATGACTCCCCTTGACCCCTTCCCCAAAAGCCACCAAACAATCACTGTTTGTCTTCTCTAGCAGTAAAAAAAATAACAACCACTAGTTACAGGTCTCTGCCCTTTCATGACACCTCAAATCTTCTGCCTAAGGCAGCTGCCTCACTTTGCTGAGTGGTAGGGCTGAACCTGCCCTACCTTGGTATGTAGCCATCTTCGCTATCAGTAATATTGTAGCTAATCATTTCCATATTCCTCACTGCAACCCAAAAGCTTGGGGAAGAGAAAAGTAGGGTCTGGACTCTTTCTTTTCCCACTAAAATCAATCTGCTGCAGGCTCTCCTGACTTGCATCTTCTTCCTCATTAAAAACAGTTGTCACCTTTTCTATGCTTGGATGTTGCTGGTTCCTTTTTTCTGAAATGTTGCATACATCAAGGGATTTTAATTCCTCTTCCTAGTCTCCTCCACATTTCATAGTAACAAAATACCTGTTCACATTAAGAATGTCTCCTCCCGTGTGTCCATCTTAAGCTCTAAACAGTTCAGGTCCTGCCTATCTTTGTGACCGCATCCTCCTCTAGGAGCCCACATGGTCTTTAAGATCTTCCGGGGATGCTCTTCTCTTGCTCAGGCGCAGTTAGTGGGGACGAGAGAAAGGGCATTCTCGGTGGTGGCCCCTTGTCTCTGGGGCTCCCTCCCCAGGGAGATTAGGCTAGCACCCTCCCTATCCATGTTCTGTAAGGAATTAAAGACATGGATGTTTCATTATGCATTCGATTGACGACTCCTGTGACAGATGATCTGAATCATGACCCAAATCATGACCCAAATAATAACCTGAATCCAAATTCCTATATTTGATTATTATATTTTTAAGTTACATTGAATTGATCCTGTTAAATTGCTCTATTTCTATGCTACCTTTCCTATGCTACTATATGGTACTATCCATCTTATTGGCCACCTTATTCTTTAACTAATTTTGCATATTGCCCCCGTCCCCCATGAGTCTGTTGTTGCTTATGATGTTTGCTTATTATTGCTTATGCTTGTTTTTATGCTATTTTAATACTTTATTGTTCTGTTTTAACTGTATGTTGCTTCGGCCTTGACCCCATGTAAGCTGCCCCGAGTCCCCTTGGGGAGATAGAGGCAGGGTAGAAAAATTAAGTTCATCATCATCATCATCATCATCATCATCATCATCATCTCACAGAGCTCAGTTAGCATTTTATTTATTTATTTGACTTGTATACTGCTACTCCCAATTTGGCTCGGAGCAGTTTACAGCAGTAGATTAAAACAATACAATTAACTTTAAAATACAATAAAAACAAGAGCAGACATAGTCCCGAGTTATTCACCCATCGAAAGCTTGTCAGAAGAGAAAGGTTTCACAGGCTTTCTGAAAAGCAAGTAGGTCTCGGATGCGTGTGCAAAGTAAAATCACAAATGTTTGTGTCTCAATTCAGCCTCACCTGAATTCTTCAAAGAGAATGTCTACCTGAGCCAGCAAAGGTTATTTTTGGACTGTACTTTCCAGTGTCCCCTACCATGGATCGCTAATGGCATGCTGGCAGAGACATTCTAGGAGCAATAATCCAAAATGCAATTTTCCAAGGTTAATCCTGGGCCTTGGCCAGGTTACACCCTTGTTTGAGGTATATTTGAGCTTGTATATATAGGAAAGAGCGAACTTTCCAAGGCTACGTATTGTCCCAGTTGGGTACCTTGTGTGACGAAAACCAAAGAGTCAAAGAGCACAGTTCTCAGTCCATGACTATTGGGCCTAACAGCATCCTTGTATTCATGTCCATCTTTGTAAAACAATTTATAAGACGAACTGAAAGCAATCCCAATGCTTCATATCCTTTCTAAGCAGTAATGCCTGCCTTCTAAAAAGGCCATGGATGGGGAAAGATCCTCCTGTGTCCTTTCATGCTAATTTCACATAGAAAGCCTTCCATAGCAAAGGCAGCCACAACCATTCTTTACCCCAATCTGGGCAGGCAGCCTCTTTTAAAATTCCTTATAACTAGAGGCATGGCTGCTGGCTTCTTCCTATATCGTGTGGTGAGGAAGCGGTGGCCATGTTCTGTGCTATGGGGAGTTTTTGTTGGAGCCCAGCACCAAAGCAGAACGAGCCATCTCTGCCCTCCACACCCTCCAGCAGTGCTTGCCAGCAATTCTGCTGCGGCAAAATCCCCCCCACCCCTTCCACCCCAATTTGGCTCTGGCCCTCTCCAGTTTCCTATATGGTCAGGCTTTGCTAAAATGGCTTCCCTTTTAGGAGGCTTACTTTGTGTTGTGAGTGGTGGAGCATGGGGAGGGGAGAGAGAGAAGAGGTCAAGGACTGGAACCTTGCAGGAAGGGAGGCTGGGGGAAACGCCGTGGCTTCGGACTGAGGCAAGTTGGCTAAGATGTGTGTGTCTTAGCCTACACCGACTCCAGCCCTTGCCAAATTTGCTTTCACGTGAGCTTTCAATTCACCCACCAAACCGAATAAAAAAGATTAAATAAATGAAAGGCCCAAGGCCCCTCCTGCTGCAGTGAAGGCCGTGCTCAGGGAGTGGGGCGGAGATATGGCTCCAGCAGTGTCTGGGAGTGCAGCTTGGAGCTGGCTGGTCCGGGGACAATGAAGCAGACCTTGGCATCAGAGGTTTGGCAGAGATGTGAGATTGGGTGGGGAAGAGGGGGATTGCACAGATGGTCTTGCCTTTATTTCACCCCAAAGGGAAAGAGGATGTTGAGCGGGGGAGAGAAGGGAAAGACTTGGAAGGGGGTTCCTGGGCTCCAGATGCACCCCATGCTATTAAAGGGAGGCTTTTGCCTACTGACCCTTCTATTTGTGAAGCTGAGGTGTTTGTGGAGAGAAAGGCTGGATGAGCAGCCTAGGAGTGGCAAGAGGGGGAGGAAGATGAGTGCCCACCCAGGCTTCAGGAACACTGCCTGGCATCATTGGGAGTGAGGGTCTCTAGGAACCGGCGATACCCTGTTTAGGAGAAGCCAGGCAGCTGTGACAACCAGGGACTTTGGTTTGTAAAGTCTGTGCAAAGGAAATGTTGAGGGGGGGGATCTCCCCCTCTTTCTAATGCCCTACTCCCCCTTTCCTTTCGTTGCTTGATTTGGCATTTCAGAAAGGAGTCTCAGCTGGAAGAGATGGGTAGAAGGCAAGCAAATATTGCACACCAAATGTAGACAGGGATCAAGATAATTTCTGTTTCACCCTCTCTCTATATCTCATTCCCACAAGCTTGTGTACAAGGCCTACCCCAGAATTTGTGTTAAGATTTCAGGTGCTTGAAACCACCAGTTCTTTTACTATTTTGTTGAAGTCTCCAGGAACCCCTTATTGTGTGCTGTGTTGATCTTGTGTAGGTGAGATGTAGCTGCCTTTCTGCAGCTGGGCAGACTGTAGTGAAGTCCTGCTTCCTCTGTAGTGAGCAGTTGGATGTTGTGGGGCACCAGAAGGGGGAAACACAAGCCACCACTCTGCAGCTCTTTCCCATCGCCAACAAAGTGAGGCGTTCTCTAAACTGCTATAGGCATTTTATGTATGCCAACTGGAGAGAATTGAACCTTGCGCTTCCCATCTGTAATATAGGTCCTGTAAGTGGGAAATCTGGCTCTCCAGAAGGTTTGGTTTAATCTACCACAGACCCCAATTTAGGATGGCATATAATCAAGGGTGGCTCAACCCATTATGCAAAGTAAGCATTTGCAGTATAGTTGATTTTGCCCAGACCTTGACATATGCGAGTTGTAGTTACTGGGATGTATAGTTCACCTACAATCAAAGAGCATTCTGAACTCCACCAATGATGGAATTGAACTAAATATGACACACAGAACTCCCACGACGAACAGAAAATATATATCAGTGATTGGGGGGGGGGGGGGCAAAATACTGTTTGCTTACCGTTGAAAATTACCTAGGGCCGCCTCTTCATATAATCCAGTTTGAACTGCATTATAATGGTCAGTGTGGACTCATATAATGCAGATTGAACTGCATTGAACTGGATTATATGAGTCTGCACTGCGATATAATCCAGTTCAATGCAATTAATCTGCATTCTGAAACTAGATTATATGGCAGTATAAATGGGACCACAGTTTTTTGTTGTTGGCCATAAGATACAGAGGATCTAAGTTTCCTTGCCCTTGGTTTAAGCAGTGGATCTTGAATATGGGAGTCTGGCAGCAAAACCATTAATTTATACTAACCACCAGCAGATTCCTATTGACCCCTGCATCCAAAGATGGGAGTAACTTTTAAGAACCAGACTTCTCTGTTTGCTGTTAACTACCCTTTTCTCTTCAGGGGGAGGGCTGTGGCCTGGTTTGTAAGTGCCATCACATGCCATGGGGAAAGTACCTAGTATAAAGGGCGGCTCAACCCATTACGCAAAGTAAGCGTTTGCAGTATAGTTGATTTTGCCCAGGGGTGCTCTTGTGGCGCTCTTGGGGGAAAATATACCTTGACATATGCGACTTGTAGTTACTGGGATGTATAGTACACCTACAATCAAAGAGCATTCTGAACGCCACCAATGATGGAATCGAACCAAATATGGCACACAGAACTCCCACTATGAACAGAAAATATATATCAGTGATTGGTTGGGGGGGGGGGAGCACCAAAATACTATTTGCTTACCATTGAAAATTACCTAGGGCCACCTCTGCTTAGCATGCAATGATGGCATTCTGTGCAGGGCACCTGTTCAGATTATGCTGGGATCTGGCTATTTGTACATGCAATAAGAACTAATAGGAGCTGAGCAGATCTAACATCCTCCGATCCTCACACTTTGTTTTACCGGATATGATGAAACGTATAAAGAATCTCCCACTCGTCAGGCTTGAAGTTCTGGAGTGACTGTAACAGTCCCGAAGCTGCCTTGCCAGGAATGACTCAGGACTTCATGGCTGCTATGTGACTACTGTAAGGTTATGCCATTTGTGGCAGTCACACTCTGGACCTACTCTCCTCAGCTAGCAATGATGGTAATCTGAGAGTGGAGGGTTTTGTTTCTCTAGTTGCAGTCAGATCTCTTCCTATTTATTTACAGGCACAGGAGTGCGAAGTCTGAGTTCTCCATCCTGCTAGACCACTAGATCCGGTGGATTTCTTTGAGCCCTTAGGGGATTCCTAGTTGCCAGAGTTTTTAGAGCCCTGGTCACTTTCTGGAACGAAGTGATGACTCAGGTAGTTGTACAAACACTCAGAAGAGCCATCTTGAGCTGAATCAAGTCAATTTAGCTGCTAGGTTTACTTGGCAGTTGGGGACGATGGATTAGTTAGAGCACCTTTAATCCACCAGATATTTTTGTCTATAACTCCATATCTCCCCCAACCATTGTAGCCTGTGGTATGACAAGCCTCAGCTCAATAAGTTTTTAAGGCTTTCAAATCTTTCTATGCATTTTCCCACCAAAAGAAGACTTAAGACCTTAAAAGGGAAGCTGAAGCAGTAGGAGGGATTTCTTGATCCTTCTAGTCTTACTTTGTAATGTTCTTCAATCTTTATATCCCATATCATACATCCAATTATTGTTGCAATGTTCTGGAACTGGTTTTTGGGTTTTGCCACTCTGGATGTCCATTTTGTGTCCATTTATCCTCTTGCATGGAGCCCCCAGTGGCGCAGTGGGTTAAAGTGCTGAGCTGCTGAGCTTGTTGACTGAAAGGTCGCAGGTTCGATTCCGGGGAGCAGCGTGAGCTTCCGCTGTCAGCCCCAGCTTCTGCCAACCTAGCAGTTTGAAAACATGCAAATGTGAGCATATCAATAGGTGGTGGGAAGGTAACTGTGCTCCATGCAGTCATGCCGGCCACATGACCTTGGAGGTGTCTATAGACAATTCTGGCTCTTTGGCTTAGAAATGGAGATGAGCACCACACCCCAGAGTCGGACACGACTGGACTTAATGTCAGGGGAAAACCTTTACCTTTACCTTTTACCTATCCTCTTGCATAATGATTGTTTTATTTGTCAAATATAGAGTACAGAGGGGCATTGCTGGCACAGGACGGTGTATGCCATCACAATTACACATTATAAAAGAACAAGTGAATGTACCAGTGATAAAGTGGGTAACATTATTAGGTCCTGTAATATCACTTCTGAAGTAGATGTAGGGATAGTTGGCCCCTGGATTTGTGTCTCGGACTTGTCCCTGTATTCTTATCAATGTTATGCACCCCGTTGTAATGATTTTTCAAACATTTCTTCTTACTAGTTAAGGGGAGAAATGCACACAGGCTACAGCCAAATTGAATAGTAATAGATAACTACCAATCTACTCGGTTTTTAATTTTGAATACAGATTTTCAGATCGAAAATTCTGGATTTCTGAATGAAATTTTCTCTTCACTGCTGTTCCTTATTGTCTCATGTTTGGCAAGCATCAGATATAGAATCTCACAAGCTTTAACTAAACCTGGACAGATTATTTTAGAAGAATGAATACAATGACATGCTGAAGGCATTTGTAACTGAACATAAATAGGGTGATGCCCTGGGATTCAGCACCTCATCCTACCTCTGCTCAGGTATGAATAGCATCAGCCTGCCATTGTATTCGTTCTTCATTCTAAGCTGCCACATACTCTCAAATGAGCTGGTGTCATATGTCAGATACTAAATGTACTGTATTTAATACAGCCAAATACTGATTACTGCTGGGTTCCAGCTGTGAACTACAGTAAAATATCAGCTACAAAAGATAAAAAGTGAAATAAAAAAATGTAACTGCATGCCAAATAACAATATCAAATGTTGGTGGATATTTCATCAGATGATACATTTGGGGAATAAATCTGTTTCATTTTTCACTCTAAGACTTTTTTGTAACACCTAAAAACATAAGGCTTCCATGTTAGTTCACCAATGTATGAGAAATAGCTACACCCTCAACAATTTGCACATTGGAGAGAAATTCTGTGATTTTGGAGTTGTCTTCAGTCATGTCACCTCAGTGGTTGCTTGAACAAGAACTAGGCAATATATTTCTGTCGAGGGATAGTTGTTTCCTCAGCAGGAATGCAGATACATTGGGGCAAAATGAGGGTGTTGCCCCTCAAAATAAGAATTTTGTCCCCAGTGAATGTTTCCTCAGTCCCCAAATTCCTAGCATTGCAGTGTATGAGACATTGAAAATTGTTCACACATTGAACTTGTCTTGTGCTTTCAAGTCATTTCCAATACAGTACAGGGTTTTGTTCAGAGCGGGCTTGTCTTGGCTCAGGTTACCTAGTGGGTTCCTATTCTTGAGCGGAGATTTGAACTGTAGTTTCCAGAGTCGTAATCTAGTGCTCAAAGTACTACACCACATTGGCTCTAGAACTCCTATCTACTGTGCTCATTTTCCTCTAGTCACTTTGTCTGGCTCTTTTGATTGAATGCCTAAATTGTATTTCTAAATCTTTAACTTGAGGTCTAAGTTTTAAATAAACGGAAAGAAAATTTAATTGGTTGAGCAGAAATCTTATTTGGGAAGGGCAAGGCCCTCACTCTGCCCTCTTCTCCCATAGTTATGCCCCTGGGCTCTTGCACATTTTACCATTATAACACTATGATTCCCGTTTCACTGCCAGGGCTGCTTCCCTATGCAATCCTGGAGTCTGTAATTTAGTCAAATTATTTTATTTATTTTATTTATTTACATCATTTTTACCCCGCTCTTCTCACCCCTGCAGGGGGACTCAGAGCAGCTCACAATGGCAACGATTTGATGCCGCAATACTTACAATTATAAAAGCAGAATAAAATTATACCAAACAACACATTAAAACAACATTAATTATCAATCATAAAAGCCTTTCCATCATAACAATAATCGTCTGGTTCAATTCATTGTTTAGGTGCCATTATATCCATTAGCCAAAAGCCTGGTTCCACAACCACGTCTTCAGTTTTCTTCTGAAAGAAAGGAGGGAGGGCGCTGATCTAATTTCGCTGGGGAGCGAATTCCACAGGCGGGGGGTCACCACTGAGAAGGCCCTGTCACTTGTCCCCATCAGCCGTGTTTGCAAAGTTGGTGGGACTGAAATCAGGGCCTCCCCGGCGGATCTTAAACTACGAGGTGGAACGTAGAGGGAGATACATTCGGACAAGTAAGCTGGGCTGGAGTCGTATAATTAATTAATTAAATGCTCTTTGAATTTTCAGACCAGCCTAAGCCAAATTTGTGTAGAAGTGAGATCAAGGTAAGCACATTGTAGTTCTCTAGATGTCCAGCTCCTATCAGAGAATGCTGGGTTAATACCTTTATATTATCTCCTAGTTCTGCAGTCTTGGAAGTCAGTAAAGACCTAATTTTTGAATCTGGTGGGCCAAACCCAACTAAAGAAAAGGGCAAAGAGTCCTATTTGATTGTGAAAAGTTGTTGCCAACTCCCCCCCCCCTTTTTTTTTTTTTTTTGCTGGGCTACAACTCTTGTCATGCCTAGCAAGCAAAACCAATAGTCATATTCCAGCATAGCATTAGAGTCCCCTCAGGGAGATAGGATGGATTACGAATAAAGTTGTTATTATTATTTATTATTATAGTTTTATTCTATATTGGAGTTTGGAATTGTTATTTTTGTGGATGGCAGATCCCAGAATACCTAAATTCACATGACTAATGGCTTGTTATGTGAAAAATAATAACTACTGACCCTGTGAACTAGAGTTATCATTAGGACTGCAAAAAAGGCAGGTGGAGATGGAGAGGCAGAAATGTGATTTGGATCTGTACCTCTTGGACTGAATATCATATCCACTCAGATGGTGAACAGAAGCCCCATTACCAGTGCTTAGAACTCTTATTATAAAATGCCATTCACTTTTGTGAGGCTCTAGATGCTCAGAGCCAAAGCAAATTGCAGGTTGGTAGATAAGGCTGAGGGACAGAGGGAAGGAGGGAGTCTAGCCCTTATTGTGGCAGTCTATTGGGCTGAGAGGGAGAATTGGCCACTCTGCCCATTCTCTGGCAGCCAGTCTTTGAGTAGTTATTATTCACCGGATCATCTCATTGTGAGGTGAGGAGCAGGGGGGAGGATTGTTCATAGCCCATTCTGCAGTGAGTGGGGAAGAGATATCAGTGATGCCTTGAATAGGAGGCCGTGCATTTCATAGACCAACTTGGAGCTGAGCCCTGGCGGGATCTGTGTCACATTTGATGGTGATTGATGGCTTCCAGTAATGGAGTGGTAGACACTTGGAGGTTGTGTGGGGCTAGAGCTGCGGCTCCCATCCACCTGGCAAAAGCGAAACTCAAGGGTGTCCTGTGGCCCATTGTGTTCACTGGAAAGAACTGAGTTTGTATCTTCCCATGCACTGCTTTCTGACTTTGTGGATTTTTTGTCCTGAGGATCTCTTTTCTAACCCCTGGCAGCAGTGGCCTGAAGCTTGATTCCTCTGGGTTGATACTTCAGTGGGGATGTCATTCTTTTCTAATTTTATTCTTGAAGGACCTAATGGGAAATTCTAGTAATTTTTCCCACTTTGAGAAAATTGTTGAAAACACTGCAGTTTTCATAAACAATTCAGTTTGGGGTGTATTTTGCATAAAATACACATGTAGTTTGCTTGTGTGTGTTATTATTATTATTATTATTATTTATTTCCTGCCTTTCTTCCCATAGGGATTCAGGGCACCTAAAACCACACAATCAAATAACACTTCAAACGAAGCAAATACAAAAATAAACATTGGTGTGTGGTTATAAAGTTTACTTACTTACTTACTTAGGCGATCCCTCGTTGGCCGAGTAGGATAGTCTTCCAGGATCAGAATTCTTGTGAGTCCGTAGGTGGCTGTGGAGCCCTATTCTTGATCTGCATCTTCTTTCGCAGTGAGGGCATTGGTTTCCAGGTGGAAGGTGATCTCGGTCAGGGTTGGCTTGACGCGCCTTCCTCTTGGCATGTTTCTCTCTTTCATCCTCCATTCACGCCTCTTCATATTCTGCAGCACTGCTGGTTACAGCTGACCTCCAGCTGGAGTGATCAAGGGCCAGGGCTTCCCAGTTCTCAGTGTCTATGCCAGAGTTTTTAAGGTTGGCTTTGAGCCCATCTTTAAATCTCTTTTCCTGCCCACCAACATTCCGTTTTCCATTCTTGAGTTCGGAGTAGAGCAACTGCTTTGAGAGACAGTGGTCGGGCATCCGGACAACATGGCCGGTCCAGCGGAGTTGATGGCGGAGGACCATCGCTTCAGTGCTGGTGGTCTTTGCTTCTTCCAGCACGCTGACGTTTGCCCGCCTGTCTTCCCAAGAGATTTGCAGGATTTTCCAGAGGCAGCACTGATGGAATCGTTATAAAGTTAAAATACAATTGAATACAATATATGCAATGAAATTACTTTTAAAGCTCACCTTCCCAACATCCCGCCCGCATTTTCCCCAGCAGTGTGTTCCTTAGTACTCTTCCAAATGCCCACTGTCATATAAATGTTTTACCTGCTTGTGTATATGCGGAAAACAACATTCTATGAAATATCATCTTCTACCCAGGAAATAATATTTCAGTACAAAAAATGCTGTGTTCTGCACGTAACACAATTATATACCAATTTTGTGCAGCGTAAGACCCAAACTAAAAAGGTTCTCACTAATTGTCACAGGATTGTCCTTAGCAGGGTTTCCTGACAATTAAAAAATGTGATTCTCAATCATTTTCAAGTATTCTAAGTCTGAGGCATTTGAGGCTTGAGTGGGGAGAAGCAAAAAACATAGTGGTCCTTGCAATCTTTATCATTTGCAAGGCAATATTCAGGATCTGATTCTGTTCCAGTGAATACTGGCTTTCCACTGCAAGTAATGCTATAGAATCATGTGGACCCTTGCTTTGTGAAGGTTTTTTAAATGCAGATCTTGATGTTCAATGGTAGGGGTAAGTTGTTTCCTTTGGACTACATTTTCAAGATCGTACAGTAGTACGATAAAATGGTGTCATTTACATAAACTGGCAAAATCAAGACCTGCTTTTTTGAATGGGGATAGAGGTTAGTTTTCAGCCATGGATGGTAGAATCTGTGAAGATCGGATTCATAGATAGGGAGGGTCAACTGTATATTCATTGGCCATTGAAGTCCAAAAATGGGACCTTTTCCAAGCTTGGTCTACTTTCTGTCTTATCCTTATTGTCTGGGTTGGACTTAGTCATAGTTTTGGAACAACTCTATAAGAATGGACCTTTCCTGGTTGACAGGTGGTTGAAAATCTGGACCATAGTAATACGAAGATTTTCCTGACAAAACAGTGTGGTATAGGCCTTGAAAGCTGAAAACAAGTTATCTATGTGAAAGAGCCAGTGTCTAGACCAGTGATGAGAAATCTGTGGTCCTCCAGAGGCTGTAGAACACCAATTCCCAGCAGCCTTAGCCAGCCTGGCCAGAGGTGTGACATGATCAAAGTCATAGTTAATCAACATTGGTAGTCCTGTATGTTCTCCATCCCTGACCTAAGACAGTGCATGGCAGTCCCAGTCCTATCCTCTCATGCTTGTCTCTTCTCTGTGCCATCTCTTTCTATCCAGTTGTGACAGATGGAAAGGAACAATTTAGAACCAGCCCCAAGTGGCTCTACCCAGACGTTGGTGAGAGTAGTGGGAGGCTTGAATTAAAGATAAAGCAGCTTCCCCAGAAGGTTTGTAACAGCAGCAAAGAGCTAAATAAATAAAGGCCTGCAATGCCGACAAGGCGGCCCTGACTGTACAAACAGCAATGGGATGTGGGACTTGGCACTGACAAAGCATCTGCTGCTGTGTGAACAGCTGGACTGCCTGCCACGTGGATGAGCAGCAGAGCCTCTCACTAGAGGGGCTCTGAAGAAGCCCAGGTGCCAACAGGCATATTGGTGGACCCACGTGGCTCCTTCTTTGTAGACACTCATCAACTCAGCTTTTGAGAAGGGGCAGTGGTATGTAGCTCCAATCTCCTGCTCTCTTAGAAGAAAACTGGGATCAAAGTCTTGGTCCGTGCCCTAGGCTTGATACAATCAATCATACAAGCTTCTTTGTTGCGTGACCACTTCCATCCTTGCTTGCTAGTTGGATTTGCTAGGCCAAAGACAAGGACAGGATAGGGACAAGGAATGTTAGTTCCTTTAGCTGTTGATGGGTTGCCTAGTCCACCAGTCACATTGCTGTCCAACAACTTCTCATGGACCATGTATTCTCTATACCTATGATACTTGCTGTCTACTTACTCTGTCATACCTATTTTAATGTAAGAATGGGATGACTATAAACAGAACATCATTTCCTGTTATCAGGCCCTCAACATACCCACTATTACTACAGCTCAGCTATTTCCCCCTAAGTCAAGGGTTATTAGCTTGGGGTTCATAGATCGCTATGGTATAGATGGATAGATTTCATTTATTATTAAATGGTGGCAATGTCTGCATGGATGCTTCAGTGTGTCCATGTTCATGTCACCACCATTTTTCAATAGAGCATGATGATCTGTGAACAATGGAAATCACAAATCCAGAGCCCATGGATCTGGAGAGTCCCCTATTGCAGACATATGAGCATATTGTTAGGTTTATTGCTACAGTTTATTGGAGTGTTGTCAGGGTGGCAAAATGTATCAACTAGGAACACATTAGCTAGGAAACAATTTGCTTCTACCCAAGCCTACAAGGAAGAGCAAGATGTCTTCTCTTTCCACTATTTTACACTTTGAGGTCATTTTGCAGTAACAGAAGTATACGAGAAAGAGGGAGAAGGTGAAAAAAAACCTGCATATTTTAGAAGCAGCTGAAAAGGTGGAAGTCCCGATTAATCAGGACTGTACCTGACAGTAATAGTAAGAGGGCATGAGAATCCCTGCTCTAAGTTTGGGAGGTCATTTAATTCTTTTTCCTACACATTGAAGAATGCTGAAGAGATCCTGCCCACTTAGATATCCCTTCTTGTGTTTAAAAAGGTTTGGGTGCCAATTCTCTCCATGCTACTCCATTCTGTGAGATGTACATTGTTGCTTCCAGTGCAGAGATCAATAAAAGGTTCCTTTTTTGAATCATACATCATTTAATCTGGCCCCCATGGGTGTATTAATAAAAATATGTTTCTTAGTCTTGTTGCTCTCTCTCTGTGTGTGTTAGGAGAGTGGGATCTTCTCTCCGACAGCCCCCAATACATACATGTAGCTAACTCCCTTTGCCCCACCCTACCGCCTACTGTTCAGTAACTGGACCCACCTTCTAAAAAGGGTGTGTGGCAGGCTCCCAAAGCTGTTGAGCCAAGCCACATGACTCACATGGACATCAGCATTCACACTTCTTGGTGACTAAAGGTCACTTGGACAGCTCAGGTAAGAGGTGGATCAGAAATCTGCCCTGTTTCAAATGGTTTATTCTGCATTTTATCACTGGATTCTGTGTGTAATCCACAGCCCATTGTAAACATGAGAAGTAAGGAGGTTTCTTGTATCTTAAGGGGAGGAGCAGCTAAGGTGAGAGAAGGGCTTCATCATTTCCTTTTAGAAATTATCTCCCTTACTCTTTCCAAGAAAGCCCAAGCAGCTTTTCACTTCATAGGTGGAACATTGTGATGATGAAAGGGAATGGGTTAAGCCCTTTTGCTCCACTAATAGGTATCCCAGACTAGACTGAAGCCTCCTGTTGTTCTAATTTTTACAAAATTGTTAGTAAAACATTACTTTGAAAACTATGCACCACGTCTGGTGGTGTGGTGCCAAAGTCCTAGAAACTTAAATTCCTTTATAAGATTCCATACAGATGCTTTCTATATGACATTTAAGATATAGGCAGAACATTGTTTCTTGGATGGTTGCATGATTTCTTGGGCTGTAACTCTTTGCACTGCGTTCTGGGTGGGGGGATTTTTGTGGGATTGGGGGTTTGTTTTTTGGAAGCCTGTCTAGTGCTGACTCAAGTGGAACAGTGATTTCCTGTTTCTTAGTTACATCCAAAATTTTACTTGTTTTCTTCATTATTTTGCATTATTTTGATTTTATTTTGTGGGTGAGCATTAAGCTGCTGGCTCACACTCAGTTTGTATAGTGAATCTTTTCCACTCTCAGGGCCTTCTTAATAGTGAGATCACTTAGCCTTTCATGCACTATTTTGAATTTCTATTTTGTTCCTGCCAAGTTATCCAAATTTATCATGGCCAATTTGCATTCTAATCCTGTCCTCAAAGGAGTTCACAATTCTTCCTAATTTTGTGTTGCATTTCTGTGACTGCCCATAGAGATGGGTCATTGGTAGAAATGTTCATTTACCCTGAGCATCAGAATAGCTAGTCTCTTCGCCTGTTACCACTTCGCAGTTGGACTGTAAACCTGAACAGAGGCTTATCTATGATGTGGATTTGCATAAGACTTATTCCATGGACTGTTTATGTAGTGTAGTTTGCTTTGATTGCAGGTTGCTTTTCAAGTGCTTATGCACAGAGATGGCATTTGAGAGCTCAGAGAGAAACAGAGGGCTCACATTTGTAAGCACTTTACTACCCGTTGGGTTGGTCTCCCTACATTATCTTTTAAAACCCTCCTGCTTAGATACATCCTACCTCTGTTCATGCCCAGTGTTTATTTTTTAAAAAATAATTTATTACATTTGGCCCGGCCATAAGGTTTTAAATTCTGTGTTATTGTTTATATGTGAGTTATATTAATTGTACTGTTTTATTTGCTTGCTGCTTTGTTTTTACTGATGTGTTGTTGGGCTTGGCCTCATGTAAGCTGCCCCGAATCCCCTTGGGGAGATGGTGGCGGGGTATAAATATATTATTATTATTATTATTATTATTATTATTATTATTATTATTATACAGCAGGCATAGGCAAATTTTGGCCCTCCAGGTATTTTGGACTTCAACTCCCACAATTTCTAACCACCTAAGTCCCTTTCCTTTTCCCCCTCAGCCACTTAAGACGAAGTTTGCCCATGCCTGTGATACACTCACAATTAAAAGCTGCACTCCTAGAAACTCAGTTGAATTTTCCTTATCTGAAATTCTGGGACTAGAAGTGTTCTGGATTTTGGATTTTTCTGGTTTTTAAAATACCTGTATTTGTGTATATATACACGTATGTACACAATGAGAGCTTGGAGATGGGAAACAAAACCTAAACACAAAAATTAGCACATATCTCATATAAAGCTTGTAGAGGATGGGCCAAAAGTCCCATAGGGGTTTTAATATTTAATAATGCCTGTATTTTTATTTACAACAGCATAATATCATATGCAGTATATATCTATATCAATAAAAATGTAATGTTTGTTTGTGGGATTAACATAACTCAAAAACCATTGGGCGAATAGTTGCCAAATTTTACCACAAGACACCTACTAACACAAGGAGTGACCATCACTACAAAAATAATTTTTTTTCCATTTGGGAGTTGTAGTTGCTGGGTTTTATAATTAACCGACAATTAAAGGGCATTCTGAACTCCACCAACGATGGAATTCAACCAAACGTGGCACACAGGACTCCCAGGACCAACAGAAAACACTAGAAGGGTTTGGTGGGCATTGACCTTGAGTTTGGGAGTTGTAGTTCACCTACATCCAGAGAGCACTGTGGACTCAAGAAGGACAATTACATGTTGCATGTTCCAGAGTAGGCAAACCAAACAATCTGGACATCAACATTGACAAAGAAACAACAAGTACTGTTTACCCACAAGCATAAAGAAATTACATATATTAGAAATGAACATTACTTTGTTTTCCAGATCTCCAGACTGGGCCACAGCAACGCATGGCAGGGGACGGCTAGTAGGAAATAAAATTACATTATGTATGAAAAAGCAAATTTTGTAAATGGCGTCCAATGCCATAGCATCACAAACAGAATATACATCAGATCCTTTTGTGACGATTGGCCTACCATATATATATTTACATGAAAGTAATTATGTTGTATATGAAACAAAGTTTGGGTGTACTGAACCATCATAAGTAAAAGTGTCACTGTCACAGCTCTGCATCTGGACCATTTCAGATTCTCAATTATTTGGTTATTTCAGATAAAGGATGCTCAACTGGTAGGTGCAAGAAGAGCAGTGCTTTTCAGTTGGGTTTTTTTTTTTTGTAATTTCTTTTCATAGTTCATGCTAATGGGTGGTTCACGGCTCCCTCAGACAGTTGAGGGCCTGGACCAGGGGTCCTCAAACTAAGGCCCGGGGGCTGGATACGGCCCTCCAAAGTCATTTTCCTGGCCCTCACTCAGGATCAACCTAAGTCTGAAACAACTTGAAAGCAATCAACAGCAACAACAATCCTATCTCATCAGCCAAAAGCAGACCCACACTTCCCATTGAAATACTAATAAGTTTATATTTGTTAAATTTGTTCATTTTAATTATTGTACTTTTTAAAAGTGGTTTTTGTACTACATATAAGATATGTGCAGTATGCATAGGAATTCATTCATGTTTTTTTTTTCAAATTATAATCCAGCCCTCCAACGGTTTGAGGGACTGTGACCTGGCCCTCCGTTGAAAAAGTTTGAGGACCCCTGGCCTGGACTATAGTTTGAAAAAACAAACCCATGCATTTCCATGCACTCTGCACATATCTTATTTCTAGTGCAACCTCCCCCCCCAAACAAACATAAAAGAGTAATACAATCTTTAAAATTAAGAGCAGTTTTAACCAACATAAATTTACCAGTGTTTCAATAGGAAGAGTGGGCCTGCATTTGGATGATGAGATAGTCAAGTGAATTAGGATTGTTATTGCTATCGTTTCAGACTTAGGGTGACTCTAAGTCTAAAGTTTAGGTCAAGGGGCTGGATAAATGACCTAGGGGAGCTGCATCTGGCCCACGGAGGAAGAAATTTCCATCTCCTCTTTCCTTGGATAGGCACTCAATCCAGATTACAGATGGATTGGAACAACCGCCCCCTAGAGGCAGACCCTTGTATCCCAGGCCTTGGTGTCCAGCACGGTTTGGCCTGGGGATGCCCTGGAGGAAGTCAAAGTCCCTTGGCTGTGTGTGTCACACGACCAACACGAGAAAACACAAGCCATAGTATGGACGCACCTAAGGGAGGGTTGGTCCTGCAAGTGTGGGGTGGGCGGTTGAGGGGGCTAGGAGGCCGGTTTGCCCCTCGTCACGCCAATCTCTCGGGATTCAATGCAAATAATGGAAGATGGTGCTAGATCTGTTTCTAGATCCCTTAGAAGGCGCCGATCTTTAGCCTCCAAGGGGGGCTTTTAGTTGAATTTCATTAGGCTGGATCTACGCGTTAGGCTCATATGATGCCCTTCAGTGCAGTTCAAACTGGATTGTTCACTGAGCCTCTAATACAGTTCAAGCTGCATTAGAGGTCAGGCCCCTTCCACACAGCTGAATAAAACTCCACATTGTCTGCTTTGAACTGGGATATATGGCAGCGTGGACTCAGATAACTCAGTTCAAAGCAGATATTGTGGAGTTTTCTGCCTTGATATTCTGGATTATATGGCTGTGTGGTTATCTGAGTGTGTCTGCTGCCATATATGCCAGTTCAAAGCAGATAATGTGGGGTTTTATTCAGCTGTGTAGAAGGGGTGTTTCTCAACCTAGGGGTCGGGACCCCTGGGAGGGGGTGTCAAAGGGGTCCCCAAAGACCACCAGAAAACACAGTATTTTCTGTTGGTCATGGGGGTTCTTGTGTGGGAAGTTTGCCCCAATTCTATCATTAGTGGGGTTCAGAATGCTCTTTGATTGTAGGTGAACTATAAATCCCAACAACTACAACTCCCAAATGTCAAATCTATTCCTCCCAAACTCCACCAGTGCTCACATTCGGGCATATTGAGTGTTTGTGCCAAGTTTGGTCCAGATCCATCATTGTTTGAGTCCACAGTGCTTTCTAGATGTAGATGAACTACAACTCCAAAATTCAAGCTCAATGCCCATCAAAATCTTCCAGTGTTTTCTGTTGCTCGTGGGAGTTCTGTCTGCCAAGTTTGATTCAGTTCAGAATGCTATTTGAATGTAGGTGAACTATAAATCCCAGCAACTACAACTCCCAAATGTCAAGGTCTATTTTCCTCAAACTCTACCGGTGCTCAAATTTGGGCATATTAAGTGTTTGTGCCAAATTTGGTCCAGATCCATCATTGTTTGAGTCCACAATACTCTCTGGATGTGGGTGAACTACAACTCCAAAACTCGAGGTCAATGCCTTCCAGTGTTTCCTGTTGCTCGTGGGATTTCTGTGTGCCAAGTTTGGTTCAATTCCCTCATTGGTGGAGTTCAGAATGCTCTTTGATTGTAGGTGAACTATAAATCCCTGCAACTACAACTCCCAAATGATAAAACCAATCCCCCCCAATACCCCACCAGTATTCAAATTTGGTCGTTTCGGATATTTTTGCCAAACTTGGTTCAGTGAATAAAAACACATCCTGCATATCAGTTATTTATATTACAATTAATTACAATAGCAAAATGACAGTTTTGAAGTAGCAACAAAAATAATGTTATGGTTGGGGAGTCACCACAACATGGGGAACTGTATTAAGGGAAAGTTGAGAACCACCCAGCACATTATTCGCCACCCCAGGAATAAGGAATCCGGTTTACCGCACTTGGCACGGAAACGCCCTCAACCTCGCCTCTTGACCCTCGCAAAAAAAGGGACTTTGCAGCAAGGCTTCCCAATACTTTCCTTGGGCTGCCGTCCTTTCCCTGCCTCTCGTTTTCTGGCCGTCGGAGGCCCCGTCCCTGCCCCACAGAGTCATGAGGTTTCAGGGCATATTACAAGGCGAGGACAGCAGCAGAGGATGGCACTCCGAAACCAGTGTAAGAGCGACTCGGGGAGTGGGCCGCTTGCGCTCTCTGCTCTTCCACACAGCTGAATAAAACCCCACATTATCTGCTTTGAACTGGGTTATATGGCAACGTGGACTCAGGGAGACCCCCGTGGGGCGTCGAGTCCAACCCCCTGCCATGCAGGGAAAGCACAATCAAAACACACCTGACAGATGGCCATCCAGCCTCTGTTTAAAAGCCTTCAGAGAAGGAGCTTCCACCACACTCCGCTGCAGGACCCTTCCACGCAGCCATATAACTCAGTATACCTGAATAACCTCAATATCTGTTTATCTGAGTCCACACTGCCATATAATGTGGGATTTTATTCAGCTATGTGGAAGGGGCCTTAGTTATCATAGAATCATAGAATCACAGAGTTGGAAGGGGCCTCATGGGTCATCCAGTCCAACCCCCTGCCAAGAAGCATTCAAAGCACCCCGACAGATGGCCACCTAGCCTCTGTTTAAAAGCCTCCAAAGAAGGAGCCTCCACCACACTCCAGGGCAGAGAGTTCCACTGCTGAACAGCTCACAAAGTCAGGAAGCTCTTCCTAATGTTCAGATGGAATCTCCTTTCTTGTAGTTTGAAGCCATTGTTCCACATCCTAGTCTCCAGGGAAGCAGAAAACAAGTTTGCTCCCTCCTCCCTGTGACTTCCTCTCACATACTTATACATGGCTATCATATCTCCTCTCAGCCTTCTCTTCTTCAGGCTAAACATGCCCAGTTCCCTAAGCCGCTCCTCATAGGACTTGTTCTCCAGACCAAAATGCAGGAGTATTGCATTCAAATCATCCCTGACAGATGGCCATCCAGCCTCTGTTTAAAAGCTTCCAAAGAAGGAGCCTCCACCACACTCCGGGGCAGAGAGTTCCACTGCTGAATGGCTCTCACAGTCAGGAAGTTCTTCCTCATGTTCAGGTGGAATCTTCTTTCTTGTAATTTGAAGCCATTGTTCTGCATCCTAGTCTCCAGGGAAGCAGAAAACAAGTTTGCTCCCTCCTCCCTTTGACTTCCTCTCACATATTTATACATGGCTATCATGTCTCCTCTCAGCCTTCTCTTCTTCAGCCTGAATATGAATATCTGAGACCACACTGCCCTATATTCCGTTCAAAGCAGATAATGTGGAGTTTTATTCAGACGTGTGGAAGGGCCCTCAGATACCCCAGTTCAAAGTAGATATTGTGGGATTGTCTGCCTTGATATTTTGGGTTATATGGCTGTGTGGTTATCTGAGTCTGTCTACACTGCCATATATGCCAGTTCAAAGCAGGTAATGTAGGAGTGTATTCAGCTACTAGGAGTTCTGTGTGGGAGGTTTGGCCCAATTCTATCGTTGGTGGTGTTCAGAATGCTCTTTGATTGTAAGTGAACTATAAATCCCAACAACTACAACTCCCAAATGTCAAGATTCTATTTTCCCCAAACTCCACCAGTGTTCACATTTGGGCAAAGTGAGGATTCGTGCAGAGTTTGGTCCAGATCTATCATTGTTTGAGTCCACAGTCACCTTTGGATGTTGGTCAAGTACAACTCCAAAACCAAACCTTTCCAGTATTTTCTGTTGGTCATGGGAGAACTGTGTGCCAAGTTTGGTTCAATTCCATCCTTGGTGAGGTTCAGAATGCTCTTTGATTGTAGGTGAACTATAAATCCCAGCAACTACAACTCCCAAATGACAAAATCAATTTTTTTGAGTGAAGGACATACATTGGGTTGTTAGGTGTCTTGTGTCCAAATCTGGTGTCAATTCATCCAGTGGTTTTTGAGTTAGGTTAATCCCACAAACGAACATTATATTTTGATTTATATAGATGCGGAAGGGGCCTTAGTTATCTGCCATAAATTCAGATAATGTGGGATTTTATTCAGCTATGTGGAAGGGGCCTTAGTTATTTGAGTCCACACTGCACTACATCCCACTTCAAAACATGTAATGTGGAATTTTCTACAGCTGTGTGGAAAGGCCCTCAGATAACCCAGTTCAAAGCAGATTTTGTGGGATTTTCTGCCTTGATATTTTGGGTTATATGGCTGTGTGGTTATGAGTCCGTCTACACTGTAATATATGCCAATGCAAAGCAGGTAATATAGGATTTTATTCAGCTTTGTGGAAGGGGTCTTAGTTATCTGAGTCCACACTGCCCTATATCCCCGTTCAAAGCAGATAATGTGGGGTTTTCTACAGTTGTGTGGAAGGGGCGTCAGATAACCCAGTTCAAAGCAGATATTGTGGGATTTTCTCCTTTGATTATCTGGGATATAGGTCTGTGAGGAAGGGCCCCGTCTTCGCCCTCCGTTTCCAAGTGGAAGTGCCTTGAGGAACTGACACAAGAGAGGAGAGTCTCGCCTCCCTTCCTCGCCATGGCACGCTTTTGCTCGCCAAAAAAGAGAGCAAGGAATAAAAGCATGATGTGGCCTTGAGTGGGAAACGAGAGCGGGCCTGGCCTTTGAGGCGAGGAAAAGCGGGGAGGGAGGTCATTTGGGGAAACCTCCACCCAGCCTTGTTCTCTGAGGGGAGACGGCGCGAGGAAAGGCTGTTTCTTCCTTCGCTGATAAATCAAAAACGGGGCCCCGAGGCTGAGCGCGCGCCCGGGCTTTTTTTTTTCCCGCCTGCAGTTCGAGGCGCGCGCCTTTTCATTGACTAGCAAGCTGCCCTTTGGAACTTGAAGCGTTCCTGGAGGTGAAGCTTGGCTCCCTCCGTTGGGAAGCCTTTCAGGCGTCCCTCTCGTCTTCCTTCTTCGGGGGGGGGGGGGGGGGGGAAGGAAGGAAGGAAGGAAGGGGAATAAAGACATTAGGACATCTAAACATTAGGAAGAATTTCCTAACTGTGAGAGTCATTCAGCAGTGGAACTTTCTGCCCCGGAGTGTGGTGAAGGCTTTTTAACAGAGTCTGGATGGGCATCTGTTAGAGGTGCTTTGAATGCTATTTTCCTGCTTCTTGGCAGGGGGTTGGACTGGATGGCCCATGAGGTCTCTTCCAATTCAATGTTACTATGAGAAAGGGCGTCAGCCCTCCCTAGAGGTTTTGGCGCCAAGGGCTCGCTGGCGCGCGCGCTCCCTGCTCGCCTCGCACGAGGCCGGCCTTCCTCCCTTCGCAGTGAAAGCAGGCTGTCTTTACCCTCCTTGGTTTGGTTGCCAAGGGAAGCGTCTTCCTTGAGGGACAAAGCCTCTCCTTGCCTCACACAGGCCTCGGGACCCCCAACTCCCCCTCATCTCCGACCTGGAGGCCTATGCCATATATTTATACCATGGGTCCACGCTACAACCAGTCCATACTTCAGGAAATAAAGCCTGACTGCTCACTGGAGGGAAGGATCGTAGAGGCAAAGTTGAAGTACTTCACCACAACATGAGAAGAAAGGAAAGCTTAGAGAAGACGATGATGCTGGGGGAAAGGGAAGGAAAGAGGAAATTGGGCAAGATGGATGGATGGATGGCATCCTTGTAGTGACTAGCTTGACTTTGAAGGAGCTGGGGGTGTGAGGACCAACAGGGAGCTCTGGTTTGGGTGTCCAGCCTGAGTGCACCTTGAGGCCTGTGCTTCCTTCCTTGTTGTTCATTCGTTCAGTCGCTTGCGACCCTTCGTGACCTCATGGACCAGCCCACGCCAGAGCTCCCTGTCGGTGGCCACCCCCAGCTCCTTCAAGGTCAATCCAGTCACTTCAAGGATGCCATCCATCCATCTTGCCCTTGGTCGGCCCCTTCCTTTTTCCTTCCATTTTCCCCAGCATCGTTGTCTTCTCTAAGCTTTCCTTTCTTCTCATGATGTGGCCAAAGTACTTCATCTTTGCCTCTACTATCCTTCCCTCCAATGAGCAGTCGGGCTTTATTTCCTGAAGTATGGACTGGTTGGATCTTCTGCCGGTCCAAGGCACTCTCAGAACTTTCCTCCAACACCACAGTTCAAAAGCATCTATCTTCCTTCGCTCAGCCTTCCCTATGGTCCAGCTCTCACCATCCATATCCCCCTCCTTCCTTCTTTCCTTCCTACTTTCCTCCTTCCTTCCTCCCCCTTCTCTTCTTCTCCTTCCCTCCCTCCCTCCTTCCTTCCTTCCCCTGAAGAAGGAAGATGAGAGGTTCAAAAGCATCTACCTTCCTTCTCTCTAGCCAGGTCCGTAGCCAGGATTTCGTTTTGGGGGGGTGAGTTTGGTTCGGGGGGGCTGAGTCTGAGTGAAAGAGGGTCTAGCCTAGCAAACCTTTTGTATCATTACCCCAATACCCCCATGCATATGGGATATATTGAGTATGGTGATCAGATCATGATATGAATAAACATAACAGTTTAAATAATGCACCAGTAAGGCCTTTTGCGAACCACCATGAGAATTTCGGGGGGGGGGGCTGAAGCCCCTCAAGCCCCCCCCCCGCTACATGCCTGTCTCTAGCCAGACCTAATGGGGAATGATGCCTGCAGTTGAGGCCTCTTTGAAAAACCCTTTCCCTTCCCAGCCTTGCCTTATCACCCCCTTTCATTTTGGTGCCCCTTTCCCTCCCTTTGCCTCTGGATCCAGGCATGTAGCGGGGTGGGGGGGCTTCAGCCCCCCCCAAAATTCTCATCGTGGTTCGCGAAAAGGCCTTACTGGTGCATTATTTAAACTGTTATGTTTATTCATATCATGATCTGATCACCATGCTCAATATATGCCATATGCATGTGGGCAGGATTTTGATTGGGGGGGCTGAGTTTGATTCGGGGGGGGCGAGTCTGAATGAAAGAGGGTCTACCCTAGCAAACCTTTTGTATCGTTACCCCAATACATCCATGCAGGCATGTAGCCCCGAAATTCTCATGGTGGTTCGCGAAAAGGCCTTACTGGTGCATTATTTAAACTGTTATGTTTATTCATATCATGATCTGATCACCATGCTCAATATATCCCATATGCATGGGGGTATTGGGGTAACGATACAAAAGGTTTGCTAGGGTAGACCCTCTTTCACTCAGACTCAGCCCCCCCCCCGAATCAAACTCAGCTCCCCCCGAAACAAAATCCCAATACCCTCAGGCATATGGGATATATTGAGCATGGTGATCAGATCATGATATGAATAAACATAACAGTTTAAATAATGTACCTGAAAGGCCTTAATGCACCAGTAAGGCCTTTTCGCAGACCACCATGAGAATTTCGGGGGCTACATGCCTGCATGGGGGTACTGGGATAACGATACACAGGGAAGAGCTCCTTGCCCCACCCCAGCCATTCCACAGATATATAAAAACCCATTGTCCTAATTCCAACAGACCTCACTACCTCTGAGGATGCTTGCCATAGATGCAGAGAAACGTCAGGAGAAATGCCTCTAGAACATGGCCCTATAGCCCGAAAAAAACCCACAAGAACCTAGTGATTCCAGCCATGAAAGCCTTCGACAATACAATGATAGAATTCACACTAATAATAATAATAATAATAATAATAATAAACGTTATACTCCGTCACCATTTCCCCAGAGGGGACTTGGAGCGGCTTACATGTTACATATTACAGCAATAAAATCAAAGGTTTGATAGGGTAGATCCTCATCCCCCCCCCCCAATCAAACTCAGCCTCCCCCCCAATCAAAATCCTGGCTGGATCGGACTATTTTTTGAAAAAGGGGGGCGTCAGAAAGAGAAAGAGACCCGTGCGAAGTAGCTGGAGGAGGAAGATGGTGAATATCAGCTTCAAAGGAATCTCCAAACTTCCTTGCGAAACCAGGCGGAGAAACGAAAGAGGAGGAAGGCGGGCGGGCGAGGGGGGGGGGAGTGGAAGAGTGTGTGTGAGTGCGCCGCGCGCGCGCGTGTATGTGTGTACAGCCGAGTAGGAGGGAGCTCCAAGGCTGAACTGCGCGCCCCCCCCCCTCCCCGCACACATCCACACTCCCTCCTTCCTTCCTTCTCCTCCCGAGGCAAAAGTGCTCTCCGTTCCAAACTTTGTCTAAACTTTCACTTTCAGCGCGCCGAGGCGGGGTTACAGACCAGCATGGAGTAGCAGAGAGAAGCGAGGAAGAAGAAGGAGAAGAAGGAGAAGGAGACGCCAGCGCCAGAGCGATGCAGCCTCCCGTCTGCTGAAAAAGCCCCCGCTCCCCACCCCGCACACACCTCTCCACCCAAACCCCGCGAAATCGTCGCTGTGTTTGGTTTTCTCCGCCACCACAAACAAAACAACACCAAGTCCCAAAGTCAACATGTACTCCCCATACTGCCTGACACAGGTAACTAACCGATCCTGGTTTATCTTGGGGAAGAGGGGGGAAAGAGGAGGGGGCGGATTTTTTTTTACGGGTGTTGGGGGGGAGGGCGTGTTTCCCCTTTTCTGGGACCCACTCCCGTGCATGCGCGGCTTTGGAGAAAAGGGAGGGAGGAGGGTGCCTGCCCCACTTCCTCCCCAAACTCTCCCCCCATTCCTTTCTGCACACCCCCCCCTTTCCTTTCCTCCTCCTCTTTCGAGGGTTATTTCTGCCTCCTCGGGAAGAGAGAGAGAGAGAGATAATGCCTTCCTTCCCTCCGCGAAGAAAAAGGGGAAAAAAGCGAAAGAGAGAGAGATGGCATCTTTCCAAGCTCTTTGTTAGACCCCCTTCTTCTTGCACATGGGTCTCGGAGTTCAGAAAATGGCGCGCCTCCCAAATTTATTTCGAAAACGTCAAGAAGGAGGCCCGCGGGTGTTTCTCTCTCTCTCTCTTTCCGGAGTGTGTGCTCGGAGGGAGCGGGAGAGGAAAGGGGAGGGGTGGGAGGGAGAGAGGGAGGGAGGGGGGTAATCAAAAAGGGGGGGCTATCAAGAGAGGGGGGGATTTGTGAGGACGGACAGAGAGAGCGAGTGACAGAAAAGTTTTCTCAAGTTCAGGCGGGGCGGCGGCGGAGGCTTGCCTCTCCTCTCCTTTGCAGCCCGTGCGGGGCACATCCGAGGTGTCCTTTCGGGGGGAGGGGGAGGGAGGGGGTCCCCATCTCCATAGGGAATAGAAGAAGAAAGGGGGAGAGTGGAGGAGGAAAAGAGGCAGCGGGGCAGAATCTGAGAACCCCTGAGAAGGGCGGAATATAAATAAAGTGTTATTACTATTTATTATTATTATTATTATTATTATTATTATTATTATTATTATTATTTATTATTATATCTGCACGCTTGGCCCCAACCCCGACCCCGCTCTCGCCTTCCACAAGCATCTTGAGATTGGACTGTCCATTTCAGTTTGGATTTGTGTGGGATTTTGGCTTTTCTCTCCCAAACCCAAGCAGGTAGGGGACACCGATCCCCTGACATACACGTTGTCCCTCTTTATTGTAAAGGGGGGGGGGGTGGTGGTGCGGAAGGACCAGCTTTTCGCTTTTTGCAATTGCGTCTGACCCCGCGAGTGAGAAAATCGGCGCCTTTTGAGAAGCAAACAGACCCCTTCCGCTGGTTTCCGATGCCTTCCCCAACCCCATGGCCTTCCAGCTTTATCTCTTGGAGGGAGGGGGGTTAGAGTAAAATTAGGACAATTGAGATGCCCCCTCCCCTTCTAGGGACCCTTCTAGCTTTATCTGGGGGGGGGGGGGGGGTTAGAGTAAAATCAGGACATTTGAAATGCCCCTTCCCCTTCCAGGGGCCCTTCCAGCTTTATATTTTACAGGGGGGATGTTGGAGCAAGATCAGGACAGTTGAGATGCCCCTTCCCCTTCCAGTTTTATATATTGGGGGGGGGGGGGGGTTAGAGTAAAATCAGGATAGTTGAGATGCCCCCTCCCCCTTCCGGGGCCCTTCCAGCTTGATCTCTTGGGGGGGAGGTCTGGGGGGGGGGGGGGGGTTAGAGTAAAATCAGGACAGTTGAGATGCCCCTTCCCCTTCCAGGGGCCCTTCCAGCTTTATATATTGGGGGGGGGAGATTAGAGTAAAATCAGGACAATTGAGATGCCCCCTCCCCTTCCAGGGGCCCTTCTAGCTTTATCTCTTGGGGGGGGGGTTAGAGTAAAATCAGGACAGTTGAGATGCCCCCTCCTCATCCAGGGGCCTTCCAGCTTTATTTCTTGGGGGGGGGAGGTTAGAGTAAAATCGGGACAGTTGAAATGTACCCCCCTTTCCAGCTTTATCTCTGGGGGGGGGGGGTAGAGTAAAATCAGGACAATTGAGATGCCCCCTCCCCATCCAGGGGCCCTTTCAGCTTTATTTCTTGGGGGGGGGGGGGTAGAGTAAAATCAGGGCAGTTGAGATGCCCTCTCCCCTTCCAGGGGCCCTTCTAGCTTTATCTCTTGGGGGGGGGGTATTAGAGTAAAATCAGGACAGTTGAGATGCCCCCTCCCCTTCCAGAGGCCCTTCTAGCTTTATATCTCGGAAGGGGGAGTTTAAAGTCAGGACAGTTGGTTCCCCCTTTTCCAGACAGACCCTATAGCCCAGGATCCGATCCCAGGTCTTCTCCTTACCCCAGATTATCTAGCAACGTGGACTCATATAATCCAGTTTAAAGCAGACAACCTGGAATCAGATCCTGGGAGAGAGGGCCTGCCTGGAAGGGGGGGGGGGGGCACCCAACAGTCCTGACTTTCAAAATATAAAGCTGGAAGGGCCTCTGGAAGGGGAGGGGGCATCTCAACTGTCCTGATTTTACTCTAACCTGCCCCCCTCCCCAGGACCATGGGGCAGCACTGAGGCCGGAGAAGGAGGCAAGTCTCCCTTTAGGAAGGTTTCGCGGGAAAAGAGACCCAGAATATCAAAGCAGAAAATCCCACAATACCTGCTTTGAACTGCGTTATCTAAATAATGTGGGATTTTCTGCCTTGATATTCTGGGATAGAGGGCTGTCTGGAAGGGCTCCGAAGCGCCCGACCCAGGGATGAAAGAGGGGGGCAGAGCGGGACGGGGATCGAGGGCGAAGAAGGCTTGAGGAGTTTGGTCGCCACAGCCTTCTCCTCCTCCACCTTTCGCCTGGAAGCGGCGCGAGTTAGAGACAGGAGAGAAGTCTCTTTTTTGTGGAGATGAGTTCTGCACAAGCATGGCTCTGCCTTCCTTCCCCTCTCCTCCGTCCCTGCCGGCAAATCACGGGCTGCCCTTCCTCTCCAGTACCACGACTCGTCCCCCAAAGCCACCAAGTGGCCTCTGGAGCGTTCCCCTCTCGGCCCACTCACTCCCCTGCTGCGGGGACTCCCTTCGCGCGCTTCTTTGCCTCGCGAAACCGCCGCGCGCGCGCCTTTCCAGTCAAGTCGCGCGTGTTTATATCCTTGCAGCGTAGAGAACCTCTTCATGGAGGTGGCGGCTTCACCTCACCCACCCCCTCTCTTGTAGCCCAAGTTATACCCTTAACCTTAACTTCCAATTCCTTACACCCCACCCTGAGTTAAATTTTGCATTTCTTCTCCAAGCTAGACTAGAAATGCGTGTCCTTTTCCCCGTCCAGCCCTCTCCTCCAACCCTGACAAGTCGCCCTGCTTTTGGGGCAAAGAGGAGGCTCTCTAGCTCCTAAATGACCTGGAAGAGAAATTTTGTGAGATGAGAGTAAGGGCTTTTTCTCTCTTCCCATACCCTTTTATCCATTTATATTACTGGTCCAGAGGTAGGCCTTGAAAACCACCTTTGACTTGGAAGCTTTTGAACAGAGGCTGGATGGCCATCTGTCAGGGGTGATTTGACTGCAATATTCCTGCTTCTTGGCAGGGGGTTGGACTGGATGGCCCATGAGGTCTCTTCCAACTCTTTGATTCTGTGATTCTATGATTTTATGTGTGCATTTCCACAGCTGTGGAGGCTAGTGTTGGCCACCGTCTTGGGAAAAGAAAAGTTATTTGGGCCTGTGAGGGCAGGAATCAATCTTGCCTTGCAGATTGGTGACAAGCAGGACATCCCTCCTGAAAGGTCCTTCACCCACTTAATCAGGGGTCCTCAAACTTTTTGAACAGGGACCCAGGTCACAGTCCCTCAAACTGTTAGAGGGCTGGATTTTAATTTGAAAAAAAAAATGAGTGAATTCCTATGCACATTACACAAGCTTTTGATGGGTGAACAACTCGGGCTGCTTATTGTTATTTTAAAGCTAATTGTATTGTTTTAATCTGCTTCTGTAAATCAAGCCAAATTGGGAGTAGCGGTATACAAGTTAAATAAAAAAATAAAAAAATGAAAATCTTTTTTTGTAGTGCAAAAAACACTTTAAAACAATACAATAATTAAAATGAATTACAATTTTAACAAATATAAAATTATTAGTATTTCAGTGAGAAATGTGGACCTACTTTTTGGCTGATGAGATAGGATTGTTGTTGTTGTGTGCTTTCAAGTCATTTCAGACTTAGTCATTTCAGACCTTGAGCGAGGGCTGCATAAATGACATTGGAGGGCCGTATTCGGCCCCCGGGCCGTAGTTTGAGGACCCCTGCCCTTAATTGTAGGTACTTAGGATGTGAGCAGCACCTGTTGACTGTTGTTTACCTGTTCTCTGTTTTGGGGCATTGGATGTTTGCCATTTTTGTTATTTTTGTAAACCGCCCTGAGTCCCTTGGGGTTATAAATAAATAAATAATAATAAATAATACTTTATTTATATACCGCCCTATCTCCCCTGGGGGACTCAGAGCGGTTTCCACATACGCAAAATAATACAAAAAAGTACAATTTAAAACAAAAACATAGGCATAAACTGTTAACACAATAAATACATCAAAATCTTATTATACAGTTGGGGACCCCTCCCCCCAGCACCAACTGCTGCCTTGGGCCAGAGTGGAGAGGGAGAGGGCCAAGAGACAGTTTTATCGTATCTCCTGTTCTATGTTAATAATATAATATAATATTGTATATACATATAATATTTATAATATTATAATGTAATGCAATATAATACTATTTATTATTTATTTATTTAGAAGTTTTATATACCGGCCTTCTCACCTCAACGAGGGACTCAGGTCAGTTTACAACATATATGCAAAAACAATAATATACAAAACAACAAAGTGCAACATCATTACAGATTAAAATAGTATAGTATAGTTAAAAAATATTTTATCTAAATATTAATATTAGCATTAAAACATTTATCTAAATATTAAAATACTACTAATAATATGGTATTATAATTACATATTTATATTACATGTAATATTACTAATAATATTATAATATAATGGTATAATACAATATGGTAATAATTAATACTGATATTGTACTATGCTAATAATATATATTGTATGTATATTTATCTTGTAAGCTGTTCTGAGTCCCATTCGGGGTGAAAAGGGCGGCATATAAATGTCATAAATAAATAAATAAATAAATAAATATTACAACATAGTGGCAACATACTAGAGAAGTATCTTTTTTGTAGAAATGAGTTCTGCATAAGCTTGGGCCTGCCTTCCTGCTTTTGGATGTCGATTAGGCTTGTGAGCACCCAACATGTAATATGCTCACAATACAGTGTTGGAGTGTATAAAATATGTGTATTATGTCTTCACATTCCTTTAACTGCAAACACATAAATATTATGCACACGCGCGCACACAAATATGGACGACTCTATTAAAGGCGTGACAGAGAAATGGTACATATTCAAATATTCTGGTAATATAATAATAATAATAATAAAACCTTTATTTATATACCACTCCATCTCCCCGAGGGGACTCAGAGCAGTTCCCAGGTAAAATCACAAAACAAACAAAGTAAAAACAACATAACCATAAGATTAACAAAACAAAATTTAAGCATAAAAATGTCGCCATAACACACATATATTAAAAGTAATCATGCCTGTTCAAGGCAATAAAAAAAATTAAAAGGCCGCACTCAGGTAATGTGGGATGGTAAGGATTTACCATGTCTATTACTGCCTATTACCAATAGTGACCACTTTTTTTTGCTTTCCCCTAAGATTATTTTGCATGGCCGATCTAAAGTTGTGAGACAACTAAAAGCAGCATCTAAATAATTAGGACGGAATGTGAATGCAATAAGCAAGAGTAAAATATTATGAAATAGATACAAAATAAAAGTATGTAAATTAAAAGCTTACCAAGAAAGAATTTAATTTAAAAATGGATATGAAGGTCTTTTATGGAATTTATTTTGGTTCATCCCTTTTGCAGGAAAAAAACCCCTCTCTGGAGTAAACTAAGAGCACATTTCTGATCCTTGAGGTATTGTGAACTGGACTGTGAGAATGGTTCATCTTTTCCCTCATGTCTCCATAAATGACTACCCGATTTTTGTTTATCTCAAGCTTTAAAAAAAGCAAACCCAGGCCCATATTGTTTTGCCACGGCCTGCTTACCTAATGGAAGGGACCCTGGACAGACTGCAAAATATTAAAACTTTAATAGGCCTTAGTGGCTTAAAAGCATATAGAAATATTCAATTGGGGGATAAAATACTAATTGCTTGCTCCAGGAATGTGTCTATATTTCATGTGGTTGAAACAGTGGTTCTCAGGCTGTGATATTAATGCATTGCAAGAACTTGTGTTATTATTTAGCTTGTTATCTATTCTGGAGTAGACCAGTATCTTTCTCTCTGCCTGCCTATCTTTCTAGGCCTGTGTGCTAAGAGAATTTAAGGAGGCGTTTTTTGAAAAGAGGATTCCTTGTGCTGCTCGGGTGTTCGATTCTTTGCTTTTTGTCTTGCCCTTGGGTCAGTGCCAAGGCAGAGAGTCCCGTTTCATTTCTGCTTCTGGGAAGGAAAACCTTGTGCTCCTTTAAAGAGTTGCCCTTTATTTGTGCCCGGTGAATTAAACAAACCTGGCTTGATCCATGGCAAATGCCCTCAGTAGATAAGAGAGGCTTTTTCCGTCTCCCTCTTTGAACTTAATTTCTTTTGTTAAGATTCTTAGGCCTGGTGTTCTGTTTCCCTTGCGGATATTCATGACTACCATCCAAATCACCCGTCCCATTCTCAGCCCTCTGTGGCACCCATGTTTCCCAGGCGACATTCCACTGGCTCACAGGATGCATCTCAGACCAGAAGGGGGTTAACTGGGAGCCTGATCCGGCCCGCTCAGGCCGAGCGCGGCTGCTGCTTACACAAACTGGGCCTGATCCAGATTCTGCCTCTGCCTATGAAATGGGAGCTTTGCTGGAACAGTCCTGGACTTGCACTGGGGTGCCAGGCAGCCGGGTTTTGCCCAAGTTGCAGGAATGCTGCACACGGGACTGAAAAAAAAAGTTTCTTGTTGTTTCTTCCAGATTGTGGAAATGTTGTGTTTATTCTGCGGTAAAACATTGGATGCTTTCACACACACACATACTCACCACAGTCCTTCGTTGAACCTGGTTCCTTTTCTCTTCATCTCAGAATATTGCTTTCAGGCAGATGAGATTTTAGTTTTGCAGGGATCAGAAAGTAGATTAATATTTGTCTTAATTTGTTGCGTGTAACCACGGGCCGTTACAAAACAACAACAAATATTGGCAAACACAGTCATATCAACCTAGTTTGAAAATTCAATTTGACTTGTACAAACCAGCTACAGCAGAGTTGAGACAACTGATGTGGCACTGGAGATATTCCTCAAGACGCTCTTCGAAATCTTCTTTGCCACGGCATCATAAAGATCTACAGTTGGTGTTCCTACAGAATCAGCGTGCAGTTTTTCTCTCTGTGGGTTGGGCAGCGGGTTGGAGTTGTGCAGCTAACAGAGAGTGTGACTGTGCAAGAAGCATTTTTGTATGATTTTAAGATATTTTTTTAAAATTTTAATATATGACTATTGGTTTGCTATTGATTGGGTTCAGGTGCCTGTCATGTCTAACATTATGGAATGTGGAGACCACATAAAATAAAAAGAAGCTGTTGGCTATCTTAAATGCATCTGAATGGGCCCAAAGGTTTTGGTAATGGTTATAGCAAATTTACACTATTACCTGTTTTATGTTTCTGTTATATTATATCTAGGTAGACATGCAGCTATAACATAACCGTAGATGCTTTGCAAAATAAACACATAAATGCAAGTCTTGTCATGGCAGAGTATGTCCTCAAACTTTTTAAACAGAGGGCCAGGTCACAGTCCCTCAAACTGTTGGAGGGTCAGATTATAATTTGAAAAAAAGCATAAATGAATTCCTATGCACACTGCATGTGTCTTATTTGTAGTGCAAAAAACTTTTTAAAATAATACAATAGTTAAAATGAAGAATTTTAACAAATATAAACATTAGTATTTCAGTGGGAAGTGTGGGCCTGCTTTTGGCTGATGGGATAGGATTTTTGTTGTTGTGTGCTTTCAAGACATTTCAGACTTAGGTTGACCCTGAGCGAGGGCCGGGTAAATGACCTTGGAGGGGCGTATCCGACCCTCAGGCCTTAGTTTGAGGATCCCTGATGTATAGTGTACAAAAATATTAATGCTCTGATGGTCCAGACCCCTTTACACTCAAGATAGTTACACCGTTCTGTCTGAGGAGCACGGCCTATCACTTCTTGCAATATTGCAGACAGTATGACCCTCTTGCTGCCTTGGTATCGGCAGCAACAATGAAAGGGATACTGTGGGGCACACTTTTTTTTGATGGCATTGATTGTACAACTAGGATGGAATATGTTATAGCTGGTTTACAGCTCTAAAAATTCCTGCAGTCCCCAATGGTTTCTTGAGTCACTAGAACAACTCTAGAACAACATTTTATTTTTGTACTTAAATACACAAAGAATCATTTGGATGGAAATGCTAACAGTGCCGTAGAGCTGTCTGTGGGACACATTTCCTTCTATACTGCACACTTATTTCATATATGTATGTAGTATTAATAAATAGCTGGACAATGTTAGTTGCCCATTACAAAAGGTAGATCTCTGTGTGTCAGTTTCTAGGAAGATGAGAGTGTTGCGCATTTTTTGTACAGTCAGTATCTTCTGTGTACATTTGTTTTTATGGAATTCATGTGCAAATAAAACAGATTGATTATCTGTTCATTCTTTTTAAAATGTAGGCATGAGTTGCAAGTGATCATAGTAAGGCTGTTTGAGGCAATTGTAAGAAATACAGTTGCAAATCAGAAAAGGATTGCAGGTCCATTTGTATGTCTTTACTATTTTTCTTTATTTTATAGAAATTTAATCAACCCTGAAAGTGCAATGGTTACAGTTCTCTTGTCACACTAAAATGAAACGTTCCCTATCATGAACATAATTTACTTTTGAGTAGTCATGGCATTATTATAAGGCCATCTTGATTTGCATAATGTTGAAAATTCAGGCCATATAGATGGCAGTTAGATGCACAAATAAAATACATAGAAAAGTGATCCAAACAAAAAAAAAAGAAAAAAGGATACACCTAGTATTTTCCGGGGTTTCCTCACCCCTGCTGTGACATTTGAACAGTAAAGAGTAGCTAAAATCTCACACAGTGGATGGCTACTTGTACTAAAACTAGTACTCTCCTCCTTCTAAAAAGCTTTGATATTAAAAGACAAAACTTTGGAAAATGACATTGTTTGCCAACAAGGGACCTGAACTGCAAAAACAAATGAGCTAATGCTGTCCGGCCTATCGCTTTCTCTGGCTCTGTTTCAAGAGATTGCAGTAGAAAAATATAAGATCGTCCAGCAGTGCTGAAGAGAATTCTCTCTTTCTTTATTGAGTTCTTCTCTGTGGGATATGAAGGTGTCCTGCACCAGATTCCTTTAGCACATTTGGGAGAGTTCTCCCGAATTCCACAGCCTGTGGTTTTCTTCCTATAGCTGAAGAACCGATTCTGTGGCTGCTTTTATACCCTTTCCTTTTTTATTTTTCTGATCCTCACCAGAAGGCCCTCTGCTTGTGAGTGAGCATTTTAAAAATTATCAACAAAGCTTAGCTTGTGCGTAGTGCCCTGAAGTCACCTGATCAAATCGATCAAACACTTCAGAAGACATGGATATTCTTCTCCCCTTGTCCTTTTAAAAAAAAATCCCTGGGTTTCTCAGGGTAATCATATATTGTTTTGATAAACCACATAGTTTCACTTTACTTTTCAAGAGTGCAGAGGGGAAGCAGAAGTGTCTGAAATTCTTCCCTAAAAATATGAACCATCAAATCTAAATTGCATGTGTTTAGTGTTGTGACCTGGAAGGGGAGAATTCCTGACTTTGAGAAGAATAGAAAGTATTAAGATACATGCACACACCAAGCAAAAAGAACAATGCACTGAATAATAAAGGAGTCTGGAATTAGTGAGCCAATAAATAAACATTTATGCAGTGTTGAGACGAGCATTCAGGTGAGTTTACAAACAATTCATTAAGATATTTATATACTTTCACAGTTTGGAGCTATCAATAGAAACTTAATTGCAAATTGTAAACAACTTTTTCTGTGAATGATGAAATGAAGCTTTTAAATAGATTACAGCATATATATTTTTGGTTGGTTTTCATTGGTTAATTTATTTGGGTACAATGGACACCAGAAGCTTAGAATGACTATTTTTGCTGAATCAATCTCCAAATTTGTTCCCTTTCACTGTTAGGGGATTTTTCCCCTTTCTAAAAGTTTGTGGGATGTTTTAAAATAGTTGTTTCTAACACTAGGATACATTAAAATATGTAATAAGAGTGAGAGTGAACAACTGAGGGCAACGGCTGTGTTTGTGCATCACTTATAATGAGTCAATAAATCAGTGAGTAGCCTGTGTGCATCAAGATCAAGGAATGCTCAATAGGATGAAGTATACATAGATGTATAGGACTTTTGTGTATAGTGCACATCTCTTTCTCTTTAAACTGTGGGAGAAAAGCAGATGCAGAAGCCCAGAGAACCTGGGCTTGTTGACCATGTGGCTGCTGCTGGAGCAGAATGCACTCTGTGTGTGTATGTATGTGTGCAGTGTAATAGGCCGTACTGATGCTATTCTTTTCATCGGTTTCTGTCATTTAGGGTAATAAATAAATTTGCCACATGACAGATTTAGAAATGGTCAATAGTTTTTCATAGAGCAACTCTAGAGTAAAGATGTACATGTTGGAGCCACAGGTAGGAAACTTGTATGCTCATAAATTCACTTTATAGATATAGTGCACCACAGCATATCTACAAAGTGAATACCTACTGGTGCAACGTTTTCTGGTTTTCCCCCCTTGTTTTGTATATAAATCTAAACATGAGGCAAACTATAAATATGTGTACATACATGCAGTGTTTCTAAGTTGCACATTTTGTGCAGTTGCGTAGAAGGAAATATGTGGATGCATGTAATTGATATGAGCATGTGTGCAGCGGTTGCTCATCGGGAGGATTTTGCTCCTTTCTTTTCTGGTAGTTGCGGGCCAGTAGCTTCATACACATTTGTATGTGCAGATCCTGATTTTTCGAGTGGCTTCCACAAACTTCTGTTGGATCTGGCAGACAGAATGTCAGCCCATATGCCTAAAATCTATGCGTGGAGACTTGTTTATTCGAGCTCTGATTCTCCAAATAACTCATTTATCCAGAATGAGGTCATGTTCCCAAGCGTACAGCAAATATGGCAAGAAGCACTCTGCTTAGCCTGGCCCCTGCTCATCTTCATTAAATCCACGTCCCTTAATTTTGTTTAGCTAACCATTGCCTTGCCTCACAGTGACAGTCAATGGGATGTTACATTGTCTCCTCAACTTTCCAACATTTACAGTATATTTGAGATCCCTCACATGCTAGTCTCGCCTTCCGTTTCCCAAACTTACTTTGTGAAACACAAGAGTTCAGTGATGTCCAGCCCTAGTCAGAGAAGATTTTTGATGGCCTTGGGCCTGGGGTGTGTGTTGTTGTAGTGCTGGGGGTGGATAAGGAGTTGGTCTATTTTCATATCTCTGGTCTAAACTATAGTGGCATCTGCCAAGTGACAATGTTCCTGGATACGTTAGGGGAAGGAGACAGCCACCCTGAAGTCTGCAGCCTTCATCCATTATGCATAGCCTTTTCCATATGCCAACTAAGGCTGTTGTCACTGCTGGGATGACAGGGACTACACATTTTGGAGGGCTTGTATCTCAAACGCCGAGGCAAGGTATAAACAGGCCCTTGAAAGAAACTTGCAGCTTGGAAAGCCTTAATCACTGTTTTAGTTTCTTCCAATTCTTGTCTCTCATTAGTTGCCTTTTGAAAATAGGAAAATGAGGACTCTCTGACCCCCCAGAGAGCAAGTTAGGGGCACACAATTAATGATAAGACATGACCTCATTCGTCCAAAGGGTCTAGGCCATGTTTGACATTGCACTTTGGGTAAATGGAGGAACTACTTATATCAGATTACAATTCAATTTCAGCTCACTGACTGTTTTTGATAATGGAAGCTGGAGAATAATAGATGGGGTCAGCTTTGTTGCTCCACCCCAACCACAGAACCCTTTTGTGGTACTAGAAGGTGGTTATGACTCCCTTAGTGGTTGCTGTGGATTCTCAAAGTGTGATTGTGTGTGTGTGTTATTGATAATGTAGGGGACATGTTTCTTTGTTAGGAGAGTAATACAGTGCTAACCAAAAGAAAGAGAGAGAAAAGGCAAAGATGTAGCAGAAAAAGAGAGCAACATTGAGAGAGAGAGACACATAACAAATCACAACTGCTGGAAGACAGTCATCAGTTAAAAATGAAAGTAACATCCATCCGCTTGAAAAGCCATATTATTTGTAAGCTATTGAAACTATAGTTCATACCAAGTATACTTATTTCATACCAAGTATACTTATTTTATTGTCGAAGACTTTCATGGCCAGAATCGCTGGATTGTTGTAGGTTTTTTCGGGCTATATGGCCACGTTCTAGAGGCATTCTCTCCTGACGTTTTGCCTCCATAGATGCAAGCAAAATGAGAGAATGCCCCTAGAACATGGCCATATAGCCCGAAAAAAACCTACAACAACCTATACTTATTTTGAGTCAGACTCCTATTTACAGTTGTATACTTTTTTCCCCTTTCCTCCCACAGCTGACATTGTGCTAAAAAAGTAGTGATTTTTTAAAATAATCTTTATTAATTTTTTTAGATATTTAAAAGACATATATACATACATTACAGTCACTGCATGCTAAAACATACTCTACAAAGAGAGGGGGGGGGGGGGGGAAGCCTAGCTAAAAGGCTTCCCCCCCGCTCTCGTCCCCGC
Source organism: Anolis sagrei ordinatus (assembly GCF_025583915.1). NCBI lineage: Eukaryota > Metazoa > Chordata > Lepidosauria > Squamata > Anolidae > Anolis > Anolis sagrei. The sequence continues at coordinate 144,944,904 of NW_026845477.1, read as the reverse complement.
CAGCCGCACCTCTCTATCCCGCCTGCTTCACAGGTGCGGCTGGCAGGGACGAGAGACAGGGCCTTTTCTGTGGTGGCCCCTCGGCTCTGGAACGCCCTTCCCATGGAGGTAAGATCAGCCTCCTCGCTGATGGTATTCCGAAAAGACTAAAAACTTGGATGTTCAAGCAGGCATTTGGTTAATTCGGTGCAATGAATGTGTTGATTACGGATTGGTAATATGGATGATGCAATTGGACCACGATTTTAGTTAGGAGATGTATTGGATTGTGATTTACGTGTAATATTGTGTATTATGTTTTTTATGGTTTTAATTGTATACTGTGTACTGTATATTTTGTTGTAAACCGCGTTGAGTCGCCAGTTAGGCTGAGAAACGGCGGTATACAAGGACAGTAAATAAATAAATAAATAAATAAATAAAAGCTAAAAAAGTAGTGATTTGATATCCCTATAACGTCTAAGCACTTTAGGAAGAGTTCAAGTGGATTTTCTTGGGTCTCTGTCAAGCTGCTTTGAGTTATAACAGAACCTTGGTCCCTCTAGTTCAGTGGTTCTCAACCTGGGGTACCCAGGTGTTTTTGGCCTTCAACTCCCAGAAATCCTAACAGCTGGTGAACTGGCTGGGATTTCTGGGAGTTGTAGGCCAACAACATCTGGGGACCTCAGGTTGAGAACCACTGAACTAGTTCGATACTGTCTACACTGACCAGCAGCAGTTCTCCATAAGACAATACTTTTCTCAGTCCTGTAAGATAGGAGGGCAACTGAAAGTGGGTGTACAGGATACACTCCCCTTCTAGGATGAGGTCCATACCATGGCCTGTAAGGCTGTTCATGATTGAATGTATGAAGAAGTATGTTCAGTACCATTATCTTGGTTGTCTGTTTTGGCAACATTAACCCTCTCTTTTGCTGGCTACAAAATTACAGGTTCTAATTAGAGCCAAATTGTAAGCAGAGTATACAGATATACCTCAGTTAGCAAAGTTGATGTGAACATTGCTTCTTTAATGAAAAGATGGCACCAGAGGTAGAATTAACATGGAAAAAATAAGGATAGATTCCTAACCCCCCTCCCACTCCACACACAAATGTGTTACATGTGTTTCAGCAAACCTTTCTCCAAAACTAACAATATGCACATGTCAGAAAAGCTTTTTATAAGTAAACAAAACATTTTGAACATTTTAGGGAACATTTGAAGACTCTTTCCAAAATTCATCGAAGGATGTCGTTTTCTTTCACTAGGCTCCATTTTTCTTATGATTTCCATTTTGTCAGCCAAAACACAGTTATATACTATGGATAGCTGGAGAACTAAGCTTATCTCTTCCCTCTTTGCCTCTGTTTTTGCTGTTCATTGACACTCAGCAAGGGATTCTGGATGCAGCTGCTATTGTACTTTGTCCATTGTAGGTGGGCACAATCTGGCTGTTTTAAGGATTAGCTAGAACGGAATCCTACTTTTTCAAAGCTCAGACTTTGTTTATTGCATGCATATTGCAACAACCTGACACTGAAAGTCCATGTTTTTCTCTCTCAGTCTTCCCAGTGCTGATATTGCTAAAATAACTGGCTACCTAGATAGGAGACAAGTGTAAAAAGACTTACTAAAAAGAAGCATCACTTTGTTAGTTGAGGTATTCCTGTGTAACAGAGGAGTTCAACTTCCAGTCTTCACTGCTAGAACAATGGCTTTTTGCAAAGCCATGCCATGGCCACTGAAGTGAAAGTCACAGTTTTAATGTTGACTTTCCACTTCAAGAAATCTTCTGCATACCCCCTTACTGCAAAGGCACCAGGGTCCCACTTGGGAGACCAGGCCTCTTCCTTTCATAGTTTTGTTCATTCACATGCATGTTTATAAATGTCATACTGGGTTTCTATAAAATTATTTTTTTAAAGGCTGGTTAAATTATTGAAAAAGTGGCATTACAAAGGGGCTAAAAGAAGAGAAAACTGGATTGTGGTGGTGTTGGATAAAAGAAAGTGAAGACTTACTTAATAATTCATGGAAAGCAAAGTGAGTGGGGTGGGTGGGGGGAAGCTTTCTGAGAAAAAATCTGATCCAACAAAATTCCTTCTGGCCCTTACTCTTTCCCTTCCCTACCCCATAACTCCTCCTTGGCAAGTATTTAAAAATGCATAGTGAACTAAATGGAAGAAGAATCCAAAAGTGTCAAGCAGTGGATTACTATAAATTTATAATCTGTACCTACTGGAATTTATGTCCCACAAATGGACTTTGTGGATGCGAGAATAACTTTAGTCACTGTATGCATATGGAAGCAATGGGAACATCGGGTTCAGCTGTCTTTCCTTCACTCTTTTGAGAGGAGTGGCAGATAAACCCCAACAGGAGATAAACAGATTGGAGAACAAAGGAGGTAAGTGAAGGCTGTGCCCCCACCAGCAAGGAGGAAGAATGTTCCCCTGCCAGTCACTGAATCGGCTGATTGAGACAGGTCCATTAAGAGCAGAAGACTTTGCCCTGAAAATGTCTCAAATTCTTCAAGGCAATTTAACTCTGATTTTAACGTGATCAGAATGAGTTATTGCTTACATTTTTTGATCCCAGAAGCATCATCTTCTATAATGTACAAAATACCAGAAGTGTCTCCCTTCTCACTCAGATTACAGAATAATTTTGTCTCTTTTATTCCAACAAGAGACCACGTATGTCTGTAACTATAGCAGAATCTGATCTGCTTGATTTCATCAGAAACCACTTTTTAGCAAGAACACAGACCACAAAGAACTCTTTTTGAAAGGGTCGCTTGTGTAAGGAATGTATTATTGGATTGTGTATCAGATCTTATTTTTGTGGTATTAATTAATTAATTAATTTTGATAATTGCATTTTAGGTACCTTATTCAAATATTGGTTGAGCTATCTTTTCTATATGCCTCTTTCCATCTCTATGTGTAACAACCGCAAAGATTTATAAAACAATGTTACCTAATAGATGCAATTGTTTTGAGGAGTAAAAAATATCTTCAGAAAAAAAAGTATTTCTTAATCTTTCTGCACACCAGCAGTCTTCTCAAAGGAGATCCTAGCATGGTAATACCAAAAATGCATCCTAAGCATAAAACAGTATGGATATATTTGGAGTTAGTCTGAGAGAGAAAGTTTTTCATGTTAATATTTCTGCTCGTTGACATGGGCTTGAGTCAGCCTTTGGGTCTCTACATAGTGAAATGCCGACTACATTTCTTTAAGCATGGCATTTGGGGTTATCCCATATCTTTAATTTACAAAGAAGCTGTCCTGAGCAATCGTCATTGCAATTTTTATTTGCCATGTCAGGAGCGACTTGAGAAACTGCAAGTCGCTTCTGGTGTGAGAAAATTGGCTGTCTGCAAGGACGTTGCCCAGGGGACGCCTGGATGATTTGATGTTTTTATCATCCTTGTTAGAGGCTTCTCTCATGTCCCTGCATGAGGAGCTGGAGCTGATAGAGGGAGCTCATCTGCCTCTCCCCATATTTGAACCTGCGACCTTTCGGTCTTCAGTCCTGCTGGCACAGGGGTTTAACCCACTGCGCCACCGAGGAGAGGCATGCAAGAGCATAGTAGTACTCTGAGCCTCTGTCGGGATTTATGGCTCTTTGTCCACTAGAGGAGAAAAGAAACCTATTCTTATAAAAACCCATGGAAGGCTAGAGCAATGTGCATTGCATGTCTGAAGCTGGTGGATTTGGCTAGTCAAAAAAACCAACAAACTAAAGTCATTGTTCAATGTGTTGTTGAAGGCTTTCATGGCTGGAATCACTAGGTTGCTTTGAGGTTCTGGGCTATATGGCCATGTTCCAGAAGCATTCTCTCCTGATGTTTCACCCACATCTATGGCAGACATCCTCAGAGGAACATGGCCATACAGCCCAAAAAACTCACAGCAACCCAAAGTCATTGTTGTTTATAGTGATTTTTCATCTGGCAAACAAAGTTGAAGGGATGTGTTGATATGGGTGAGGGAAGCTCTGTTGGAAATCAATTTACAGCAACCACTAAGCATGTAGTCTGATCCTTTAGATAGTGTGGCACATAGGCTTTGTTGAGGGAATGATCTTGCCATCTCTAGCATAGTTATAACAGCAATGGTGTGTGCAAAGAAGGGGGAAACAAGTTAAAAGATTTCCTGTACTTCATTTATTCTAAATGTACTCCTGCAAAGGAGCTCAGAATTTATCCCTTTTCTAGGGTAGAAACCGATGAAGTACAAAGCTCTGCACAAAGAAACTGGAATCCAGATTTTCTAAATACATCAGCTTTCCACTGTGGACTTACTGAGTCATGGTGTCATATTGAATTCAGAGCCACCACTTCCTTCATACCCATTTCTCCTTTCAGGCTAATTGGTGATATGAGGGGAAGGTTAACTATACGGCAGCCCCACCAGTCCTTGAGCTGGGGTTGAAGCCTCTTAACTTCATATCCCAGAGCTCTTGAATACAAAGGAAGGGAGTCATTATAACTGCAGGGTAGGTCTTGATGACACGGGCCTCAAGAGCTAAATAGCCTTTGCTTACATGGGGGAGGGGCAGGGGGGCAGAGAGTTGTATTTGTTTGTCTGTGGGAGTGGGCTAGTGGGCAGGGAAGTAGCCCAGTTATTCAACCATCTTGAGCATCAGACCTGGTCTTGCTGATAGGCTAGATTCCATTGTGATGGCTTCTTCACTCACTAAGACTTTAGCAGGGAGGCCAATTTTCTGTCTTTGGGGCATAGTATTATTCCTGTCTGCTGATCCTAACTCCAAGAATATTCAGTGTCCATCTTGATGTATAATGGGCATAGTGGTGGTTGTGCAGGGAATTGGACTGCCTGGGCAGGGTGGCTTGCTCCCCCAGTTTTGTGTAGTCCAGTGGCACCCTGCCCAGAAGCATACATGGGAGCTCCGGCCAGATGGCCACAGATGGCAAAACACAGCTTTGCTGGCATTAAGATTATCCAGGGGGTGTCAGGAACACCCGAGGGAGCGGGGAGAGCCCATACGTCCCAATCCCTTGGCACCACATCAATTGTCAGTGTAAGTAAGTCAGATTAGTGATTACTGCATGAGGGTCTACAGCAATGGCTAACCAGGCATAAAACAGGGTGTGCATATGCTTCTAAAAGAGAATTTGGCTTCTTGGGCACAGCATTGCGTATACATGCAGTGGGTTGATTGTGTGTGTTTGTGTGCATTTGAGGCCCTGAATTCAGCAGCGGGAATGGCTTGGCAGGAGTCACTGAACTGAAAAATAGTGGGAAGGAGAATAAACAGTCGGCGAGTTTGGTAGACGAAGGAAGCTTTAGGAAAACAGTGCGGCAATTTAGCTGCCTTATTCCTTCTCAAGAAACAGAAGAGGATCTTTCTTTACTGATCAGCACCCTTCCCGTATTAGAACTTGAAGGCCACTGGGTCTGGAGATGACCTTGCCTCCAAAGTGCAAGACTTCCACATAAGTTCCTCATTGTCCAAGCCATACTGCCTGAACTGAAGAGTAATGCCTATTAAACTGAAATTTTCCCTGGCTTCTATTAGGCGATGAAGCCAGAGTACTTGAAAAGTCCCCAATTTTGTTTGTTCTTTCAGATTTTATACCGGGTTAATATAAATGCCCCTGGAGAGCTGGTTTAAAAATTCTGATTGTATTCGGCATGATCAAAAGTATTCTGGGATAATGCCCAGGGATTTCCAAAATAAATTGGAAAAGCAGGAACAAATTCTGGGACTTTCTAGTCTTTTAAAGCAGTTTGGATGGTTAGATATCTTAAGAAACAGTATTTATATAACTTGTGATTTATTGTCAAAGTTTTTTTGGGGGGTGGGGGGGGTTCCTTATCTTTGGTGGGAGAATTAAAAAAAAAACTCTGATCCTTCTCTGCTCTAAGACTTGTTTGCTATTTTAGTTGAGTTAGTAATGGTGCCACCTCTAATACAGATTTGGAATTTCTACTCTTATGTTCGATAATGTATGGTCTCTGCTTTTGGGGTGTTTTGTCGGTTATATTGTTTCTCTAACACACCCCTATATCAAGTATACAGACTTAGATCCTTTCTGGTTACTGTCATTTTTTAAATAGTGCCATGACATTAAGGGCCAAAGGTTATTATGACAGTGAATACTTTGATTTTTGAATTATTCTTCATGGAATTGGGTATATTGGTAAGATTGGGAAGATGGCATGGCAAGATGTAGTAAGAAACAAATAATTGTTTCATGGAACACAAATGCTTCAGGATTAGGCAAAAAGAAATTAAACTGTTCCAGTTCTGTCAAAATACATGGCACATGGAAGTAATACAACTTTGCTTCACTAAGGGGAAGGGTTACATTGTGATCCTATAAACAGTTACGCAGGAACAAGTTGAACTGAACACAATGGCTGAGTAAACATGCATTGGTTTATTTTACTGACTGCGTGATTAAATTTATTGAAATCAGTAGGCCTCTTTCTTTGAGAGAACACAACTCATAATGCCCTATACCAATCAACCAAGCAATTATTCAGATTTGTGGAATGTGCAGTTGCATTTTTGTTCTAAAGAAAAGTTACTTTAAAGCGTATTTACATTTTAAAGAATTTCAAATATTTGCTCTTTTTAATTTCAGGGTTCTTTTAACCCGATTTTTGAAAAGCAACAAACACTTTTATTTTCAACTAGCCATCCCCTGCCACGCGTAGCTGTGGCCCTGTCTGTGTATATGTGTTTTGTGTGTGTATATGTGTGTGTACATTTGTGTATATGTGTATATATGTGCATTTGTGTTTATATATGTAATTTTGCACATGTGTTGTAATGTATTTTTCATTTTTTGGCTTTTAAAGTCCTTTCCACTGTGTTTTTCAGTGTTTTTATGAGTGATGGTCACTTGTTGGTCTGATAGGTGTCTTGTGTCCAAATTTGGTGTCAATTCATCCAGTGTTTTTGGGGTTATGTTAATCCCACAAACGAACATTACATTTTTATTTATAAATAGATTATTGTATTTTAAAGCTTCATTTTGGCAGGAAATGAAGTTTTTAACAATTTAATTTGGGGGGGGGGGGCTAAGCCTTCTATGTGTGTAGGGCTAGAAACTTATTTGATTTGAAAAACTAGTTTCCAATTTACATTTTGTTTGGGGACTCTTGGAGAAGAGGCATGTCACATACACATATGTGCATGCCGCATGTACATGCCATGTATGTTGCTGTGCATTATGCCAGGATTTTGCAGAGTCATCCCCGCTTGTTAATGTTCTGTCTTGAGGAGTTGCCCTCGATAGCAGTGGGCAGAGATCATATTTAGTGTCAGAGGAAATGGGTTGGATTTCTTGACCCTTCGCTGTCCTGCAGCTGTCCTGCTGTGATGCCCTGGAGGTATCATTTCACTTGTGTCTGGGATAGGGGCCTTTGCCGGCAGAGACAGCCAGACTGCTAGCTAGCATATTTATACAACTCATTTTCCACAAGTACATAGTGCTCAAAGACGTTTAGAGAAAATGAAATGACAACAACTGGAATACAATAGCAGCACATATCGCTCCCCTCAATAGCTAGAGAGTGTTAATATAAACACAGTCATGCCCAGGCTTTTCATCTGAGGGGAAGAGAGGAAAGACACACACATAGCCCTCTCCCTTTGCCTTTAACTTGGTGTTGAATACTGGCACCCTCGGAAGGATTTCCTCTCCTTCTTTAGCATGCCAGGCTTCTGCAATGGTTGAACTCGAGGCTACACAGGAGCAAACTGAAGTTGCTCAGGGCCAACAAGACGCAGTGGCTCAGGCACTAGGTGGAACAAATGGCTTTCTATCTGGAAGATCACCCTCCCATGCAGACATAGAGGAAGCAAAGTTGTAGCAGTGCTGAGGGGCAAGACAAGACAACAGGCCTATCCTTGCTTCTGCCCTCCTTTAAAAAAAAGAACTTTGTTTTGTGACAGGCAGAGAGCTCAAAGACAAGATTTTAAAACATTTGTATCGGCAAGTGAAGCAAGACAAAATGGGACCTGAGTAGAACAAGTTCTGCCAAATAACCCACATCTGCTCCACCAAGTCTGCCTTATGTATGGAGCTGGAGGAGGAAGAGGCCCAGGCTGTTTATGTTCGGCTACAACAGGCCTCTGCTGACACCTTGGCTTCTTTCTGTGGTTTTTCTCCCATTCTCAGCCTGGATCTCCCTCCCTTTTTTTACACACACATTCATACACACAGTGCTCCCCTAGAAGTGGCAGTTTGCACCCGCACAGAGAAAGCTGCTGCTTTTTCTCTTCTTTTCTTTCTCTCTCCTCTGTTCTGCTGCCGACCACTTTTTTGGCTCCCGATGAATATCTCCCTCTCCACTCCCACCCTCTTATTTTGGCTCCAGTTTTGGCTGTGTTCACTTAGAGCCAATCTCCTGACCTCGAGGGGAAACCACTTTGCAGGAAACTTTCCCATTCTTCTTTTGGGGTGGGGGTGTCAGGCAAGGAGGGGGGGGGGAGGAAATTAAGTGCCTATTCTTTGTAGAAAATGAAGCAATATTGGGGAGGGTGTTGGCAGAAGTGTGGGTTTAGAGAGGGGCTGCTTTGAGTTTCCAATGTGCAGTCAGAACTGTTCTAAGTGGCTCAAGCCAGAGAGGGTGGTGGCAAAGTTGGGGAGCTCTAAGGCTGTATGTGTGGCTGCAAAATGGGGTGGGCATCCTTGTAGGAGTGGCAGGGGCCTGTTGTGGGGGGCTTTCGGCATCTGGGAGTGGCCGAACATCCTTTTCCGCAGTCAGGGTTCTGGCTTTCTGCCGGACGGCTACAGCTGTGGATTCGGCAATGTGGCTCCAGCTAATGCTGCAGTGTGAGACAGCAATGCGGACCATGGGAGCCAATCAGGAAGCAGAATTGAGCCGGGAACTTCGCCCATATGGAGATGGTTGTGGATGGAGGCCCCCTTCTTCTAACCATGAATTTGGTCTGCAAGGGGTAGCAGGGACACAGGCAGCCCTTCCTTCAGGACAAGCTGGAGGTGACAGGCTCCAAGGTCTGTGGGGGTGGGCCAAGCTGTGTTTGCTCTATTTTTGTGGTGTACTTTGCACATTCACCTTGAGTTCACTGTAGTAGGCTCATTTCTTGTGAATTCATGCATGATGTTGTTGGTAGATACCCTGCCAGTTTGGCTATATGGTAGGCAACAGAGGTTCAGCCCCTGAAAATATTGTCATATGCAGGATGTATTGGTATTATATCTGCTCTCTGAATGAATACAGGGTAGAATGGGTTGCTTTTGTAAGCCCCAATGGCATGTGCCAACCCAAACCCAGTCAGATTCTGGGCATGTGACCCAAGATTGCTGACTTTCTGGTGTGTACACACTTAGAAAAATGTGTTTCAAGCTGGGTATGATTGAGGGTGGACGTTTAGAAATAGTATCAGCTGGATGGATGATATTGTGAAGGAAATGGGCTGTGGAGGGCGCGAAGGGTGGGCAGGGCACCTTTCATGAAGCCAAATCCTTAGGAGCTCCTTAACAAAGAGTTTGTGCTTGGCCTCCTTACTCTTGTATTTCTGGCAGACAGGAAGGATAAGAAGTCAGAGTTGAATACGGTAGATTTGGAAATGTCAGTCATAAAAAGACAAGACTTCCATAATACCACTTTTTCTTCCTGTGGGCAGCTTTTTGTTCTTGATGTCTTTTCCACAATTTGCTGGAATAGAGACACTTTGTCTGTTCAACTTTATTAAAAGAGGAAATTTGTTATACATGAATCTTAACACTACAATAAAATCCATGATTCTTCCTAGAAAAAATACAGCAAGTTACAAATGGACTGTGTTTCAAATGTCTCCCTAATAAAAGAGCTTCCCTTTGGGTTCAGCTTTGGGTTCAGTTTCATTCCTAGTCTTGACTAGTTTGTCTTTTACTAAGCTGGTGCTGAATGAACTGAACATTTTCATACTACATGGTTTTCTGCAAAGAAATATAGTTGTACCAGAACCAGTGCTTCCACGGAAAATAATTTATTCTGAGGAACAGATTTAAATTTTCTGGCAAGTCACATCCAAATAAAACCTTCTGTTTTGAATCCACATTTCACAGCAAAATGACCTTGTGTTTTGGTTTGGTTTTGATTATCAAATGCCATTTGGCTTAAAACAAACAATAATTTCTGCTGAAATGCTGATTTGAGTTGATGATTTTTGAAGGAAAGAATCTTACTTGTTCTTTCTTTCTGTCTGTCTGTTTGTCTCTCTGTCTTATGACAATTCAGAGAATGAAACTTTTAAAGTCTCTCTGTGTAGCCAGCTTCTGGTTTTGCTCATCAGCAGAGCTGTCTGGTGTTCTTCCATTCAACCATGGTGGCTGGCTGTGGACCTTGGCAGCTAAAAAGTGGGCTGTCCCGTTGTCCTTACTGTTTGGTGCCCCAGATGTCCAGGAAATTTGCCTCCCATTGCCTCCCGTATGCCGGATCCAGTGTTTGATAACTACATGCAATAGAAACCTCTGCTTCGCTCCACCAGCATCTGTCTTTTGGTCTCTGCTTTGCGTTTCCTACGAGGATTGCCAAGTACGCTGTAAAGGTGAGCTCCATTTTAAGGGGGGAGAAAACCAGGCAGAGAGAGAAAATGGAGTTCTTTGGCCCTTCTCCCAATGCAAGCAACTGCCAGAGCGGAGAAACACAGCCCGGGAAGCTGAGTGCGGGAGCCTCTTACTCAAAGCTTGGCGATTGCTTTTTCAACTGGAGGCCAATTCATTCCCTGACTGGCTTTGACAGGGCGACCCTCAAAATATATAGCCTGCCTTTACCTGGAAGACAGCTGCAGGGCACCTGGGCTTGTGGGTTGAAAAGGCAGCAAGCCAGAGCAGCAGTGTTATCTCCACTGGAGCACTCTCCCAGCTGACCACAAGTCAGGGCTGACCATTTTTTAACAAGCTGCGGGCAGCTTCCTTTTAATTTAATTACTCATCCATTACTTCATCCCCGTGGCTGCCCCTGAACTGCCTTTTCTTCCCTTTTGCTTTTCTTTCTCTTTCATTCTTAAAGTTGCAGCAGCCTAAAACTAGTGGCCTGCTGCCCAAAGATCTCTTTGCAAATTTGCACATACATTTACTTCAAAAACACAAAGTTTTGGACACTCACTGACATTGCTTCCATAGGAATATTTCAGTAATTCTAGTCTTCCTTTTTCTTTATTGTCTTCCACATCACCCTTCCCTCTCTCCTTCCTTCCACCCTCCCTCTCTCAATGCATTTAATCCTAGATTTCATAGTTTACTCCTGTTTGTTTGCAATATCCAGGCAGGCCGATATTGTGATTCAGCAGGGGTGGAGTTGAGGAAGAGACTAAATACTAAAATATCAAAACACGATCCAATAAAACACTATTAAGTTTCAAAACACTTTAAAAACATTAAAGAAAAAGATACAATTGGAATTGTAATCCAAAACATCTGGAAGGCAGCAATTTGGGGTAGGTTGTTATATAAAGTTAGTAACTCTATATAACAACCTACTCCAAATTGCTGCCTTCCAGATGCCTCTTGGGCATATGGGGTGTGCTAGACATCTCTTATCCACTTTCAAGCCATGGCAAAACAGGCAGTGGACTGACTTGATCTGGTGCTGTAAAAACTACACCATGGATTGGGAGGGCTCATCATATGACCAGTAACTTGCTTTGGGCTGGGGATCAAGACTATCTACCTGAAGACACCATCGGCTAAATAGCAGTGAGAATGTCAAAATGTAGCCTAAACAGTCTGCCTGTCCCCTTAATTGTCCAGTAGCTGCTGACAGTGACAGAAATTTAGGACCGAAGTAACCTCTGTCAAAAATTTTGTGGAGGCTTGAACTCACTTGATGGCCACGGATGAGTAAATTAAGCTCTCTTCCTCAATCTCCTACCCTGAAAATGAGAAGAATAGTGACTGTGGCTTGGGTAAATAAATACATTAAAAATAGGTGTTAATGGTTCAGAGCCTTTTGGCTCCAAACCAAAGGTAAGAATAACAAACAAACTGCCACTCTGGAATTTGATTCTGTCATATCCCTTTGATTAACTTATGCTCTGCTCTGAACACTTGGAGCAGATTGCAAGTTTCTCATTTTACTGTTCATAAAATAGCATTCTCCCCTGCCTCTATTTTTCCAAGGGTGTGTTTTTTTTCAGGGTAGGGGGGGGGCGCTTTTTTTTTTTGGGTGGCCTGCCCCTTTCTCACATGGTAAAATGTATTGCTAACATAAAGCTGAGGCTAGCAAGAAATCCTTTATTTTTTGGAAGCCCTGCTGCCAGTGGTTCTGTTTTTCATCTGACAACACATTCTGCATGGGTATTTGAATTCACACTCAATATGGCTTCATGGGCCCTTAGATCTCTCAACTTTGGAGAGAATGTTGCTTTGACTGGCAGTGGGTGCTGTCAAGTGACAATCTGAACTGTATAGAATATTACTGCCCCAAATTCATGCCAGCTTTGCTCAGCACAATAGGATTAAGAAAATGGGGTGGGTGTCAAATCCCCAAGACTATAGACATAGGGATACTGTGTATGTGTGTGTGTGTGTGGGGGGGGGGGGATAGGTTGCTAACCCTCAGAAATTAAAATAGGTAAGGAAAGAGGAGTAGTGAAAGTATTATATATAAACTTCTGTGACCTCCAAGAAACTAACATATGAAGAGACACAATATATGGTACATGTCTGTGTATGTATGGTATTCTGACAAGATGTGATTGAACAGGCATCGTTCTGTGCTTTCAAGTCTTTCCAACGTATGGTAACTCTACAATGGAGGTTCATGGCAAGACTTGTTTAGAGGGGGGTTGCTGAGAGAGTGTGACCTACCAAGTAGGTTTCTATGTCTGAGCAGGGATATGAATCCTGGCCTCCAGAGTGCTAATCCAACACTCCAGCACTTTTGGCTCTCTCCTCTATGGCCATATCCTATTCCTTTCTACCATCTTCTCCTTTGTTGTCTGATGTAGTTTCATGGTCAGAAAGAGATTCAAGAAGGAGGCTGTATCCTGCACTTTTGGTGATAGACACTGATGAATAAAGCTGCAGCTATCAGTTTGAGTGGCTTTTGTACACATTCTGGGAAGGAAGGCATTGTCTTAGGACATGTCTACACTTCCTGGTAAAACTGGGGCCAGTGAAGAGTGGAATTATTCAGGAGTGGACCCAGAGGTGGCCACATGACTCTCTATTACTCTATGCAGTGATGGGTTGGAGCCTTGGTGACCCATCCCCTCACATTCTGTGGCACTATTGCCTATCTCCCCTTTTCCTGGTTGCACGGGTGCCTTTGTTGATGTCAGAACAAGGTGCCTGAGTGCCCCCTTTCCACCTAGATAATTTCAGAAGGCATTTTGGTAGTTGGGTTAGGTTGGGGTGGCAGAATATAAAAGCCATGAATTTGAGAGTGCAGCTAACGGCAGAAGTTTCAAACTCAAATACTGTTTGATGAGCAGCTTTGAAAGCCATTTTGTCAGGATAATTGAAAGATGTGCTAAGTAAACTTTGTTATTTTTGAAACTGAAAACTGCAGTGAGTCCTGTTTTGCGTCTGTGTGATCTGGTAACCTCAATTCCGCTGTGCATAGACCCCAAGGGTCTCACTCTGACACATTTAACTACACCCGTGGTAGTCTCAAAGCCAGTTGAGATTATTACCCACCCAATAAAATACATGCCTGGCTTTGCAGTCCCAGGAATGGTTCATGGTATGAGAGGTAGACTTAAGATATCTTTGGGGTTGTACAGAGAATTTCATGACTGATGTCCAAGTAGCTTCCCCTTTTTTCCTCTGTGTGATGGACCACTTTTGTTGCGAGATAGGTTGCAGCAACTAGTAACCTTGGAGATGCCTACTTTAGCCAACAGTTGAGATAGGACTAGTTGCAGATTTAGGGTGACGTGCAGATTGGACGATACACTCTCTAGTAGGCTGTCTCCCATCTGGGCCCTGATGGGTTTTGCTGACTCAGTATTACAAGTAGCACTGGTAGGGGCCAGGGGTGAGTCTAACCACCCTTTTTCCCCACCATAAACTAGAGCTGGGGTGGGTACATAGCTGGTCTGAGGGCCCAGATTCTAGAGTTCCCCACATGGAACCAATTAAGAGAGCTAGGTGGATGTCAAAGGACAGCACACCCCTCTTGACATCACCTGCTCTATTTTGTCTTCTAAGTTTTATCATCTTTCAGCAGGGAGAAAGGAATTTGCTGAGTACTCCTTGTCTTGACTGACTTGGAAGTGGATATTGTGGCTTGGGACTCTCCTGTGAATTAAGAAGCTTCCCCTCCAGTCACTAATTGAATGACTATTCCTTCCCGTTATTATTCCACATTTTCCCTAGCCATGGGTTTTATCTGATTAAGTATGGCAACTGAAGAATGAAGTCAAGTCCACTGTAGCAAGGGGTAGGAGTGGCTCTCTGGACTATATTGAATTCTAAGCAAGCTTGATTTTATGTCTCCTTCCCCTTTGTCTTTGTATCTAAAACTCTTAACAAGATTTTTTAAAATTAATGTTTCCTATTATGGTTGTTGCATATTGATTTTATTGCTCTGAGTTGCAAAATAATTTCTGCAAATGCTATGCAATAAAATTTTATGCAATTAAATGCTCCATCATGTTTTAAATCAATTTTATTTGATACATTCCAATAATTAACAAACTTTTGCCATACAGGACTTATTTCAGTATACATTATTCCAAAAGTAAATATTCCTTAAATGACACTTTATACATTCCTTAGATATGTATCACCCTTCACCTACACCCTCCCCCCCCCCATTTCCCTCCCACCGTCCTGGTACAGCAATTCTAAATGCTCCATCATTAAATAGAGATATAACATAGATCAACATTACGGGGATTTTGTTCAGATAAATGCATAGTAACAGCAATGTTATTTCATAGCTTAATTGCTAGAAAAAAAATCATTATGAAAAACACAGGTTTTGAGTGCATCAACATCCTGAGTGTTTCAGGTGTCATTCAGATTCACAGTGGCTACAACATTGCTAACCTCTTGCCCCAGACCATTATGAATAAGTTAAATCACATTGATCCTATTACAGAAACTTGACAGAAGTACACAGTTTATTTTGTTCCATTGTCATGCAAATGTAGAACCCGTGTGGGCTGTGTTATATTCTGATTTGTATAGTAAATGCCTCCCTGCCTCTTTTTCTTCCAAGTTAATAATGATCACATTTTAAACATAAATTTGTGTAAGAGGTTCCATTCTCTGTGCCTGCAACCCATATACACTCCTTGAAAGTCAGACCCGTGATGCAGCAACACAGTACTTTCCTCCATGCTTCCACATCTGTCTGCAGTTTCTTCTGCTCATACCTCAAAAAGTGTGGTGTGGGCACCCTCCCTCATTCTCTGGAAAAATGGGATTATGTGGTCTTCTCCCTCCCACATATTGGGGAATCAGGCCCCTGCTTTCCCATTGCTCAGGGTGCTGACATGCTTTTAATTGCCTGAGGTTTGAGAAGGAATGCAACATTTTAGAAATTACAGACAGTTTCTCTCTTTGGAAAGCTCACCTGGTGAACATATGTGTGGATCTTGTTTTCAAGGAAATTTCAGGGCACATTGATTTGTTATTTCTCCAACCTGTAGTTTAGCCAGCATTTCCCGTGGCAAGGAGTGGGTATGAAATGGAAAAGAAGGCCCAGGAAAACACTTGGACAAAATAGCCGGCTTATCAAAATTCTCTCTTTGAAAATGAAATGTACATACTGAGACTCATATTGAATCGAATGGATAAATGCCTTACTTTATTCATAAACATTGTAGGTCAGAAGTACATAGATCTCTCCTAGTTTTATATGACCCTCTATTTTTCTTACTCCATTCCATAATGCTCCTACCATGTCTGTACCATATTTTTCCTTCTGTTTATTGCCCCCCACACTGCTGGATTTTACCTTTTTCCTTCCCCATTGAGTTCTGTGACAGATATACAATAGGTTTCATTCTTCCAGCAGTTCATACAGCAAGAGAATCAGAGACCTGGCTGGTTCCAACAGGCTGGGAAAACCTCTGAAAATTGGGAAAAGAGCAGCAAAAGCAGACATATATTCTGTATATTGAATTTGTAGGGGAGGGGGAGGGCCATACTTTCTGTCCCACTGAAAAGACTATAGCAGGCATGGGCAAACTAAGGCTTGGGGGCCAGAAGCACCCCCCTGGTTCTTATCTAAGGCCCTCTGCATTTTCCCTGTCCTCTTAGCATAAGGACACGATGGCCCACCGCATCCTTATGCAGAAAAAATGGGAGAGGAAGGCACACTGCGGCTGAGAGCCCTCTGAAGTGCTCTCAGCCATCGCGTGTCTCTCCCTCCTCCCGGCATAAAGACAGTGTGAGCGGCCCTGTCCTTATGCTGAGAAGACGGCTCAAGAAAGGCATGCAGTGGTTGAGAGCCCTCCGGAGTGCTCTTGGACATTGCCTGTTTCGTCGTCCTCCTGGCATAATTCTGAGTGGACAACCCGAAGATCGAGGGAAGAGGATCAGGATAATTGCTGCATGTTTTATTTTCCTCCTGGCATCAGGATGGGGTGAGCAGCCCCATCCTTATGCCAGGAGGACAACCTGAGGATGACCCGGGCCCTGCCCTCTGCCAGGCCTTTTCCCAGGCCCATCCCACCAGTGTGTGCCGCCCTCCCTCCTGGCCCTTCCTGGCCCCCCAATGCGGTCCCAAGGCAAAAAAGTTTGCCTATGTCTGGGCTATAGCAGAGTCTGCTTCATTAGTGTGTTTGAAAATATTGCATCATTTAGATGAGCCAAAACTAGAGAGCAACAATACATAGACAGGGAAATGATGTGCCTTTTCCAGTGTTTCAAATATCTTAGTCTTCTAAAATCCTGTCATGTAGCCTATATGGCTACCTATTTTCTTCTCTGAGGCTCAGGAAGAACAGCATTGCTGTGATGACTCCTCCAAGGTCCTGAAGGTACTGTGCTTCTGAATTAGGATTATATTGGTCAAAAAACAGAAAACTAGGGGAAGATAGTGAGTGTGAAGAAGAGATACACCCATGGAGGATGGTTAAATGATGATGTGACATGAATTGGATTGTACCAATAAAAAATCAGCCTTACTATTTTGACAAAGTAACTGGTTTAGTATTGATTCCTCAGGGAGGCTGTTTGATTGCACTGATTCCCAGCATGGCAGAAGTCAGTGATGACATGGCTACTTATTTGCCTCAGTTTCTTTTGGGGAGAAAATGAGAATATATGGTTTTAATTGGGCTACTACTGCTGTTGCCAAAATAATCCTGGAAAGAAAGATAGGTTACTTACTATTCCTATAAATTTATTCAGCTCCCGGAACTTAAGCAACAACAACCATAAAAACAATATTGTTTGTTTGGTTCCCTCCTCATTTTCTTTGTTTTAAATAGAGAAGGGTTTTTAAATTTCAGGGCAACCCCTCCCCAAAGAAAACCAATTTAATCTCCAATTAAATATTTGTTTCTGTTTCTCCTTGATTAATTTCTCCTCAAGAATATCAAAATAGTTGTTGAGCTCCTTGAAAGTAGGCATATTTCTGGATATTCACATAGCTTAGACAAAGGAGATAGCAATAATGAAGGACAAAAGTTTTAAGTACAATTTAAAGTGCCATCTGCACATGTATTAGAGCTGCTGCTGAGGCTTTCTGGATCTGTTGTACTAACCACAAAAATCCTAGGTAGACCAAGGTGGTCTTTTTGTCCTTCACCTATTGTTTGGCTTGGTATTGTGATATGACCTAAGAACTAATTAATAAAATTTACTATTACTATTGTAGCAGATGATATTTGCTTGATGATGATCATGGTTATGATGATGAACAACACTTTAAAGCATTATTATGATTATCATCATCTATCCATGGAACTAGGCATTAATCTCCTTTTTAAGGTTATTTATTATTTGGAATTTATTAGTTCGATTTGTTTGGAAGGAGAAAGGTTCAGATAACACTGCTTACTTAGAAGCTGACAGATGCTTTCATCTATTTGTATCCTAAATTGACAAAAATCCTCCAAATGATCTATCAAAACTCATCCCACAAAAACAGGAAAATGCAAGCAAATCTGGAAAATATTATTGGCAGTTCTGGAAATATTTTTTCTTCTACGGGCTGATGTGGTGGGTTTTTGTTTTTTTTAAAGGGGCAGCATCAAATGTATAGGTTCTATCTGTGTGATAGATACAGTAAATAACTTTTTGAACCTGCATCAGGCAAATGTCACATAATTATATTTTTTTTCTCCCCTAACTCTGTGTTTTGGTGCACAATCACTCGTGTTCTTTGTTCACGTTTGATTTTGTAGCTCTGTGTAATCAGTATGGATTTTCTACATTGGCCCACTGAATGGTATCACTACAGTTCTGGTTCAACATATTAATAACTTTTTCTGCAGTATCATCTCAATTTTTTGTATCTCAAAATTTGCATCAGCCATTAATGTGTTAGGTAATGCAGAAAATAATTCTGGCAGTTACTGAATTAGGTGGTTTCTAATGAACGTGGCCAGACTGTCATGCAGAGTGAAGCATTTGCTATAAGTCAGCACTATAAATCACATCTGTGGCCGATATTACATTGTTTGCCTATCTAGAACAGACTCATAGAATCAATCCGAACTTAATAACACTTATGCAAGATTCATTGTTTCAGTGGGTCTGCTTTAGTTGGCAGAAGTGCTAGTATTTAGGCCTCTGATTCTGAACAGATATCATACAGGATTTGCTCCCGTTACAAGAACAAACAAAACAATCCCATTAACCAACTAACATATATCTTATATATGTTAATATATTATGTGAGTCTACACTGCCATACAATCCAGTTCAGAGCAGATAATCTGGATTTTATATGGTGTATATGTGGTGTAGATAGGGCCTATGACTGTTCTAACTGCATAGTTTTGTTGCACCCTCTGTCTCTTAAAAGATCCAATACTCTCCTACTCAGCAGTAGATCTGTAGGGAAATGAAATGGATCAAAGCAGAAATCAGCCTTCTTTTGTATTTTCATTTGTTTTTATAATAAATAAAAGATGATAAAGCTGAATAGGTGCATGGGGCAGGGCAGGATTTCAAAACTGCCCCTCAGTTCATCCAGCTGCTCCTAAAATCATTGAAGGGAATGTCATATTCTGAAAGGGCTTGTTTTTTTCACATTCTAATGTTGATAAATTTGTATCTGTCTGAATTTCTTGTCAATGCTTTACAGATGCTTAATGCAAGGCTTAAAAAGCTATACACAAAACTACAAAATTTCTGATAGTCCATGGCAGGGTTTTGTATAATGGAAAACCAGGGGAGTGGAGTTGGAATGGAATATCCTGTAAAGGGACATGGGTAGCAAACAGTCTGAATCTAAACAGTTTACACCACAGCGTTTTATTGTGTGACTCCTAAATATGATTACCTATGGATTTTTTTTTATTTTGCAGTCTGAAGAAAGACTGAACATATCTGATTGATAGTCAGAAAATTGAAATAGTCTCATCCTATCTCTTGTGGGACTTTGCCTGGAATTTCCCCCCAATAATTTTAAAAACAAACACCCATGTTTTAGTGTGCAGGTGAAGTGATGCTAGAAAATGATCTACAAACAATTTGCCTTCTTATTTCTGAAATAGCTTCATTCCTTTTTGCTTCCTCTCCTGCTTCCTTTTACAGGTGGACTAACAAAAGCTACAATAAATCTGCCACAACACTAATTTTTGTCCTTTCTCCTTATGGGCTTTATTTGGCACACGCAGCTTGACTGATGGTTTTCAGTTTGGCATTGTCATTCTTTATAGCTTTAATGACCTCTTAATACAGTTAGGAAATTAGCTCACAGTTAATTTTTCATCCCTATTTCAAAACTCTATTTGTGTACCTAAGTGCATGCATATATCCTGAGTAATGTATAAGCCAGGCAAAAGGCATTACTTGCCCACAGTCATGATATTGTCCATATGGGTTAATTTTTGGCCTATGAATTCATCAGGCTTCATTCCTTCTCCTCAAAAAAAGAAATGCTCTTATCTCTGACTGGGGGTTAATCCAGAGATAAGAGCTTCAACCTGACAGAGGGAGATTTCCAGCACTATTGAAAGTTATTCTACTACCATTCATGCCTTTTCCAGATTCACAGCATCCTATTTGATGTATGCTTCTGAGGGTATATCTACAACAGGGATCCTCAAACCTTTTCAGGTTATAGTCACTCAAACTGTTGGAGGGCCAGATTATAATTTGAAAAAATCATGAATGAGTTCCTATGCACCCTGCACATATCTTATTTGTAGTGCATTTTTTTTACAATAATTAAAATGATCAGTTGTAACAAATATAAACTTAGTATTTCAATGGGAAGCATGGGCCTGCTTTTGGCTGATGAGATAGGATTGTTGTTGTTGTTGTTGTTGTTGTGTGTTTTCAAGTCATTTCAGACTTCGGTTGACCCTGAGTGAGGGCCGGGTAAATGACATTGGAGGGCCGTATCCTTAGTTTGGGGATTCCTGATCTACATGGTGACATTAATTCAGTTTAATTGCCAAGGCTCAAGGCTAAGAAATGTGGGAGCTGTTATTTTTCAAGATCTGTAGCATTATCTTCAAAAGTTGTAGCACCTCACCAAACTATAACTCCAATTAATCCAAAGCACTGTGCCATGGCAGTTAAAGTAATGACAAACTGCATTAATTCTACAGTGTAGATACACCATAAGACATGCTAATAGACTCTGGGGTGACTTTGAACTAGTTACTCCATTGATACAGTGTTTAAGTGGAGCTTTTGTCGACATAACTGTTGCTTTCTTGAGCAGAGATTGCATCATTTTAACATCAAAATCTTTTGGGTTTGGTTTGTGTGTACGTGCATATGTTGTGAACACAGTGATGGCAAGGGAGAGGGACAGGGAATACAACCATGTAGTAGGTGGAGTGGGGGGGACATATAGTTGCAAATGATGGGAGCAGCCAGCTGTGGTCTGTGGTTCTGTGGTTTTTCCGGCTTTGTCTGCACTGGTTTTGCTGCGTATTAATTCTGATTCCGTGTTGGCTGCTCTGAAAGGCAGCTGAGAGTTGGCACTGGTGGGGCATTACCACATTGAGAATTGAAGACAGACAAATGTCCCTGTTTCAGCTGGCTGCTCAGCAAGATTATATGTGGATGAAAATCCTGCAAATTGGAGCCAGTTGTGTCCTCCTGCTCTTCCTTTTCTGATTAGCATTTCTTCTTCCCTTCCTTGCTCTCTGTGGCTTGTACATTCCTGGTATTGTGCAGTCTTGCGGTAGCTGACAATTATAACATATTTTAGGGAAATAAAACCACAGCCAATGTAGCGGTGGAAAAGCAAAATCCACCTACAGGAAGGTGAAGGGCAGCCCAGGCATAATCAGCCCGTGTGCAAGGACTGGATGAAAAGAAAACGAACTTGTACTCAATATAAGAGTGGGGAAGGATTAGACAAATGCAAATGTAAGCAGCATGAACCAAGCCGCCTAAGAATGTGATGGTTGAGTAATATGTTGAATCTCAGTCTCTTCTGTTTGAACACTAATTCACAATCACTCCCTTTCTGATTAATTCACTGATTAATTTTAGTGAGAGTGGAGATGGCTGCCATTTGGTTTCTCTGCAGCTGCTGCATTGGAGACTTTTGGGCTGGAAACTACGTATATTGATGTTTTCTGCTGTGCTGCTGTTAAGGGTACACCGTTTTCAAGTCAGATATTACATTAAAAAACAACAACAAGCTGAAGCCTATTTTGCAATTCTGGTACTCTTCATCATCTACATAGTTGAAAAAGAAATTGTTGTCCTGCCCACACAGTTTTTCTGCAGTGGCAATCTGTTGTCATGCATTTAAACCCATGGCGGTCTTCAGACTGTGAACACTTACTTAGTGACCACTGAAGAACCTCATCTGCCTGGTTTTGTCAAAATGTGCTTTTAAAAAAACAACTACATCCAAAACTTCTTGTGGCATTGAGTGCCATAAGCTAAATGGTGCAAGGCATGTGCAAAACAGAATTGCAACTGTCCCTGAGTTCTTATATTTTGAGAGGTTGCTTACTGTTTGTGATCTTTTGTCCTCATGTCTTTTTATGTCTTTTGTCCTCATAATTGCCATTCTGAGGAAATAAATTATGTTTGTTAACAGCAGGATTAATTTTGCGTATCTATGTGAAAAAATGTGCGAATATATGTCAGTAAGGTGGAGATGGATTTGGCATCCAGAAAAAGAAGCACTTTTCAGTCACTTATGTATTCCTTTCCTATGTTACTTTTAACAAAACACAGTGGAAAATATCCAAAATGTTTGTTGCAGGTTGTTTTGTATCTCTGCAGACCCTCTCTGTGAGTTTGTGGTTGTAAGATGCATTGTCTATTTCTTCTTTGTTAAAAATGTTAACAAAAGAAACTCAGTTATATACATAGGCGTAGAAGGTGAAGGTTAAAGGGAAGCCTCATTTCCCAAGCGTGAATGCACCATAGGCTTAGGTTGTGCTCCCATATTTAGATTGAACTATTGTTTTCCCACATTTGGTGTTTGATTGATGATTGAACATATGTATCCTTGTCTTGTTTTCGATGTGCATTGGAAGAAAGTATGAAAACAATTCCACCAAAGATAAGGCAAAAATCTGTGGTCAGTTAAGCACAAAAAAGTGCCCTGCACATCCATGTATTTTAATCCTGTTCAGTTTTTGTAGCATGATAATCTCTTAATGTTATTGCTCCTACCAATGGTTGGCAGAGGGTCCTTCATGGGTGATGTGCAGATATCAAAAGTAGAAGTGCTGTGATAGGTGACAACAGTAAATGGCCACAGCGCAATTTACCTGTCTGAACACAGCTCTCTTTACGAACCACCACGAAGACTAAGATCTTCTGGGAAGGCCCTGCTCTTGGTCCCGCCATTGTCACAGGCACGTTTGGCAGGGATGAGAGACAGGGCCTTCTCAGTGATTGCCCTCTGGCTATGGAACTCACTTCCTGGCAATATTAGATCAGCCCCCTCCCTCCTGTCCTTCAGAAGGATGGTGAAGATCTGGCTGTAGGACCAAGCCTTTGGGGTAGTGCAATGAGGCAATAATAAAATGGTGTCCTGAGGTGGTTTTTAAGCAATGGATTTTAAAGTGGATATAAGTGATTTTAATGTTTGTGTATATTTATGGTTTTATGTCCCGGCATTGAATGTTTGCCATATATATGTTGTGCTCTGCCCTGAGTCCCCTGCGGAGTGAGAAGGGCAGAATATAAATATTTCAAATAGAATAAATAAGTCTGTATCTTGAGTTACTTTTATGTCAGCTGCTGCTGATATTCCCATAACAAGGGAAGTTTTCTTCAGAATATTTTATGGCCAGTCACTAGTTAATTTTGGGAGCAACCAGACTGATAAAAAGCACAGAAAATAAAAGATTTTGTTCTTATTTTTTCCAATTTTATTTTGGACATCCAAGCATGTTTTAATTCTTCCAGAGTATTTTGTGTCAGCTTCTGGTACAATCAGAGACTGTTTATACCACTTCCCCAGTCAGTTTTTTTAAAAACACAGCATAAAATCAGAAATATCGGGAATAAAATCTGGCACTTTTCAGTTAATCTGGATGCACTCCTTACTTTTCTGTTACTTGCATTCAAATCCTACTTTTCCTCCAAGGGTTTCAAGATAATGTCCCTGATTCCCTCCACCTCTCAGGCCCCTTCCACACAGCTGAATAAAATCCTACATTATCTTCTTGGAACTGGGATGTATGGCAGTGTGGACTCAGATAACACAGTTTAAAGCAGATATTGTGGGATTTTCTGCCTTGATATTCTGAGTTATATGGTTGTGCAGAAGGGCCCTCCGTCACATTATTATTCTTGCAGCACCACCACGAGGGAGGTCAGGCTGAGAGAGAATGGTTCACTAAGATCACCTTGTGAGTTTGTGGTTTAATAGAAAATTGGATCTGAGTCTCCCAAAATGTTAATTACTATTCTGCATTAGTTTTCCATTTTTGGTTCTTCTTCCATCGTAGTTTGGGGTTTTTCCTTGCATTTCTTCTTTAAATTAGTGCAGAGCTCCTTTTGGTGATGATTAAAGCTTTGCAAGAGTAGTGAGTTGCATGTTGCACAACAACAGAGCTTGAATCCCCACTCACCCAGGGAAATGTTAGGCAAGTCACACTCGCACAGGCCCCTTCTAAATTCCCATATAATCCAGATGATCAAAGCCGATAATCCACATTATTTGCTTTGAACTGGATTATGTGAGTCTATACTGCAATATAATCCAGTTCAAATCAGATAATCTGGATTTTATATGACAGGAGCGAAGGCAAACCTGCTCTGAACAGATTGTGCCAAGAAAACTCTGTGATAGGGTCACTATAAGTCTGATACAATTTAAGGTACACAACGACATCTATGACATGCTTCATTCTCCCTCTGAATATGGTTCTCTCCCTCTTCTCACTTGTTTGGGTGCACTACCATTATTGCAGCCATGAACAAATCTATCGTTCACACCTTCCTGAGTTTGTCTAGATAAGCTTTTTTTGTTTGTCAGGAGCAACTTGAGAAACTGCAAATTGCTTCTGGTGTGAGAGAATTGGCCGTCTGCAAGGATGTTGCCTAGAGGATGGCCAGATGTTTTGATGTTTTACCATCCTTGTGGGAGGCTTCTCTTATGTCCCCACATGGGGAGCTGGAGCTGATAGAGGAAGCTCATCTACGCTCTCCCCAGATTCGAACCTATGACCTGTCAGTCTTCAATCCTGCCGGCACAAGTGTTTAATCTACTGTGCCACTGGGGACTCCATCCATAAGCTGAAAGCCTATTTGTTTCATGATCTCCCATTTCCATATCTATGAGGCATATGTTCCAAGATCCTATGGATACCTGAAACAGATAATAATGATCTCTGTATCTTGAATATACTTGGACTGGATGCATGCTATAGAATCACACTGGAGGACTAGAGAAACCTATAAACACTTCCATAGGGGACTATTTTTTGTTATGTTGAAAAGTGAAACCATAGATATTGAATGCCTGCTTAAAGGGGTTGAATTGTATTTCACTGTTCTGATACAGTGTTGCTGCCTCTATTTTCAGCAGAAATTTCAGCAAAGAAATTTAATGAGTACTTCTGTCATTACAGCTACAGTAGCTGCATATATATATATATATATATATATATATATATATATATATATATATATGGAATACACATATTTGAAGACGTATGTAAGATGAAAAATAGAAACCTGACTATTTGGCAGTATTTAACCTATATCTTAAATTTTTACAGAAGGTGGATGTGTTTGTTTTACACGCACATACAAGTTTTAAACACCTTTGCAAATAACTATTTTCCTATTTCTCCATTGTGCTCTTGAGAAGGACTAAGGGCCACCACATTATCACTGTCCCTTTCCCATATCCTCAAATAATGTACACACTTTGGATAGTTCTGCGGAGCTTATACTTAGATAAATGAGCACAGGATTGCAGCACAAAAGGCATTTTGTTTACTCTTTTAGTAATATATACATGCCATCTTACCAGATGATATGATAGTCAACTTTAAACATCTGAAAGTAGGTAATGTGGAAGATAGAGCAAACATGTTTCCTGTTGTTTCAGAGGCCCATACCAATACAGTTGAATTACAAGAAGAGAGATTCCCCTTAATCATTAGTAAGAACTTCTTAACTTCGAAGAACTATTTGGCAGTAGAATAGAATTCCTCAGGGAGTGATGGTGATGCAGATATTTGATCCGGATCGGGACCTTGTTAACAGCTTGTTTATTTTAACTTATGTTGTACTGTGATTTGTATGCTGTATGTGTATGTGTTTGTAAAATGTTTTTGATATGGCCAATTGGCTAATGAATAAAATCTACTACTACTCAGGGAGTGATGAACTCCCTTTCTTTGCAGTTCTTTAAACAGAGGTTACATAGAAATCTCTCCAGAGTGTTGTAGTTTTGTATTCCTGTATAGTGGAACTAGTGATGGCACTTACAGGAAATTATATGTCAGGAACTGAAACCAAAAGTTAAAAGTGTCATTAACATGTAGTAGCTTTTCTCAACACAGTGCTTTCCAGATGCTTTGGATTTCAGGTCCCATGATTCCTTACTGCTGAGCATATTAGCTGGGGCTGATGAGACTAGCAGTCCAAAACACTGGGTAAGCACCAGCTGGGAAAAACAAGTCTATAGAAACTCTTCTGTTCTTTTGTCCTCATTCAACTCCTGTTTCTTTTAATTTTCTTTATAACAATATTTCATTTGTTGGGGTCCCTGTACATATTGTTGGTTTTTAGCAGGGGTCCTCAAACTTTTTAAACAGAGGGCCAGGTCACAGTCCCTCAAACTGTTTTTTACCAAAGGTTTTGGTAATGGTTATAGTAAATTTACACTATTACCTGTTTTATGTTTGTATTATATTATATCTAGGTAGACATGCAGCTATAACATTACCGTAGATGCTTTGCAAAATAGACACATAAATGTAAGTATTGTCATGGCAGAGTATGTATAGCAGGGGTCCTCAAACTTTTTAAACAGAGGGCCAGGTCACAGTCTCTCAAACTGTTGGAGGGCTGAATTATAATTTGAAAAAATCATGAAGGAATTTCTGTACACACTGCACATATCTTATTTGTCATACAAAAAACACTTAAAATACAATAATTAAAATGAAGAACAATTTTAACAAATATAAACTTATTAGTATTTCAATGTGAAATGTGGGCCTGCTTTTGGCTGATGATATAGGATTGTTGTTGTTGTTGTGTGCTTTCAAGTCGTTTCAGACTTAGGTTGACCCTGAGCAAGGGCTGGGTAAATGACCTTAGAGGGCCGTATCCGGGCCCTGGGCCTTAGTTTGAGGACTCCTGGTTTATAGCCTCAAAAAGGCCTGGCCATTCGCTATGTCATTTGGGTCTTATGGGAATCGTAGTCCAACAATATCTGGGAATCTAGTTTTGGGAACCACTACTTTATTAATTGTATGTCCTTAGGAACGTTATTCTTCTGCCTAACCATTTTAGCAATCCTTCTGGTGGGAAGAAAGGTAAGGTTTTATCATTTCCCCCAATTTTTTGAACATTCTAGGATTGATTGGACCATTTTGAAAGGGGATATTGAAAACAAATGCAGCTGTTAATATTTCTGTTTCTACATAGCATTTACACTACAGAAGCAGAGCTGCTTCTACAACACTGAAGTAGCACAAAATACTGGTGATAGGATTTAGAAGCGTAGAACACACATGATTACAAAGGTTAGGCCTCTGGTCAAGAATATCTTCCAGGGATGGGGGCCAGTGCCATATAAACCTGTTGTGCACATCTACTTGGACCCCTTACACACAGCTATATAAAATCCATATTGAACTGGAATATATGGCAGTGTGGACTTGGATAACCCAGTTCAAAGCAGATATTGTGGATTATCTTCCTTGATATTCTGGGTTATATGACTGTGTGAAAGGGTGCTTGGAGAATTGGCAACACCAATTCTCATACTGTTATTCACATTCCTATCTTGGTAGTGTTTCTAACTGGCTATTGTATAATGCTGTGTAATGCAAAGGGTGTTATGGAATGTGGTTAGTGACTGATCTTTCAGAAAGTTCTGTAAATGCATGTCCTGTTGTAATAAAGGTTAGTGGTCTTCAAAGACAGGTTAGCAAAATTGCTTTTGTGGTGAAAAACTATCTACCTTGAAGATCTACTTTGCTAGTATCTTTCTAGAGCCAGGAATATAAGCCCTTGTCCATCTTCCACCTATACAAGTCATAGAGCTCCTCTTCCCACCTTACACCGTTTGAATTTGAGAAGGAAGTTGCAGAGTGGCCCTTGACCCTCAACTGACATGCTGGGCTTTCTAGCGTATCCCTGCTATCTGACATTGTCTCCCTTCAGGAGGAAGCAGAAGCATTCTCTTCAGAGGGCCTAATAAACAGGACACTTCCTTCCCCTCTTGCTAGGTATTTTATTTTATTTTGCTGTTAGAGTCTGGTGTGGGGAGGAGGAAATCAAGGCATTACTGTGCCATTTGTGGGTTTATGGCTTCATGAAAATCCATTAAAAACATGTTTTTAAAAATGGTAGAAGCATATATTGACCTGGTCTAGGCTCAGTATGGACCGAATCCAGTTGGTTAATCCCACCTAGAAGGGAGCCATTGAACTAAATGCTGAACTTTGTTTCAGCAAGCAAGTAGGTCCCAGTCAGTTAGTGGGCTTTTGCTCTAGTAGTCCATGCTCACAATAGGATCCACACTTCAATTATATTTGCACAATATTTATTTATTTATTTCAGACATTTTTACTCTGCCCTTCTCAATCCCTGGGGGACTTAGGGCGGCTTCCAGCCAGCACACATTTGATGTCTACAAGTAAACACAGTAAAATACATATCAAAATCAATAAATTATGAATAATCAAAACCATTAATACAATAAAATCTACTAAAAAGAAACACCTGTCTGGTGGTCATTGTCTCGCCGAGTTCAATAGAGTCCATTAAACTTGACCGTAATCTGTTACCATAGCAATTGTCTTCATCGTCATCGTCTTCATAGATTACCCAAATGCCTGGTCCCACAACCACATTTTTAATTTCCTTCTAAAGGAGAGGAGGCATGAAAATGACCTAATTTCTCCAGGGAGTGAATTCCACAGGTGGGGGTCCATTACTGAGAAGGCCCTGTCCCTCGTCCCCGCCAACCGTGTTTGTGTCAGGCGGGGCCAAGAGCAGGGCTTCTCCCGAAGATCTTAAACTCCTAGGTGGGACGTAGAGGGAGATACATTTGGACAGGTACGCTGGGCCAGAATTGTATAGGGTTTTATAGGTCAAAACCAGCACTTTGAATTGTACTTGGAACTGAATTGGCAGCCAGTGGGAGCTGACATAACAGAGGAGTGGTACACTCCCTGTATGATGCTCCCGTGAGTAGTCTGGCTGCTGCCCGTTGGACTAGTTGAAGTTTCCAAACAGTCTTCAAAGGCAACCCCACATAGAGCGCATTGCTCCCGTGAGTAGTCTGGCTGCCGCCAGTTGGACTAGTTGAAGTTTCCGAACAATCTTCAAAGGCAACCCCACATAGAGCGCGTTGCAGTAATCTATTTGGGATGTAACAAGAGTGTGGACCACTGTGGCCAGATCAGACTTCCTATGGTACAGGCGCAGCTAGCGCAAAAGTTTTAGTTGTGCAAAGGCTCTCCCGGCCACCGCTGAGATCTGGGGTTCCAGGCTCAGTGATGAGTCCAGGATCACTCCCAAGCTGCGAACCTGTGTCTTCAGGAAAAGTGTAATCTCATCTAACACAATAGCTAAGTAGATCACTGCAGATTGCTTGAAACTGCACTGTCAAATTCAATCCTGACTTTTTGTGTGTTTCGTTAATTTTTTTTAAAGCTGCTTTTTGGATAAGTTTGTAAAAGGGTTGTAATGCCTATTTGGATATATGACAAATAGAAGTTCGGAGTGATTGTTAGATACATTCGTTTTAAATTATGCTGGGGTTAGGCTATGAGTTTTTAATATATTTCCTTACATGTTTTATGTGAAAAACTATAGGGTTAGGGAAATACTATTATCCTGTCACTTTGCAGGTTAGCTGTGTTCGTGAGGCACTGCAAACAATGTTTGTTTGGTTTTTCTTTTATAAAAAAAACACTTTTTCCTCTCAAGGAGAGCAAAGCAAGTGGACTGAAGGGTTACTTTTTGATGCCTGAGGAAAAAATAACGATACCCCCTTTTCTACAATAATAATCAAGATTGTCTTGTTCTTCAGTTAGACTTGTCATGTCACCTAATGGTAGCTTTGGTTTAGGATCTCTGTGTGCTTTGGAATGCCATTGCTATTTAAAATGCAAATCATGTTCTGGACGTTCCACAAACTTCCTTGGTTTCCATTGTTTCTCCACTAATGTCACTGTTTAAAGTCAGTAGAGATTGCACTATAGAGTTTATTGACGAAGCAATTCCTTGACAGTGTTAATGGTGCTTCAATCAGCTGATCCTGGCTTTCTATGGGAGCACAAGATGCATGCAAAAATGGTCTTCACTTCAGCTTTGAAGGCAATTGGATTCAGAAGGTCAGCAATTACAGGGAAGTATTTGGCCCATGGAGAGAATAGGACTAGCACGGACTTGTATGTGTTAGTAGATGAACCTGGGATATCTTGCAGGTTGTACATAGAACGGGTCTGAGATCAGTAGCAACTGCTTCCACCTCAACTTTCCCAAACTATTTTGTGTAGCCATTTCTCAAACATACTAGATTTCCAGATATGAACTTTATTAATATTTCAGGAAGCACTTAGCAATCTGAACGCAAGGTTTCTTAATTAAATCTTCAAAAAAAAAAACCCCTCATATTTGCCCATTGTAGGGTTTGATTTTACATCATTCTGCAAAAGTACAGATGGTGTTGCTGAGTTGATATGGTCAACATGTCTTGGGATCCTTTCATGCTCTAGTTTAATATGAATTACAAAGTCAAAAATTAAACATTTTTGGGTGGTGATGGACATAAGAGTGTGGGGCAGGAGTTTCGAACAATCCCTATCAAAAGTAATTGCAACTGGCTGTCTCAGGAAGAATGGTAGCCAGATTGAGATAATGGCTATTATGCAATATGGTATTATCAAATACTTCTTTTTGCTTTCCCAGTATCAGAAACTGTTTCAAGTGGCTTGACAGAAATGAAGAATAAAATCTGAAAAAGATTGCATTTTTAAAAAAGCACATTAAAAAACAGCTCTTTTCATTATGTAGCTGGAGTCTTCCATATATAAATTATAGGCCAGAGCATGGAAAAATTAATTGAACAGCATAACATATAGTGAAGTTGGTAAGTAGACTGTTGAATTAAAAAAAATGGATCTGAAGTTCATTTTTCCATCTCCTAATACCTGGACCAATATGCTGAGCCCTATTTAAGATCTAGGTATTTCAAATAACCTTTTAAAATTAAATAGGAGAATTACTTGGACAAATAAATTTGCTGTTTGGGGGTGCTGTATAAGAACACAGCTTTAGTTGCCTCGTGACTTAATCTTAAACATTTGTGTGACATAGTGGCAAATGCTGATCCCAGTTTTCTTCTCTCTTGATATTAAGTCTAGTTACTGCCTACCCTCCTATCTCTCCACAGTCGACAAACTGTATCCCACTTAATTCTCATTGTTTCCCCACATCCCAGGTGCAGATTTTGGAAGTGTGCTGTGAGCTAGGACTTTTTCACAGGCGCTGCCAGAATAATTGTGTATCATTGTGGCAATCCTGGCAGCACCCACGTAGGGGCCCCCACTCCATACCGGCTTCCCTCCTGTCTCATCACATGGGGGGGGGGGGCTTCTTGTACTGTCTGTCTTGACCTATCTTTTCTAATGGAAAGATGGGGAGCCTCCCGTTGACTGCCACCAGCAATTTTGCATTGGCAGCAGGGTTTTTGCAGCAGTTGAGCCACGGAGCTGC
Organism: Anolis sagrei ordinatus; assembly: GCF_025583915.1. Lineage (NCBI taxonomy): Eukaryota > Metazoa > Chordata > Lepidosauria > Squamata > Anolidae > Anolis > Anolis sagrei. Next base: position 144,913,450 of record NW_026845477.1, on the reverse strand, counting down.
CCCCGGAAGTACTTTTCTGGGGTGTGATGGGAGCCATCGAGCTTTGTGGCTGAAGTAAAAAAAAAACAAAAACGCTGCTGCCACCGAACTTAGGATCATGTGAAGAGGTGAAAAAGGCAGAAGAGGTGAGGAAAAAGCCTCATTCTATGACCAAATTTTGTTCACAGAAAACAAGTTGGAATTCAGGACAAGCTCTATTGTGATATTGTCACAATAGTCAGTTTATATGAGTTTTTGTATCAATTTATAATCTTACATAATCATAAGTGTGCTTTACACCTTTTTGTATCACCCGTGAAAGTTTTGAATAATCCTATCTTTAGTGGTACCCAACCCAAGTAAGGGTTGCTGTTTTCTAGGCATCTCTGAACAATTTTGTTCCTAGAATGTATTGTAAAAGAAGGCTAGGCATACAGAATGAAAAAAATGCTATGTTTGTGTGTTTGTATGTATCTTAATTAATGTTGTGTAAATTCAATCCAAGAAGCACATTTTTCTTGTATTTCTCAGTATTACTATTACAGGGCAATCTAGTGCAGACACAGAGACATAAAATGTGATTAAAGACATCAGTATTTTTCTTTTGCTTTTGAAATCTCCCTTCTTGCAAGAATTTGGAGCTGTGTATTTATTTTCTCTCTCTCACCACCTAGGAATCTGGCATCTGTTTGAGGGTTCCCATTTCCTCCCCTCTTCTCTCCCTGCTCTCCTTGTCCCCCTTCTTTTTCTTCGTGTGAGGATTTAAAAAATGCAATAAAAGCAAGTACTTTGTGGCATCTTATTTTTAAAATTTCTGTTCATGCCTTTCATTAACGTATGAGCACTTCGATATTTGGCTGCATTTAGGGGAGAGCAGGGGCGGAAAGGCTTTTCAGGCAGAAACCTGCAGGTCTTGGTTCCAGAAGCTGAACTGTGCCCTAAAGCAAAAGGATATGAGGATTAAATTAAATGAGAATAATTAATTTTGTTGTTTCTGTTGCCGCCACTTATGCAGGATTTGAATCTATCCAAGAAGCCTTGCCACAGGCAGATACGTGGATCTCTTTCACATGAGCCACAGTAATCTGAATTTTATTTTGTTTTGGTAGGTGAAAGGTGGCTTCAAAAGGAAGGCTTGTGAGCAGGAAAATAGGATTTCAGAGTAGAAGAGCTCAAAACCTTGGGTCCAAGCGCTCAAAAGATTCTCTGTCTTCGGAGTGAACAGAAACAAATCTTGAAATTTTAGGAGAGCCTTCTTTTTTGCATTGTGGAAAGTGTTATATTTTTCTGAAGGCTTAATGACAGGAACATATAATTTAATCTCCACTAAATGGATAAGGAAAGATGAGGAATGATGCTAAAGTGGGATGGTTTCATAGTCAAGACATCCCCACAGAGAGAGGTACCTGCTGTAAATTGTACCAGGAAGAAAGCTACCCTGATTTTTCCTCTCCCACGTCTGACTCCTGCAAAAACCTTCCAAACCCTCCTCTACTAGCATACCAGTTTCTAGGCTACAAATGCCAACTAGTTAGGCTGTTTGATTTCTTTTAGTATCTTCCTAATTCTTCTAGATTTCTTTTGCATTCTTATCTTGGTTTTAACAACTGGTCTAAATATTTTCACCATCTTTTTTTAAACTACTCTTGTCCTCAATGGGCTTTCTCTCCATAGTTAAAGAGTGTGCCATTTAATTTGAGAGGTCTTTCTGAGTACAGTATAAGCATGAGATCCAACAATTAAGAGGGATAACTGAGAAGATGAGACTTGTTTCAGAAGAAGTTTAGTAGTTAGGAAACTTTTTTAACGTACAGTGCACCTGGCAGATGGTTTTCTGAGAAGAAAGGTTGCATTGTAGTGCAATGGAAGCAATGTTTGGCTGGGGTGGGAGATTCCCCTGTTGAAATTACTGCTCAGCTGGAAAGCGCAGGGCCAAAGAGTTACCCAGGTGATTAATGAGCAGAATCTTCTACTACTACTACTACGACTACTGCTGCTACTACTTCCTAAATTTAAGCTTTTTCCTGTTGCCTTCCCCCACTGAAATCACTTCCAAATATTAAACTTCTTTGCCTGTGCAGGGGACATTACTCAGGTTTCAGTATGTGGTACCTGTATAATTTTTCCCTGTAAGAGGGAATTTAAAATGACAAAGCAGTGAGCAGGGAAAGGATCAATTCATTCCCTGGTGAATTGTAGTCCTCTCTCTCTCTCTATATATATAGAGGACTACAATTCATATATATATATATATATATATAAACTGGGAGATTTTGTTCATATGTCGTGTCTGGTTTGGTCCTCAGTGGTTCTGATGGATAGAAACAGAAATTCTGCCACTTATTTAATCTGCCTTCTTTCCCTGTAGGCCTCTCAGTTTTGGAAATACGGCTGTGCTACAGCTGCTAATTTTTAGAACCTATGTATGTTTTTTTTAAAAAAACAACAACAGCAGTTTGGTCTGTTTTCATTAGCAATTGAGATAATGGCTTCCTTTAGTTGTTTGGCAGCATAAATCATGGTTTGTGAAGCCATCACCATTGACCTATTTCCCTTCTTTTTCCCTTCTGTCGTGCACCAGGTTGAGCATGGGGTCTTGGCTCAAATTAAGCCAGGTTCCTCTTATGATGGTTTTGGAAACTCTGGTTTATTGACAGTTAGCAAATCCTGATTGGCAGGGAGAGTTCTGATTAATCCTCTGGTATCCCAACTTTAAATTCAACTTGCTTGAACTTGTATCTGCGAACCAGTTGTTAATTTGCAAGCTTATTTATTTATTTACTGTATTTATATCCTACCCTTCTCACCCTGAAGAGAACTCAGAGTGTCCTTACAATTGGCAACAATTGAATGCTATATCAACAGACAGTTAATAAAATAAACATATACATTAAAACAAAAATTAAAAATCAATATAAACATTAAAACACATTATTAAAATCGCGTAATTCAAAGACATAGTCAAAAGCCGTTCCAGTCATTATTGCATATAATTACACTTCACTTATTTCTTATCATACTGTTGGTTGTAGGAACAGAACAGTTAAATGCTTGCAAGCTTGCTTAATGTTTTACAGCATAAGTGAAATGAACGCAATACAGTAGGCCCACCATATCCAAAGGGGTTCAGTTCCGGAATCCGAGGCAGATATAAAGTACCGTATATACTCGAGTATAAGCCTACCTGAATATAAGCCAAGGCACCTCATTTTACAACAAAAAACTGGAAAACAGATTGACTTGAGGGTGGGAAATGCAACAGCTACTGGTAAATTCCAAAATAAAAATAGATACCAATAAAATTGCATAAATTGAGGCATCAGTAGGTTAAATGTTTTTGAGTAAATAAGATAAGACTGTCCTCTGATTAAAACATTATTCTAACCTTCTTCAGTGTAAATGTGTTTACATATCCTTCCAATAATAATAGAGTAAAATAATAAATGTAATAATAACAATAATAAAGAATAAAGTAATAAAAGTAATAATAATAGAGTAAAATGATTAATGTAATAATAATAATAATAATAATAATAATAATAATAATAATAATAGAGTAAAATAATAAAAAAACTTGACTCAAGTATAAGCTGAGGGAGACTTTTTCAGCCTAAAAAAAGGACTGAAAAACTAGGCTTATACTCGAGTATATACAGTAATGATAATGCCCCATATAATCAAATTTCAGCATGATAATCCACAGTCAGAGGAAATCAAGGATCCAGAGTCCATAGATCCAGAAGGCCCACTGTAATATTCTTATTACAGGAGCCATGATTGTGATTCATTGAAGGTCATTGTGTCATGTTTATTTATTTGAAAATCATCTGCAGTGGAAACCAGTGAGAACTGAGCTGACTGCCATGGCCCATGTTGGATGGTTTCACTTCTGGCACCAAGATCTATATCCGCTGCAGTTGCCACTGTAGTCTGCTACATAAACACAGAGGAGGAGGGGTTAGAACCAGTTGTTAATTGTTTTGCATGATGCCACTGCTTAGATATTAAAAGCTGCTTTGGGTCTTTTTCAACTCTATGATTGAAAAAAAAATCTAGATTAAAGTGATATGATAAAGACCCTCCTTTTGGTGGGTCCTACATGGAATCATAAGGGATGCCTCCTCAGAAGACCTCGTTGATGGATTGGGATAAGGAGGAGTTCCAATGGTCAAGCTAGTTTGATATATCACTCCAGGCATGACTATTATTGTTAAGAAGGCAAAAGAACCAGTGACCAACTAAGTGTTTCACCATTCAGGTCAATGCTCCAGTCTTGTTTTGTTTTCTGGAAAAGCTATTTGACCTTGCAATATAGTTGGGATTGCAAAAACAGGGGAACTAAACATTTATTGGTCCACATCAAAGGACTGCAGTCAGCATACTGATCAACATCTGTTGTGAAATAGGATGTGCCTTTTCTCACTTTTAGGAAAATATCTTGAGTCTGGCCTAACAGCTCTGATTTTAGATTTGTTAGACCTGGGAGCCTCAAACTTTTTAAACAGAGGGCCAGGTCACAGTTCCTCAAATTGTTGGAGGGCCAGATTATAATTCGGAAAAAAAACACACCCACGAATGAATTCCTATGCACACTGCACATCTCTTATTTGTAGTGCAAAAAACACTTTAAAACAATACAATAATGAAAATGAAGAACAATTTTAACAGATATGAACTTATTAGTATTTCAATGGGAAGTGTGGACCTGCTTTTGGCTGATGAGATAGGATTGTTGTTGTTGTTGTTGTTGTTGTTGTTGTTGTGTGCTTTCAATTCATTTCAGACTTAGATTGACCCTGAACAAGGGCCGGGTAAATGACCTTGGAGGGCTGTATCCGGCCTTTAGTTTGGGGACACCTGGGTTAGATTGTCTTGAGCACTACATTGTATTTAATAGTGAAAACTGATCTTCATATTTCTACGAATGCAATGTATTTGAACGTAGATTGTTTTTGGGATTCCCTTTCTGTTGAGGTACAACCAAGCAGCTTCTAGAAGTGTTACGGTTCCTTCCTTCCTTCTTCTTCTTCTTCTTCTTCTTCTTCTTCTTCTTCTTCTTTTTTGGCTTTCAGTGGGCAGGATGAACTTTTATGGGTGTGGGATTTTAGGATGTTTTTACAGATGTGTCCTCAGAAAGAGAGTGACCACATAGTATATTTAAAAATTTATATCTGCATGGCTCTTGCATTTTAGCTAAAAAAAAAAAAAAAGAATTCCAGGAAAATCTCACTATACAAATTTCATATCTAGAGTCTGGTCTTAAGTTGTATCATTACAGAAGTATTGCTTCAAGTATCTTTTGAATAAAAAGACATCTCTCCATCCTATTTTCCTCTTGGGCCTCTGATCAACTAGAGCAGTGGTTCTCAAACTGGGGTCCCCAGATGTTTTTGGCCTTCAACTCCCAGAAATCCTGGCAAACTGGCTGGGATTTCTGGGAGTTGTAGGCCAAAAACATCTGGGGACCCCAGGTTGAGAACCACTGAACTAGAGCATTGGCCACTGTTTGCCAAAGCCATTGACAGACAGAGGGAATGTGTCAAAGATACATGACTTAAGGGGAAGGATTTTTAAATGACCCCTTTAAATGGTGAAACAGACTGATTTTTTTCTTTTTGTGTTTAAATCTCATTATTAACAAATATAGCCTCCCCCATTATGATTAACAATCAAATACTCCCCACTGAAACTTGATTGATTAGTGTTTGGAAATATTAATTTTATTCTTGACAAATAACACCACTCAACCATTATTAAGAAATAAAATCTACCTACTCATTCTTATTACATTTATGTTTAATTAAATATGAATTTAATTAATTGATGAGTTTAATTAACATGTGCTTCAATAATAGGAATTTGTTTACACACACTCTTAATTAAAACTTTCCTCCTCCTATAGACCGTAGTAAATTTAGCTCCTTTCCCCAGTGACTGGAGTGCACATCCCAGTTGCAACAGAAACTGGGGGGCAGCCATAAGAAAAGGTTTGGGTAGCTACATGTGGCTTACAGGCAGTGCCTTGCCCATCCAGGGACTACAACAAGAGAACCAATTTTACTCCTAATTTTCTATGTATGTATATATTAGCTCTGACTTATGGCAACCCTCTCATATGATTTTCTTGGCAAGGTGTATTCATTGCTTTCCTCTTAGACTGAGACTTTTTATGGCTGAGCCAAAGATTGAGGCCATTGTCCCTAATCCAACGCTCAAGCCACTATAGCACGCGGGCTCTCCTTATTCCTAGTATATTATGGGAAAATTGTGAAGAATTATGCAAAGTATCTGTAGCATCCACATTATTTTTCAGTCAGAAGATTCAAATAAACATGCAGATTAGCAGGAATCTGCAGCTCCTGATATCAGCAACCTCTCTGAATACAAGGAATCAGAAGGGGAGGTTGGGTAGGTCTTATTCCCCAGCAGGAGCTTGCAGATGCCGAAGACCCACTGCCATCACTCATTGAATGGCAAAGAGAGGCTGTGTCAGGTCTAGCAGTTAAGTAAAAGGTGCTGATATAATTAGGCACCTGATGTCAAAACAGCTGACTATCAATCTCCCAGCCACTTCTTGGCAGCTTTATTACTTTCAACCCTCTTTCTTGACAATTAGAAGTGCTTTTGATGTTTCTCTGATGCTGCACTAGTTAAGGTTTATGATTCTATTTTGCTCCTTGCTGGTTTTATTTATCTGGGCTACAGATTTGCTGAAAGACATTTGGACTGACGATCAATGTATTCCTCCTCCCTTCATCTTGTTGGATATTCTATGGCTGACCAGGACTGAGTTAACTCTGCAACAGGCCTTACATTCCAGCCATCTGCTTCCTGGGTCATGTGTTACTGGAGTGTAGGACAGTTACAAAGCTGTAACAGGTCAAGAGGCAGATGTAAGCCAACAATCTCAGTAGGTCCATGTGAAGCCTGTCTATTATGTGAGAAAGAGAAGGCATGCGAAGGAGTTGAGACACAGGATAAAGCAAGGAAGAGGTAGAAGAAGCCCACAGTGGCAAAATAACAGACATTATAATTATGGAACAAGTGAATGAAAGAAAATAAAAGGTTGAAGGAAGGAAACAGTACGTGAGAGGAAAGATTGGTAGTACAGACAGATGAAAGAAACTGAATAGGAGAACATGCAAAGGAGCATTTGACTTCTTGAGGAGAAGAAGGCAGCTGAAGCTGTTTGCACCTTTCCCTGGGGATAATACTTGGCAGTACCAAGTTTCTGGTGGTACTTACCATAATGCTTTTCTACCCTCTGTGGAGTGACACTCTCAGCCCCTCAAGAAGCCCCTTTCTTTCCAGCACTAAGAAAAAACCTGTCCCTCAGTTCCACATAAAAAGGAGAAACCTTCTATTTTGAGTTAAAGCAATAGTCATGGATGAAGCTGAGAGAAGAGTCATAAATCATCATTACACAAAAACCCAAAGAGGCCCCTGCTCTTCTGTTCCAAAGACCATGAATAGTCTTAGTTTTGAAGTGTCCCTTTCTTCAATCCAGCATTCTTGGAAGGTATTGTCCTGGGATGTCTATTAAGTGCATGAAAACTTACCTTTTTGAAAAGTGAATAGCACCACTTATATGCCATTGTTGCAGCAGAGCCCTGCCAATTCCTGAAGTGTTTTCTTTTAGCTATATTTTCTTTATTTAGTTTATATACATCTTTCTTCCGTAGTGTCTTCTATGTTCCTCCCCTCCGCCCCCACCACCGGTAACTGCCAATAAGAGTACATCTGCCTCCTTGCAATAGGGTTTCTTGTCCACCTTTATCCCACTGTGTAATGAGTTGAACAAGTGTTATTAAAATCTGGGTATTAAGGAATACGCCTACGCAATTTAATATTATATTTTAAATTGACCTCAGAGGAAGGTTACAGGAGGAGAAAGAAGGAATACCAACTTGTCATATTTCCTTTGTTGGGGATTTTTCTATGTCTAGCAATATTTCGTCATAATATTCAGAATAGAAGAATCAATATGGATCCTACAGGGTGCAGTTAAACATAACAAAATATTGAAATAGAGCTATCCAATAGTGAAACTCCCAAATATTTAGCTGTTCTGTAGCAAACCTTCTTCTGTGGCCAGAAATTTGAGATAGAATTTCTCTCTGATAGATTATTCTGGGCGTGCTTCTCCTATTATTACGCCATCATTCTTCTTCTGTTTTAAGTAGCTGCATATACTATTATAATATGCTTTCCATTTTGTGTATGCATTTGCCTGAGGAGGGACAAATTACCTAATGTGCTATTTGATATTCATTATTACTTAAAATGTTCTGTAAGTTCTTTTTAATTTAAATCAACATGGTTTAATTTAAATTAAAATAGCTAACTTTTTAAAAGATAGGCTAACAGGCCTTTTAGCAATAATCAAGTGATGCTGACATGGTGTTAAAATGGCACTGGTCAGGGTGACCTTTTTGTTAATCTCTTTAATTGCTGCAAAACTATTTTTAAGTGCTCTGGCACAAATATTTGACCAATTGCTAAAATTTAGACAGAAAAACTAGCTCAGATCAACTATTGTTGACTGGAGAGATGTAATAATGCATAGTTGTATGGTACTTACTTACTTACTTACTTAGGCGATCCCTCGTTTTCCGAGGAGGATTGTCTTCCAGTATTCTTGTGGGTCCGTATGTGGCTATGGAATCCTATTCTTGCTCTGCATCTTCTTCCGCTGTGAGGGCATTGGTTTCCAGGTGGAAGGTGGTCTCGGTCGGGGTTGGCTTGACGCGCCTTCCTCTTGGCACACTTCTCCCTTTCGCCCTCCATTCGTGCCTCTTCAAATTCTGCAGCACTGCTGGTCACAGCTGACCTCCAGCTGGAGCGGCCAAGGGCCAGGGCTTCCCAGTTCTCAGTGTCTATGCCAGAGTTTTTAAGGTTGGCTTTGAGCCCATCTTTAAATCTCTTTTCCTGCCCACCAACATTCAGTTTTCCGTTCTTGAGTTCGGAGTAGAGCAACTGCTTTGGGAGACGGTGGTCGGGCATCCGGATAACGTGGCCGGTCCAGCGGAGTTGGTGGCGGAGGACCATCGCTTCAATGCTGGTGGTCTTTGCTTCTTCCGGCACGCTGACGTTTGTCTGCCTGTCTTCCCAAGAGTTGTATGGTAACAGGTTCACTCACTCAATTGTGACAACAGCAGAAAGTTTGTAGGATAGTGCCAGGGTGATTTATACCCAGGCAGACAGTGCTATGCTTTAATTCTCCCATTTCTTTTGTTTTAAAAGAGTGTTGCATTCTCTGCATTTTGAAGAGAAAACATAGCAGTGGAACAATTTAATGCTGTTACGTGGATGCCCTGTAAAAAGTGAGTGATCACTGTGTGAGAGCTACAAAGTAAGCATCCATCATGGAAGTTTTCTTGAAAAGACTGCAGTTTTCTGATTGACATAAGGAAATATCTTGGCTGACTGTTCCCAGTGAAATACTATGCTTGAGTTGACTGAACCCCACTCCAAATAACACTATGCTGGTCTGGATCAGCCCCCCGGCTCCCCGCTTTCTCTAAAGAAGAATAGTAACCACATTTGACTTAATGTGTATAGTCCTCCTCTAGATTGAGATATCTGAGCAATAACTTTATATCCTAGTTGTGACCGCATTTCCTTGGTAGTATTTCCCACCAATTCAGGTAGATGTTACTGGGCTTATATAACCTGTGTTTAAGTTTAGTACCCTATTTTTTAATTCTGAGATACATGTTTTCCCCATATAAACAGGGCATGTTGTAGAATTACAGGTGCTCTCTCTCACTCACTCACTTTTTCAAGTTTATTTTCTGTTGGTGATACTATTTATTTATTTCATTTATTTCATACATTTCTATCCCACCCTTCTCCCCACAAGGGGACTCAAAGCAGCCTCACATAGGCATCAACGATGCTTGCAACATATACATCAAATAATACAATAAAATAGTAAAACAGTAAAATCATCTTAAAACATCAGACACATCAGCCAATACATTCATTTACTAAAGTTAGCATGTGTCTTATAATCAATGATATCTTAGAAATATGGTATTTGTGTGTAGGGTTGCAGACCATTTTCATCCTAATTCATTGTATTGTCGAAGGCTTTCATGGCCGGAATCCATGGGTTGTTGTAGGTTTTTCTGGGCTATATGGCCATGTTCTGGCCATGTTCTGGATCCAGAACATGGCCATATAGCCCGGAAAAACCTACAACAACTCACTAATTCATTGTGTTGACTTACCGGTACTTGGACTTCATGATTTCAGATTGCATTTGAGCACTCTCATGTTTGAAACCTCCTCTATACACAATAATTGTATCAGCAAATGTCTGTTATTGTTGTTATTTGTATTTGTTTACCCTGCCTGATATACTAGTATTGGAGGATTTTTTAAAAAGCAAACATTTATTCATGAAGGCCTACAATCTGAAGTCGTCTAGCCAGAGACAGGTTTACCATTTCAGTGAAGATTAGACCTTCTATCAGAGTAGATTTTTAAAATAAACTTTATCAAAGAAAATGTTTTGGGCTGTGCATTTTATTTTTGTCTTGCAATTTAGGAGGAAATGGCTTGTAAAGACAATGTTATTTACACTTCTGCCATGAAAAGCCCACACAATGCTTTGTGAAAATCCCACACAACTCCGAACCTCCATGTTCATTCAGTCTTCAGTCTTTAAAGTTGATGTTTATCATCTCCGTAGCCAAAATAGGATGCATTTTCAGTCGTACTCATAGTCTGAAAGAGTACTCTGACAAATGTTATAAACGTTGCAAGATTTTTTGTTGAAAGGTCCAGTTAGTCTGGAATAATAAACAAAATACTCTGAGGTTCACCAGGGCGTCTGGTCAGAGCTTGAGCTGTATTCCTTGCTCCGTGCGGTGCCTTTTAAATGCCTTTTTAGGGGGAGTTTAAAATGGCAACAAAGACTTTCTTTACCCTGCAAACCTAACTGAGCTGCCAAACTCTCTGCGTTGTCGACTATGCTGATCGGCAGTCTTTACTTTGAATGCTTTTAACTAGACTAGAGGGTTCCCAGTTGCCCAAATCAGTTGTGTTGTTTATCGGTCTGAGTTATTATCTATTTTTAACATACATAGGCAAATAACTTGACTACCTTTGCCTTTCCTAACTGTGTCCTGGGTTTTGGAGAATGAGAAGCAAATAAAACTATACGGCTAGAAGAGTGAACGTCCTTAAAAAGCAGCTATTTTCTCTGCCGTGTTAACTATGCTTCTGGGTCTTAGGCAAATGTTCTAATTCTTAATATTTTTGTAAAATACAATTTTTATTTAGAATATATTTTAAATTATTTACTAATTTGAATTCACAATACTTGGTTGCTGAATAAACCAAGGGATCTCATTACACATAATTGTTTCATTAATTCTACTTTGAAATTGACAAAAGTTATCCGAATGGAACCATTCCAGGTAGGGATTTGTATGTGAGCAATATTTGGATTTGCAAAACAGTAATTCTGCATAAAGTTGTTAGACCCCAGATATATATCCTTGAAGCAATATGTATTTAATAGTGTTTCAGGCCAGAGTTGTAGGCAAGGCTCCCATTTACTTGCAAGAGAGATATAAAAATTCCACAGGAATAGACATGTCACCCTGTTATGCCAAAACCCAACAAAGAGCCCTATGTAACTTATAACAACAACCACGACAAATTCTTCTGCTTTTATATATTGTCAGGTGTATAATGAAAAAATATTAATAATGTATGTTTCTCATAATTTTTAAATGCTTTAGTTCTCTTTTTTGAGTATGTTCTACCACTGCTATGATTTTAATTTTGAGACCTTTGAGACTTTTGTGCACTTTTTGTGCAATTTTAGTTGTCAAAATGCCCTTTGTAATTTTGTATGATGCAATAATCTTCTTCCTTTACAAAAAAACCCACCTCCAGTTCTTGCAGAAAGTGCTGTAACAGTGGGAGTAGCGTGCCCTTCCTTTTTTGTTTCCTTTTAATTGAATTGATAATTGGAATAAAAGATAGGCGTGACGCCTCTACCAGTCACCATTTCTACTCACAGTTTGTGTAAAGATACAAGTTTTTTAGAGAACGGGAGGTGCCATTTCCAGACGATCATTGCCCATCATAGGCATGCTCGTTTTCATAATTCTCTTTTGCTTTGCTTACATTTTCTGCTCACATTGTTTTTGTTCTTTTCTACGGTTGTACTCAGGAAAAAGTTGAGCCCTCAGAAACATTGCATGACTGTCACAGATGCCAATTGGACAGAACCTGTGATGAGTAATTGTAACTCTCTCCCAATTAAGCACTTCTGAAATTCTTTTTAAAGGTGTTTTGGAACTCATTCGGTCCTTTTTTTTGTCTGACAGGGTGCCGATGTAACCCTCTGAAAGTCTTTTTGAGTAGATCAAAAGTGTGTTATCTCGTCTAGCCGATTGGCAATGACTGTCTTTAGATGAATGATAAATTATGATGGATTGCCACATGAATAAATGCCAGGCCTTTATTTTCCCCATCTTTCTCCCCTAATGTTATTAGGTGGAGATCGGAAGTTTTCACCAGAAGTTTGTCTTTTGTCTTATATCTAAACCCTAATCTGTGGTTAATTTTAAATGTGGCTTGGTCAAAAAAATCAGCATTGTAACCCTAATTTTGAAGGTGACATGTTTTAATAAACCTTTGTTGACTAGATAGAGTTTCTTCAAGTTTAGTGAGAATAGTGATCTGTGGTTAGTTATAAGCAGAAGTGAGAAATATTGCTTCAAGGAGGGGAGAAGAGCAGATAGTTCATGTCCTGATAAACTATAACAACTATAATTTTGGGTTATGTCTGATGAGATAAATCTGTAGCTCTAGGAAAGCAACGGCAATTAGGGCATTAGAAAATAGTCCAGTTCCACCAGCAACCCCCATCGGTCCAGCTGGGATGGCTTTTTCTCCACTTTCCCAGGAGCTACTTGAAAACCTTTTTACTTGGAAGGCAGCCTGCCAAAGGGCTGAGCCCAAAGGTATCTCCTGTTTGAAGATCAGCAAAAGATTGCTTGGGTGAGCATCTCTGAGTTGAACACATAGTATTGGGAAAGCGATTGATTAAGGAGGGTGGTGTGTTCTTTATGTAGACATAGAAATATGAGTCAGGGAAAGATAGAAGAAGAAAGATTGTGGAGCCCTTTTCAATTTAATGCAGTTTTGCTTTGCTTTATGTGTTTAAATGGATGGTAAAAGCTTGGAGCCTGAGGGACTTCTGGCGCCAAAAAACCCAAATCAACCCTTCAGTTAACACATTGTGTCTAAAATTATAATAGCAAAATATTAGTAGCCATGTAAGTTTAATGGATGGAAATTAATAATTAATAAAATATTAAATATATGAATGGTCAACTAAAATTTGTGCTGCAATAGTATCATAGAAAAATAGAATAGAATATTGTGTTCAGAGAACAGCAAGAGTTTGTCTTTCGAATCACATTTCTCCCCCTAAAATGTCATGGATAAATGCTCCCATGTATTGTTTTCTTGAACTGTGTCATAATAGCATCAAAGATGCTACAGTGACACATTCACATTGTTTATGCATTTTTCTGAAACAAATTGTACTTTGTGTGATGAAACAAATCTGATGCGATGTAGCCCATCAATACTCCAGCCATATTGTTAGAAAGAGGGAATTTGCCTTCATTTTCTCCATTAAGCATAGTGTTGACCCACCTCCCGCCTTCAGACAGGGCTACTTCAGTGGGATCCATAGTTTCTGATCCATGTGAAGGCAGTCCCTCCGAAGCATTATGCAGCACCCTGCCCTCGTCTTGAGTTTGTCTTTCTCTTTGTTCCACTGATGGCACTCCTGGCTGGCGGAGCAATGGCTCTATTTCCACCCTTTTGTAAGGGCCGCGTCTGTCATATTGGCATTGAGAACAAGGTCTACGTGATACCTTAGGGCCTGAAAGAAGTGTGTAGTCGTACAAATATTTCAAGCAAAGATCCACCCGCTAGTTCAATTTTAGCCATCGCTTAGATTCTGGGCTCTGAAAAAAGTGGTTGTGGTGACCCAGCGGATTTGTGCCACAAAAACAAAACAAACTGTAATTTTACAGACCGTGCATTTATACAATATTGCTATTTTAGGCATTGTAGGAAGCCACTGTCTTACAATGGGAAGTGAATCTGAATCAGCTGTACTTGAGAGAAACAAATGAATGGATGCAGGAAGGAATGAGGAACATCCACCTGTTTCATTAAGATACTTTGTCCTATAAAATAAATTGCAAGTGTTAAAGGTGGGCAGATGAGATGATGTCTGGGCTGTTGTAGGTTTTTTCGGTGATGCATATTTTTCACTTGTGTAAGGGAAACACCATTCTTCTTAGGTTGCCTATACATTTTCTGTGTAGCACAACTGGGCTCAATTCTTTGTTTCATTTGCCTGGATTGGGGATTGAAAATTGAAAATAATGTGACATAAAGATCTGAAGTCTGGATTGTTTCACACTGGCAGAACTGTTTAGGGTTGTAGCACGTCTTCCATTGAATGTGGCTTGCAACTTTGAAGTTGGTTTAAGACACTCCTTTGCTGGAGTGGGCAGTATCTAGATCAGGCATGTAATATATCATAAATAGATCTTTATAAGACTGAACAGAGGGCGCAGTCCTTCTAACTAAAGAGCACCGGCACTGCTAGAAGTCTGAGTGCTTTTATTCAGTCAGTTTATAATCAAAGAGTCTCTTAATCTCGCTGCCCGAATCCAGGTGTTGAGTAGAGGTCTGGTTCCACACAGAAGGAAGACTGGATTAATTACCTGAGAGTCACAATTTCGGCTACTCTTTGTCCCCGTTATTTAGAAACAAAGACATGGGAAAGCATTTTTTAACTCCTGCTTTTCCCTCTTTTATTTCCAAATTAATTATGAAGGCATTCTGAAACTTTTAAAATTTTCTGTCCCATTTATCCCTGCTGCTAGCTCAGAAAGCAAAATATTTTATAACATGTCCTTGCACTGATTTATCCATTGGCGCTGTTACTCCCTATTCTGTACATTGTTTATTTTCCCTGCTCAGACAGGGGAAAAAATATTTGAATGCGACCTCCCCCCACCTTTTTTTTGGACATAGAAAATTGAAAAGGCTAGTGAACCATGATTCAAGAGGCTGAGAGGGAGCGTCTTTCTTTCCTAGCATTAATTAACTCAAGTTCGTTAGGACGTTGAGTCTGCTGTACAGTTTTCTCTTGTTTGTGCTAAATCAGGTCAGAGAGAGAAAAACTTTTCAGGCAGACGCTTGTGTTAGCTGAGAAGAATGAAGAGGAGAATCAAACTGATATAACTATTACAGCAAATTATATTGGTCTGTGGGTTTTATTGTGTAATACGTAAAGGGAGGATGGGAGACGTGAGTGAATAAACATTTCCTCTGCTTGCAAAAACGAATGCTGTCTAATGTTGGAGGGACTTCAATGAGAGGCCGTCCCTTGCTTAGGGCTGAATTGGGCTGGCATTCTGATTACGAGAAGCTGTGTGGCAAAGCAGCACAACATAAAAACTAAAATCTGAAAGTAAAGAGCCTATAATCGGAGCCTGTTCTCTCTATTTAAGGCAACAGCGATAAGGATTCTAATTGCCCTAAACCCACGACTGGGGTGACTGTTTCCTTCTAGTGATTTTTATTTTCTTGAAAGCTCTGTTGTGGTTGGGCATGTGTTTATAGGACTCTACTTTCGGTTCTTAAAGCATGGTGTGTGTCTTGCAAAACCTGGCGTTTCATAACTCCTTACAATAATGGAAAGGCAAGGTTCATCCCACTCAGTTTCTGCACCCCATATTACAGTCCCTGGATCTGAGCCAAACCAGACATAAAATCCCACTGACTCATTGTTAGCTAAAGCTTTCTCATTTCAACACTCTAGGAGGGAAAAAACCCGGCAGGGGCAAGCCACAGGCTAATATGTTGTAGGTTTCACTAGCCCTGTGGAGAGTGGAAATTTATGTGCTATTCATTCACTAGGGAAGTAGTTTGCCAGGGTGCTACTGACTGTTTCTATGACAACCCCAAGAAAGCTTTATGTGTTGTTCCTATTGCTGGAAAAGAGTGAAAGTGAGAAGAGAGAAGGAAGGACAAACAAAATGACACCAATAAGTAAATAAATAAATAAGAAAGGCACCAAGAGTTGGAAAGTTTTGAAAGTCATCAGGCCTGTAGCCCCACGCACACATCTCAAAGCAAGCCCTATTAAACATGACAGAACTTCCTTCTCAGTAGACATGGTGAAGACTGCACAGCAACGATCACGGCAAACTTTAAGGAGGAACGGCCTTCCCAAATTTATGGGAACATGTGGTGAAGAAGAAAAAGAATTCTTCTCTCCAATGTTCTTGAGAACCTCACCAGCATAGCACCATATATATTTTTTGCTAATGCATTTGGAATTATTGAAAAAGAAATGAGGCTTTACATTGTGAGTGCCAAAGGTGGTAGTAGTAGTAGTAGTAGTAGTAGTAGTAGTTGTTGTTGTAGTAGTATTGGAGTGTATTTGCAACCCACAGTTAATTACAAGCGTATCATGTCTGATACGCTAGTAGTAGTTGTTGTTGTAGTAGTATTGGAGTGTATTTGCAACCCACAGTTAATTACAAGCGTATCATGTCTGACTCTGTACTTTTCTTTTGCATTCTCATATGGCTTCTTCTTTGCCATGCCCTTCATCCCCAAAAACTTGAGATATACTATCTGCCATCACATTTTGTTTGGTTTTTTCCTCTCCCCCCCCCCCCCCCAGTATTGTTTATATCAAAAGTTTCTATTTTTGTTTAGCTCCTTCCCTCCACTTTATTGTTCTCTTCTCTTCTGTTGATTTATCTGAGAGAGTGCACAGGAGTGCACAATATTTTATTTACGCAAAATATTACTTAGAGTATGGGAAACAATCAAAGTCAGTTTCTTCAGTAGGCTTAATTAGAGCTTGGAAACATTATTGCAAAAGGCAGCCTGTTGGCATTACTTGTTTTTATAAAAAGTGATTTGTTACTTGTGAATGGTAAGAAGGATACTTATTTAAAATTAGGTGGTTCTCTCGCTATTAAGTTTAAAAGCACACAAAAAGGCTCCAAATGATGAAATATTTTACATTACCTTCTGAATAACATCTTGAATTGAGAAATAAATATTGCTTGTGTCAACGCACTCACATACTATAACAAAGTTAGCAGTAATGACATTATGTTTAAAAATAGGGATGTTGTCATTCCAAAAAGGGATGGTTTATAAGTAAACCATCCTCTTTCTAGATGTAAAATTTAC
This sequence comes from Anolis sagrei ordinatus, assembly GCF_025583915.1. NCBI lineage: Eukaryota > Metazoa > Chordata > Lepidosauria > Squamata > Anolidae > Anolis > Anolis sagrei. Next base: position 144,896,203 of record NW_026845477.1, on the reverse strand, counting down.
AAATTTAAAGTGTGATCCAGATGATATAGGCCTCATTGAATTTCACGTGGTAACCGTGTGACGGAGTAAGCTCATTCTGAGTGGGATCTTAGCAAAAGACAGCACGCTGCTAAAATACTGTGTTTGCAAGAATATGAATTTGGCTACTATTGCTGTACTGAAGTGGACATGCCCAAAACCGCCATGAAAACCCATGAACTAGAATAATTATTCCCTTGTTTTGGATGCTCAGCGGTTCCCATGGCTAGAACCCACAGAAAGTTTGGATGCGTGCGTTGCTCCAATTGCAATTCTTCTATAGTATCATTTGCATTGGGTAGCAAATATTCCTGTTAAGTCCAGTATACTCTTAACTTTTATATCAACTCGCATTTAAAAATTAATTGAATATGTCCCATATATCTTCCTGATTAATGCATATTTTTTTCTAGTTTATCAGTGATTGCATCGCATAATTACAGAATTATGAATAAGATGGAAAACATTGTACATATCCCATATAGTGTGTTATATGTTAATTTAATGTTTTTGTCAGGAATGCAAAAAAAGGAGATTAGCTTTTTAAAATTAAAGTTGCGATTTTTACACTGTTGTGTGTCATCAAGTTGTTTCTAACATCTAACAGCAACCTTAAGGTGAACCTCTCTCGGGGTTTTGCCTTCCTCTGAAATGGACAATATGTGACTGCTCGACGTCATGGGTTTTCCGTGGCCGAGCAGGGATCCAAACTCTAATCTCCAGAGTCGTAGTTCAGCGCTCAAACCAATACACCATCCTGTGTGTATCAAAGGGCAAGGAGGACAGAACAACAGTATAAGCCATAAAAACTAACTTTAATGAATGGGCATGCTATAAGATCTTATAGATCCATATTAATTTTTAATTGTGGTTTGAGTATCATTTTAATGCAGGCTAACATTGCCTAGGCTTGCCTTTGTACACAAACAATCCCAGCGGTTGCTGAGGGTGACACCATCATCAGGGAAATCAGTGTGTTGTTGCAGTACAAGAAATACACCCTAAAAATCCTTCTATTGTCTTCAAGGATGCTGGGCTATGAAATAGATTGTAGGGAGCAGGTGTTTCGACAGTCCTGAAGTGTGTCTAAAATAAGCATTACTATTCCTGCTGCTACTGTTCTAAGAAAAAAAAAATACAAGACTGGGAAGACACCCCCAAAACAGTTAACATGGTAGTACTGTACTATACTGTTGTTGTTTGTTGCTGTTGATAATATAAAATCGTATTTTATGAAACCATTGCTTTCGCAATACATGCATGCGATTTGACCTTAGACCAAGACGAGGTTCGTACATCTTGTTTTATTGTGTGCTCAATTTCTAATCTGGTCAGGAAAGAGATGGTTCAGCTGGTGACAGAAGAAAATTATTTGGTTTTGTTTTGTTTTACCTTCATAATACAGAGTTTGCTACTCCTCTTGTGTGTCTTTGCAAACTTAGTATTAATTAAAACAATTCTGTGCTACAATATCTTACACATAGAAAGCTGTTCAAGTATTTATAGTCACCAATCATACAATATTTTAGTTTGTTTTTTAAAAAATGCAAATGTTGTTAGATGCTTGAAGTTTCAAAGAAAAGGCATCCTTTTACAAGAAGAATCCTATGTCTATAAGAACCCGGGAAGCCGTAAATTCCCAGGTAACAAGGAAGTGACTACTTTAAATGAAGTTTAAATTTCAGTGACAGACTTCAAAAATGTTTGGGGGGGAGGGAAGGAGAAGGGCAGGAGTTCATTTCCCCTTTTATCTTCTTTATTCTCCTTTCTGGTGTTTCAGCTTACCCACTCTCTCCCGTTCCTGCCCCCCAAATATTGAAAAATAATCTCTGAGCTTTTGTGTTTGGGTGGAACTCTTCCACCTTCGCGGCCTGCCTGCACACCCACCTTTAATCTGCCTGATGGAGGGGAAGGGGTAGACTCAGGTATTACCTAACACTGCTGTGGACAGATCACCTTTGTCTGCAGTCCTCTGAGGGTTTGTCGCTAAGGTCACAGAGAGGTGTGGGGAGGCCTGTGTTTTTCCCAAGCAGACAACCTATTTCCTATGAGTGAGCAAGTGAGCAGGAAGAGGTTTGAGAACCTGTAGCATGCTTTTAATGTGGCCCAGGCTAGCTGGTACCAGGTCTGTTAGCCTGGGGTGGGGTGCGGAGAGGGGAAGTAGCCCCTCACCATTCCTTACAGAAGGAGTGATGGAGGGGGGAAAGCCTAAGCCCTTTGATTTGTGAGCATAAATCCGGGAGCTCTGATTTAAACTGCTGGAAATCTGGCAGCAAGGCCTTTAGCTGGCCCTGGGCAATAGGGAAGGGCTCGGCGTAGGTCCCACTTTTATGCCATATCCACAGAGTACCCCTCCACCCCACCCTTGCTGGAGTATTTGGCCTCTCAAAGGCTGCAGCAAGGCAAGCATGGTCAAGGCTGCAGATACTCAGAGGCTATTGAGATACAAGAATGTGTGCGTATGTGTGCCCTTACATTTCTCATCGATTTATGACATCCTATGCATTTCACTGGGTTTTCTTAGGCAAGGAATACTCAGAGATAGTTTTTCCAGTTTAAATGTACAGGGTCTTTCACTTTGGAGGGACTAAACCTCCAGTTTGCATGTAAATTCACCCTCTCTGAAGTGAACCGCTCTGTTGTCTCTGCCGTTTGGCACGGAGAGGTTCCGAGTGGTAATGTACATGGATGGATAGGATTAGAAAAGGAAGCATGCCAAGGAAATGTGCTCCTATTGTTGCCTTTATGATCTTCTCCGACACCAAATACTTGGGGATGGCGGTTAGAAAAGTGTGGGCCACATCCAGTTTCTACCCCTTAATTTTAGCTTTCTGCTTTTCTCCCCTTTCTTTCCTTCCTTTTAAAAACTACTCTTGAAATTTAACACTTCTCTTTTCTCTTCTATTTCTCTTTTTCTTGCCTTTTTGGGATTATATTCTGCATTGTTCTGCCTCATGCTATTATTCCTCTCCCCCCCTCCTTCCTTTATTTCAAATTAATTACTGGTTTTCTCCTGGAATTGCGTTTATGGATTCCATTTTGATTAAAGCATGTGACGTGAGCAATAATAACAAGACAATAAAAAGAAGGGAGTGTTGAGATGGTATATCTTGAAATATTTGCTCTTTGCTGTATGACTTTCAAAATAGTTAATGTCTTTGCAATACATTGCTTTGTAATTTTAAGGTTATAGTAGTGGTGTGTGCCATTGAAAGATTTTGGTTTAAGTGACTAGCCTCCATGTGGGATGTGAGACTAGTTAATTTAATCTGCCAGTGATGTTGTTACAGTTGGAAAGGAGTGGGAATTTTCTGGATGGAAATAGTAGACGACTGGGAGAAGGAACAAGGTACACAATGTTACCAATAACCTCAGCATAGTAAGAAAAATCCTTTCTGTAACAGACCACCTTAGAAACTTTGAGAAATAATATCTTTACGAGTGCGGGGGTGAATAGACTTCAAATAAACAATGTTGGTAGCGAGAAAAAGTAGGATAGCGATATCTTAATTCTATGCATGCTGAAGAGAAGATGTTATAATTGGAAGGAAATGTTTTCCCTTGGCCTTTTCTTTTTATACAAATAGTTGAGAGTAGAGAGAGACAACAGAAAGAGAATGAGATGGAGAGAGAAGACAGAACAGCTGCTTTTTCTGAGGCCTTGTGGGATGTCTTTGTGGGGGGGGGGGGGGGGGGGGGGGGGGGGGGAGAGTGAATAGAAAGGTGGATGCTAGGATATTTATTTGTTTAAAATATTTTGCCAGTCACCTCTTTGCCAAAATCTGCTGTCCAATAAAAATTTCATTGCGGCTGGACTTGGCTTATTCATTAGATATGAACTTGTCGATTTGGCAAATTGTTTTCAATCTCTTAACTGCACAATCTCTCTCTCTCTCTCCCTCTCTCTCTCTTTCTGTGCCACCCCCTTCCTGATTCTTTCTCCGCCAACCTCCCCCCCCCTCCACCTCCCTTTCCCTTTGATGCAGCCATTGGCTGCTCCACGATGTGTCTCCTTGCCAAATAGGTGGATCCTCCTTCTCCCCCCCCCCCTTTCACTCTCTCTTTTTTTTCTACTGGCATTGGCACAGGCAAATGGTTGGGGACTGAGCATGAAAGGAGAAAGCAAGCAAGCAAGAGAGTTTAAGAGGAAAAAGGGAAAGGAAAAAAACAGGGGGGAAACAACAACAACCAAATCCCCCATACCCCAGCAGTTGGGTTTTGCCAGCAGCCGATCACAGCTGATTCCAGAGCGGAGTCTGTCCCTTTTCCCCTAGACCTGCGATCACCCCTGTTCTCAGGCGGAGGGAACCACATCTAAGTTGCATCTTTGCGTCTTTGCCAACGCTGAACGAGCTTCTTTTCCCTCCTCTCAGCTCCCCCTCCTGATCAGTTGCTGTTGTTCCCTCCCTTGTTTTTATTTTTTTCTCTCATTGTGTATTATTATTACTGTTATTGTTATCATCATCATCATCATCATCACCACCACTACTATCATCACATTTCGTATTTATTCTTTTGTTCTTTGGTATTTTTGATCCTATTTTCTCTCTGTTGAGCCGGCGGGGGTGAGGTTGAATTATTTCTGTTCTTTGCTGATGTTTCCATTCTTAACTTGATTTTTTTCAATTTTTAATGCTTTTTTGCTCTCCTACTCTTTTTATTGAATAAGACTTGAACAATCTGGTTAAGGGTTTGCAGTGAAGAAGGGAGCCAACAATTGCTTTCCATCTAATTTAGGAAACATCCTTCTCTCTTCTGTGCACTGTGCACTTCCTTCTTACATTTTTTACTTTTCTCCTTGTTCTCACCTCCTCCCGCTTCCACCTCACAGTCCCAGTATCCCCCCCCCCCACTCCATACTCTGCAATTCTGAGCCCACAATTTCTGAATCGGGGGCTTAGCTTCGCCGGGATGAGCCAGAGCAATGGTAATTATTTCAATTTTTTCCCCTGTCTGAATGCTTTTTAATTTTATTTTTTAAAAATAAATAAAATCAGACAGACCCCTAAAATTATTTGATTATATAGAAATAATTCAAGGCGTTGTGTTTGGTGAGAGAGTGTGTAATCAGTTTTGCCTTTAATCACAGCATTGTCAAACAAACTTTTATTTTTAAGGAAAGCCAAATTTTACTTTCATGATTTTATTCTTATTTTAAAGATTTTTTATATGACATTAAAGAAATGAAATTATTCCCCAGCACCCATCCTCTACCCTTTCACGTCCCTGCTTGGCAGCCCTCTTTTGGTACATTTTATCTCACTGCTGGTTTGTTGCTGATGAAATTGTTTGTTCCTCAGTTTGCAATTGTTTTTGGCATTAGGAAAAAAATTCAGTGGTAAGAGTGATTTCCTGCTCTCCCTTTTTATTATTCTAATGAGGTTTTTTTTTTCTCATGTTTTGCACCCTTTCTTCTTGTCCCGTTCTCCTCAGGATGAATTCCACCCTTTCATTGAAGCTCTCCTTCCTCATGTCCGTGCCTTTTCCTACACATGGTTCAACCTGCAAGCTCGGAAACGAAAGTACTTTAAGAAGCATGAGAAGCGGATGTCCAAGGATGAGGAGCGCGCTGTGAAGGATGAATTATTGGGTGAAAAGCCTGAGATCAAGCAGAAATGGGCGTCCCGGCTGCTAGCCAAGCTACGCAAGGACATCCGCCCAGAATTTCGTGAGGACTTTGTCTTGACCATTACGGGCAAGAAGGCACCGTGTTGCGTCCTCTCCAACCCAGATCAGAAGGGCAAAATCCGCAGGATTGACTGCCTGAGGCAAGCTGACAAGGTTTGGAGGCTGGACCTAGTTATGGTCATCTTGTTCAAAGGGATCCCTCTTGAAAGTACTGACGGGGAGCGGCTGTACAAGTCGCCGCAGTGCTCAAACCCGGGCCTTTGTGTCCAGCCACATCACATTGGAGTCACAATTAAAGAACTGGATCTTTACTTGGCGTATTTTGTTCACACTCCTGGTAGGTCATACAAATTCCACTGCTACACTGTTGCTGCCTTTTTTTAAAAAAAATGTTGTTATATGTGTTCTTAACTTTAAAGACAGTTACTTTTTATTGAAGTTATTTGTTTTCTTTCTGTTTCTTTCCTCCAAAATTTAGCAGACTGCTAATTTTAAAACTGTATTAAGATGACCCATCCCACCCTGTCTTTGAAAAAAGTCACAGTGGGCAAATGACCTTTCATGACTACCTGTTTCTCTCCTGCCTGTGATGGCTGGGACTTCCCATGGTGAGGAAAATCCCTTTTCCTGCAAGCTGGGGAATAAGAATATGTAAATGCTCATTTACTAAAGAGAAGAAGATTGGTTTTATTAGGATTTGGAATTGGGGAGCACTTATCTCAAAGTGAGGCTTTTGTTTTCCTTGCTTGATTTGTCTCTCACTCTCCCTTTCCTAATTCCCAGTGCTGGCTTGATTTAATATATTGGTGTGCCCATGGTTTGCAAAACCACAAATATACAGAGAAGCAATCATGGACATTTTTATACAGTACACAGCAGCATTCAAGCAATAAAATTTTCCGTGTCTGCTGTCCCATGTAGAAACAAGTTTCTCAACGGAGAGGGAGCATTTTATGAGATGGTTTGGAACCGTTTGGTTTTGTTTCTGTTTTGTTTTTTCTCCACCCAAACCCTACTGTATGTGTGTGTGTGCGCACACGTGTGCACTGTGCATGCCAGCCATTATTAATTTTAAAATATACATATTTTGGCTCTTTTTTGGTTTTGTTTTGTTTCCAGTTGAAACAGAAAATGCTGGTTAATTTTTAGCCTTTGCCCAGATACACCTAATTTGTTGCAGACTTTGAGATCTGAATGGACTGGCAGGGGGGTGATTTGTGTGTTTATCTTTTGCTGTGCTGATTGAGAGAAATCTACCAATCTCTGTCCCCTCCTTCCTTTGTTGTTCCCTTATTTCTCATTCTCATGCTTTTCCTTATTTTATTGTAGTTTGTTTAGATAGTCAGAGACCCGGTCATTCAGCCTCTTTTCTAGTTGCTCTCTCCTCTTAACTGAACTTTTCCTTTCCTAACTGCACATCTCTGCTGTGTCAAATCAGGTTACCTTTGTATCATCTCCTGTATCCCAACATAGTTTTGTATTTCCTTAGTTTCAGTTTAATAATATTGTCAGGAGCCTTTTCTCCTTTTTTAGAGTATGTCCACCCAGTGTGCATGGAGCAGCCTCTGGACAATGTCAGGAGGTTCATCTCAGCGCCTGCGGATGGCATTACTGGCAGACTCATATCATCTATTCTGCACAGCTCAGGGCACTTCCCAGCGTGGCAAGTAATGAACAGTGTTCCTATTCGATACGTTATTTTCTATCGTCTTCTCCCCTCTCCCCAGTACAAATGTAATGACAAAACTAGGCCCCAATTTCTTTCCCAGAAAATTTAATACATACCTATTCTTAACCTAGAGATATCTTCTCCCTGGCATAGGATCTCTTCACATGCAAGAACATGCAAAAATAAAGCCCTTAGCCCTCTAGTTCAGATATTACCCAAACTACATTTGCATAAATATGGGTACATACAGGAAAAACTGGGTATTGACCTATCAGTTCATCCATTATCTACTTGTTAATTATTTTTTACATTGACATTCTTTCTATAATGTGCTTAAGAGGCAGCTTAGAAAATTAAATCACAAAATCATAATTTAGATTTTATATTATAACTATAATTGAACATTTTACTACATCTTAAAGTTGTAGTAAATTCTAAAGAATTATAATTTAAATCCCAAATTAACCATGTAAACTGCTATATTGATTTGTCGGATGAACTCTCTCTCTGTAAATAACACAATATAAATATGCCTAATATATATTTGTAAATAAATATAGTGGCTAAGGCAGCATTTTGTTGCTTACAAGCAAAGCAGCTGCAAAGTTAGAAATGTGTTTGATCTCTGAACAGTTTGTCATGTTTATTTTTATTTTTATATGCATGCTCTCATAGAAGCGTGCTCATATGTAGCATAGTGGGATTGTACAGGCCATATCTTTCTTGCCCCTGTTTTATAAACACCAAGGAAGCCATCTACCTAGACCTAAACCCTCCTGTAGGCCTAGGACTACCTGTGTAGGATTCCTTCACTTCCCAAATTTGTTTTCATTATGAAGGAGTTAACAATTTGTTTGTTGTTTGAGTGGAAAAAGAGCAGGAAAGAAGGGCAGGTCAAAGAGCCCACAGATGAGGGAGAAGGTCCAAAGACATACTAAATATATTGCCCAGATAATTTTTTTTGGCTCTGCTTTGTCATAATTAAAAGCAAATCACTAGTATTTTGGTGGTGAAGATGCATCATAAAAGCTATTTTTAATTATTTTAACAGAGGGTCTTGTTAAAAAAAATTCATTTGTAAGGCCCTTTTTAATTTTTGGATTTCTGTCAGTGGTTGGTTGAACTTGAGCCAGAAACATGGTTGATATGCCATGGTCTTTTTGTGTGTGAAGCATTGACTTTGTTTAATAGGCTGCAGCACTGCAAATCTGTTCCCTTGAAATTTACTAAAAACACTTCAGATATTTTGTTCAATACCAGATCTAAATGCAACAAAACAGGTGAAAAAGTGTGGTGAGAGAGAAAACTGAATTTACTCGAACGTTCCCACGAGGGCAGAACAAGAAGTGAAGCTTCTGCCAAAACCAACCGTTTGGCGAGAAGAGGTTTCAACTGGTTTTTACATTCTGCCCAAGTTTGAAAGTTCACCTTTCATGTGGGCCTTGAAAATAAAGTCCTGGTTAAATAAACCTGAATGGCACTGGGCTGCTTTGCTTGTTGCCTGTAACTTCCTGCCAAAGTTCTTCGGAGAAGACAGAAGTTGGGAATGCCGTTGTCGTAATCTGGGCAGTTGCAGATTTTGAGGTAGTACAGGGTTACATCTTCTGAGGGTAATTTTTTTCTTTGTGGTGGAATTTGTCCTCAAAAGAAATAAAATAGCATGCCAACTTTGATGCAGTTTAGACACATATTGAAAACTATTTTAATTCACCCCATTGTTTGATACTGTTACAATTTTTAGGTTCTGGCTACTGATTATGCTATATAATCGTTGATTTTAGTTATGATTTATTTTTGTATTGGCATTTTTGCTGATGTTTAGTGGCTGGATAACTTGTACTTGGTGAACAGTACAGAAATGTTTTCAAATGCATGGAAATATTTTTAAATGGTGAGTACAGCAAAGGTTAGGGACTGTTCCATCTCTTCCTTCCATTGATTCTCCTACGTGAATGATTTGCACTTGCATTAATGCAGCAGATGCGTGTATGGGAACACATGTTTGCCAAGATGGTGTGAAGTTCACCCTAAAAGGTGGCAATATTCTCTATCTAGCTATGACTTTAATGACAAGGGGGAGGGGGGGAGAGGGCGGGAATCAAATACAATGCTTTCTTGCTTTAACTGGATTCCAATATAAGCAACATCAAGAACTGCAGTGAGTAATTTTTTAAAGAATAATGTGTAGATGACAGCCTGACAAAAATGCAAACTGTCATAACTTCATCTCTAGTCTTTAGTTTGTCTCATCTCAGCTGTAAAAATAATGTTGGTTTTTATCTCGTGTGGGGATAGGATAAAAGATTTTATGCAAATCTCCCTGCATACCCACCCCTTCCCAGAGGAAACAGCAGTAGGAGTGAAGGATAATTTGAATTGAGGAAAATTGCATGGGGAACAGTTATGACTCCCTCCTATAGTGTTAGGGACACAATGTTGTTGTTCAGATCTTAAGAAGCCATGGAAAGTTCCTACCACAAACATCCTGTATACAACTAGTTTGGTCACTGGGCTGTGTACAGGCTATGGGAACAATCACCATTCCCTTTGTTGCAGGTGTACTAGGCCTGGTTTGCACACTGAATAAAGGACTTAGTAGAGATAGAGTATTCCTGGAGTCTTGGATCCCATTTGTAGTTGTTTTCCTGATTACTAATTGCTGCTACACCGTCTATGAAGTAGCACTCTTTACTAGTACTTGTAACAGTTTGCTTTTGACTGAATTAATTTAGATTCTAGAGGAAAGTTGCACTACTTAAAAAAAAGAATCACTTAAAAGTACATTTGTATTCCCACCCCTTTCTCCACTTACTATACCAAAACCTATAAAACCTCCTTAAAGATTCTGAAAGTATTCCCAGTCATAGAGGTGATTGTGTTGGTGCCCATGGTATCCACACCAGTAGATTTCACTCTCTCTTGCATTGCATTATACTGGGACAGCTTGAAAACTAGCATAATCACTTTGACCAGAGCCCTACTATTAATATCTCCCTTTCTCCTTCCTCTTCCTCTCTCTCTCACACACATGTACTGTGTGAATAACAGACTTTTAACTTGCCAAAAAGTTGTCTTTTTAGCCTTAAAGTTTAGGTAACTCAAGGGCAAATTACACGGTACTTAAAAACAAACAGCAGCTGAATGGGTCTTGGTATGTGTTTATTTGTTTTAAAATATAATTTTGATAAAAGCTAGATTTCTGTACTATAATGGACATTATGCACATTCCTCATTGCCTATTTCTTGATAGTCCCAGGACTGTATATGAACCAGGGCATCTGCCATGGTAGAGGCATTCTTTGCAAAGAGGGTAGGGCTTTTGTCTGGGTCAGGTCTGCCAATCCTTCGCATTAACACTCCCAGTCATGTCATACTATTGTTTCTGTCATACTGATGGATTCACTCATTCTCTCTTTTTTTATTATTATAATAGTTTGTCTATATTGTCAATATTGTCGCCCCTCCCTCTAAACAGTATAAGTTTCTTCTATTTCTTGTCACATTCATTGATACAATGGCATGATTCTTGAGTGCAAAATATATTTAACAGTTTTCAATGCTTGGTATGAAGAATGCACCATAAAGTGTCTATGTCCTTTACGCTATAGCAGTTGTCCCTGAGGTTCTGTTACTTAAGAATGTATTGTTTGCCTGGATTGTTTTTGTCAAGCTTCACAAATTCAGTAGAATAATAGGACTTGTTAAGGCATCATGATTAATATGTTATGGTGTAGAAAGAACTTACTTGTTTGTTTGTTTGTTTATTACTATCTTTATACCCCGCTCTTCTCACCCACTCTTCTCATGTTGCCTTGGACAGATGAGATTTTAGAAGTGACATATTGACTTTAGTGTTCCAATATTTTCAGGTTATGAGCCTTCACCTTTCCAGTTCACATATGGTAGAACAGAGACTATTGGCTATACTGTATCAGGTGTCTGATATCTGCTCTCAATAATAATTTTGTTAAAATGGAAAGCATTCTCAGTATTAAAAGGGCCTCATACTGTATTTTAGCTTTTGCAAGTAAGTCCAGCAAATTTTGAGCCAGGTCAGTATCGACCTGGTCTTTCTATGTGTAGTGTAATTCGGGATGGGATGGTATAGCTTCGTTCTGCAAGGTGTGATCTGGGTGCTCTTGGGCAGTGTTCCTGTGTCTTGTGACCAACAGCTTCCATAATATGGTTCGCAGAGAAATTTGAGAGCTCACTGTATCGAACAAGATGAGAAATGAAATTATCCAATATAATTATATAATAATTGACTCCCCTTTCAGCCAATGCAGTGTACTTTACAGTAACATAATTATTATCTGTTTTAATGACAGACTGAGCAATTTGTTCTCTCAAAGTAGTAATGAAGGGGCCAATATACTCTCAGGCCACTTGGGTTAATGTCTCTTCTTTGTCATAAGAAGAACATACTGCTTCAGTATAATAAGCTGGTTTTGGGATAGTTATCAATGAAATTTACCAAAAAATTTCTAAACAGTCAAGGGAGTGGTGTACTCCTTATATTCTCAACTGAGCCATAGGCCAGCATTGATAACCTAAAAGTCATATAACATCACTGGAGAACAGAGGAGCCAGCCTACTGTTTGGTTGAGAAACAAATTCTGGTCTAACCAATTTTCTTCTGGAAGATAAATTTTCCTAGATGGTGGGATGTTGTTGACGTATGTCTGACTGTAAACAAGTAGATAGGCACTTGAAGCAATAATAAGATGGCGAATAGCAGGCTCTTGGATTAAACTCTAGGTGGGAAGTGGGGTTCCTGAGCCAGAGGAAAAATGCAAGTCTAGAATTAGATCTCCTATAGGGTGTGGTGCCTCAGCTGAGATTTTTTTTAACAGTATCAAATAGAGAAAACTTAGGTTAATGTAATGGGAGTCATCATTTCCAACCGTGTTGCTGCCTCGTTTCCTAACCCCATAAAGCTGCTGACTATCAGTCTTCCTGATTCCTTTTGAATCACTGGGCAATGTGTTATTTAGAATGAGGAGATTGTATACCTTTAACTTAGTTCCCTGTTTTAAAACTGTTCATCCATGGTAAGCTAATTGTCAGGAGTTCCTCAGGTGAGAGAAATCACTTTCCTTTCCTACAGTAGGCAAAAGAAAAAAAAAAGATCAGCAAAATTACTTGGGCATTTTTCCCATCCCTCCTGCTCTGGGCACATTTTTCTATCTGCCCCGCCTGTTATCCCAGGTGCCAGTTTCTGAAAATGCTGCAGCTTGTATGACTTCTCCCAGGGATTTTGTTTTCTACCAGGTTGAGGCTTGTGAACTTCCATCCTGCTGGATGTGACAGGCATCAGGCGCAAGATGTCGCCACTGATGATCTCTACATATCCTGCAGGGTTGTTTAGAAAATCTGGCACTCTCCTGGCCTTTCATGATTTTCCTTCTTCTTGGCAGAGGGTTGGACTTGAAAGGCCCACGAGGTCTCTTCCAACTCTATGATTCTATGATTTTTCTTTCTTGTGCAGAAGATTGCTCTTTTTAGAGTGGCGGGTCGGGGCAAAATTCCTTGTCTACCTGAACTCTTGTTTAAGATATATGAGACCTGATTGATGTGAACCAAGGTGCTAAAGGTAGAGGGAAGAAGACACCAAGCACAGTGTTAATTCTTCTATTTCCAGGTGGCACAAAAATAACAGGAAAGCTGAATTATGATGGTATATCCATTTCCTTGCATGACCATTTCAATTCATACATACATATATACATACATATGTAACCTTTAGAAGCTATTTCTGTCTTAGCGAAGGCTTGCAACCAGAGGAAATGAAGCTCAAAACCACTTTAAATGGCATGCAAGAAGTTACTCCTTTCCGGGAGTACATAAGAAGAATGGCACTCCTCTCGTCAAGGATAATATTCTCTTTTACACAGTTATCTCCCTTAATTCCCCACTCATCCTATATCTCTATAAAACATATAAACAAGCCTAGACATTGTAGGATGGACTTTGTCGCTGATTCTCTCTTGTTAATATATTCAGTTTATCAGTTGTGTTCCAAATTGGACTGTTCCTGACACAATAGGAAATTTGGATTGAATCGACTTTCAGTGTTCCCAGCAAGTACTATGAAGTCACGCTGGATGAGTGCCAGCACTGATAAAAGTAGTGTATCTATCTCTTAGGTCCAAACTATCTGAAAGAGCTCCCTTTCCTGTTTCAGAGTTTTGTGATCTACAGGGGGAGGCTTCTCTCAGTCCCATTTCCGTCACAGGTTTGCTATGTGAGGACATGAGAGAGGGCCTTTTCAGTGGCTGTTCCCATCCTCTGGAAGTCCCTTCCATAGGAAACCAGGCTGGTTCCCTCCCTGACCTGCTTTTGCCAGCAGGCAAAGTGGTGGTTTTTTGTTTTTGTTTTTTGCTTAAGAATACTTTTAATGTAAAAGCAGGGGAGCTTTTTATTGGGATGTGTTATTTTTATTATAAACTTTTGTTTATTTTAAAAAATGATTTTATACTGATTATTTGGTGACTTTTTTTAAAACTGTAAACATTTTTAATTGACTGTTTCTGGGAATTCCACTCTGTGAAAAAGGTGGCATATCAATGACTACATACATTCAAGGTATTCAAGGATTAGTTTGTATTTCTGACATAGTGTCGGATATCAAACATAATCCATGGTGGGTTGGCTTCCTTTTATTTTCCCCACTGAACTGCACTGCAATTTAGGAGCTACTTTAGATCTATAACATCAGGCAGGGTCAAATATGAAAGGAGGGAGAAAATCTGCCATTTGGTGTTTAAACTGTCAGAGTCTGCTGCTCAGTGAGTTTTCACTTGTTTCTCCACTTAGGTGTCCGGTCTGAAAGATCCTTTCACTGGAACCAGCAGTGTCAACACAACGCCACAAAAGGCTTATTTTAGTTCTTGTTTGCTTTCATTTTCCAAGGCAGTGGCAAGAGGGTGGGATGGCTGACTGTGTATGAAGCCAGCTCAGCAGAGCCAGTGTAGCAAGAGAAGATGATGAGGCCTCCCATTTAGGAACCGAGCTTTCTCCATTCCTCCGTAGAGTGGGATTTAGCCCTTTTGTGTTAAGGAGGGGGATGTGGGGTCAGGCAGATACTGTCTCATCCACAGCTGCTTCCTCCCTGCCTCTCCAGGCCCATCCAGTGTTGACACAGGATGACTTATAAACATCCATGCAGGCTGTGTCTCATGGCCTCTGCTTTTTCCTGGTCTTGCAGGCAGGTCAAAGGGAAGAGGAAAATGGTTTTCGGAAAGGCAACAGTTATTACTGCCTTTACAGATTGTGTGGCTTAGAGGTATGTGGACGACCGCAACTTGTCTTGTTGCTCCACCTCTGTAATGTCCTCCTAGATTAGAATACATCTATCTGAAATCTGCAATTTAGAGGTTTGGAAGGAAGGGTGGGTACCTGCATGAAAGAAACCAAGCCAACAATGCAATTTGTAAAATGAGTGAGTTAATCAGATGCTTTACTACTCTGAGTGTTTCTTCGAAAATGGCAATTGTTATCATTTCGGCTTCTTACTTATTTTAGGAACCAGGGTATTGAAGAGTTCCTTCTGAAGTTAAAATCAGTTGTTTTGAAATCCATAGGAAGTGAAGACAAGACAGAAGATTGGAGGGTCTTGGACTTGATGGATTACTGGCTTTTGTCAGCCACTGAGAAAGCTATCTCATATGTTCCAGATATACCTATAGTGGTGCTGGTGTGAAGAGAGTGGCCTCCCTGGAAGACATCAAAACAGGCAATTTCTCATGGCAGAATACAATAAACACCCCATAAACACGCCCTATAGAATATATATATATATTTGCCAGACAAAATGTATAAGCATACATTCTCCCCTCTTTTTACAATATCTTAGACAAAAGAGTATGTCATATTATATATAATAACAGTAAAAGAAAAAAAATCAAAAACATCTTTAAGCATATATCTTATCATTATTTTTAAATTTCCATTATAACTTATGCTACATTTAACTCTGTCACACACCTTTTATCTAGTTATATATGTTTTATTTCTTTATAATAATTATTATACTGTTTCCCCCCTCTTCCCCTTAGTTTGTGCCTCCTTCACCAGGACCAACCAATTCATGTTGTTTCACAATTCCAAAATTAAATTGCTTCTGTTGCTGGCTTATACCCCTTTCCCTCATTAAAGATATACTCAATAAATTTTCCCCATATTTTCCAATAATCTGTTTGTTTCCATATTCCCCGTTTAATTTTAATATTGCAAGTTAGCTTATAATTAATAGCTATATTCCAAATTTCCCTATACCATTATTCTAATTGAATTTTTTTTCTTTCCAGTTTTTTGCTATTAGCAATTTACCTGCTGTTATCAAATTAGAAACCAGTTCATTCTCCTCTTGTAAGGGAATTGTACTATCATGTATAAGTAATAATGCTAATTTTTGGTATAATCTCAATCTCTATTTTTATTATTGTATAATTGTATATTGTATATAATACATAATATTGTATATAAGTATATAACATATAATATATATAATGTATATAATATATAATATATTGTATATAATATTATTGTATTATTGTATATTGTATTATAAGTATCAAAATATACTTTTCCAAAAATTTTGTATAGTTTTACATGACCACCACATATGAAAGTATGTCCCTATTTCCTGACAGCCTCTCCAACACTGATTTGAGTATTTTTTATCAATCTGATTTAATCTTATGGGAGTTAGATACCACCTCCATACTGTTTTATAGTCATTTTCCTTAATTCTTATAGACATATTTTTAGTAATCTCATATTCCATATGCTTGCCCATTCTTAATTATTCAAATCTACTTCCCATACTTCCTTCAAATAAACTTGTTCTTGTTCATTCATTAATAATAATTTATATATCACTTACTGTGCTTTTTAATGTTACATTCTCTTCTTAATCTCCCGTTGAGTTATTATCTTTTCTATTTTTGTATATTCTCTACCTCCATTATACTTTTTCCTTATGTCACTTGGCCATTTACCCAGTTGTAGATACTTGTACCAGTCTAAGCCTATTAATTCCTCTTTTATCCTTTCCATATTTACCATCTTCAGGCCCCAGTCTGGGACCTATAGAGTTTTATAGGTCATAACCAGGTAGAGATTGTTTTGTGTCTCTCACAATGAAAATTGTTGACCCATGCTTTTATCCTTCAGCTCAAAAATAGCATGTAGCAGCAAGAATGAAATTTGTCTGTTGCAGTATGTTATGTATCTTTAAAAGTATGTTACCAAAGACAAATGTTATGTGTCAAAACATGGGTGGTCTTCTGTTTCAGTGTGGTGAGAAGATATGGTAGAGACTGCAAAATATTGTGGCTAGAATAAAACTCTAGAATTTTGGTGGAAAATTTTTGTGAAATATATTTCTTTTCCTATCCATATTAAGGTTAATTGAACTGCAGCAAACTATTAACATTTGGGTATATAGATTAAACACGAAGCTCAATTTAACAACTCTTTGACCCCATGTATAGGTATTTGGATTTTTGCATCGGACATCTTGAATGAGAAAATCAGCAGGACTTGAACAGGCAGTGCCACCATTTTGTGATTTCTGCACAAAAGCAACTGTCATGGAAGCCTTGCTTCAGTAAACTCATCTTTGGATCCAAATTCCGAAAAGACTTCCCAAGTATATGAATTCTCTCTCTGCTCCCCACCCCCTTGAAATTTTGGCACTGTTACAGGAGAAAAATAAGGTTTGACTTGGCTGCTCACTTCTAGACAGCTGTTTTGCATAGAGGCTGGAAAAAACGAAATCCTCTTATGCTTGTGTTAAAATAATGCTATTTCTTCTTTTCTTTTTTTAAAACTCAAAACCTGCTTTGCATTCACCCCCATCTCCAGGAGAGGGTGATTTCTTGGACTGGAATAACTACTACCCTTGTGATAGTTTGTTTCTTTGTTTCTTTGATTGTTATGTGGAATTTTCTTCCATTCCTCTGGAGGAGACTCATAAGGATTAGAAGGATAGTTTTGAGACTTTGCAAAAAAAAAAAAAAAAAGAACTGAGTAAGTAATTGTGTACTGAGACAAAAAGGGCTTCCTAGCACTTGAAAAGCCATCCTAGAGGTATATACCACAGGTGTTTCCTGGGATTTCGTGCAATGAACCTGCAAAGTGTGAAAGAAATATGAGAGCTAAACTGGATCTTAGATGCAGACCTGCTTAAATTTTCTCTGGTGTCGTTTCCTAAATAGGGCAAGCTGCTTCTGGAGTGATGACCAGGACTGGAAAAGCTGTGGGGCTTCCAAATGTGTGTCTGGAACATGGGAAGGGAGAGTCACATGTGAAATTTTGGAGCAAGGCAGCAGTGGACGAAGGAGGTCCAAAGCACCTGCAAACACCCCACTTCTCCAGCCTTGATCACACCCTTGAAAGAAGCTGGTTTTAACAAACAGCCCTCATGGTAATACCATGCAGTTTTTGTGTAATGTTTCTTTGACAGATAATAAATGTACACTGGGCATAAGTCAGGGATCCAGGACCAATAGGAGCTCCCATGTTTGTGTTTGTTGTTTATCTAAGATTTTTGTGTGTGGGGGTGTGTGTGTCTTTTTTTCTCTTTCATGTCTTACACATTTACTGTAGCAAATATTCAGGTATCTGGAATGCTGTAAAAATGAATTTTAACTTTCATTTGATGAATTTTGCTTCAAGAACAGAATCTGTTGGCTATCAATATTTTTAAGCTATGAAGGAGTGTCTTTCCAAGTCAAACAGAGATGTGCGAAAGAGTCCATCATGCGAGTTACCAGCTCTGCAGCACTTGATGGATTAGAGCATATTCTCTCCTGCTGTCTGTAGGACAATGCGTTCTGGATTAGGGGTGGGAAAGTGATGATAGACCTTGTGGCTGGGATCTGATGACTTTGGGATTCTTCTGGTTCTGTGGTTATGCAGTTCTGCAGTCCATTTAATCATTTCCATCCATTTCTGTGAGAGACAAGAGTAGATTTTTCTCTGTTCCATAGAAGAGATTGCGGTGGTAGGAAAGACCCTCTTTGGCCCACCTAACAAAATACTATCTAGCCAAGCATGCGATACCATTTAATTATAAAGTGCTGGGATGAGAGATAAAGAAGCTGATTGTTTCAACTTGCAGCTAAGAATAATTAATAACTTAATTAGATAAAGGTTCAGTTGATGTAAACACCTTCTCAGAAAAACATCACATGTATCAAGCATCTTAAAAAACATTTGTTATTCCACTATTATTTTGGATTTGCCAGAGAAAATACATTCAGAGCTTTGAGAAATAATAACCACATTAAAACCAAGGTTAGCTATTGTTTCTAATTAATTGCTAATTCTTTAGCTCAACTTTAGATGTAGTGCTAGGAACAATAAGGACATTTTCTGTATTGTCAACTTCAGTTCTAATATTTACTTCTAAATTTAAAATCTGTAGTGTTTTTTCTAAATCGTAATATTCCAGCCACTTTTTAAAGGTCCTATTCAGACAAGCCAAAACCATGGATAATTTGAGCTTTCTTTCAATGGACCCAGAAGTCAACCTCCATAGAAACAGTACTTTATCCAAATTATTTGTAATGGACAGATATGTGTGTATATTTGTTCTGTGTTTTTGTGTTTTGTGGGAATAGAGAGTTTGTCAGATACATTTTAGTATTGGAGGAAGTGCAAACTTTCAATAAAAAATAAAGCTAGAACAGTCCACAGAATAATAGGTCATATGGTAAGTATGATTTTTTTCTACTGTAAAAAATGATCATGCATTTTTACATAGGAGAAATCCGTAGAACCACCCAAGCTTCCAAAGCAATTTAAAAAAATGCTCCAAGGTTCACAATTATAATTCATGTCACAAATAAAGCTAAATAATAATAATAATAATAATAATAATAATAATAATAATAATAATAATAATAATAAAAACCAGGGAAGCATTATCTAGAAAATTAACATTATCCGCTAAATGGACAAATACTGTGGAAATACATTAACTACAAAGCAGAAGTACAATCTTGAACTGAAATACAGCTTAAAACATTTAAATATTTTTTGATCTTGCCATGTACCAAGCATTGAGTTGAAATATAGACATACTCTGCTGTAGGTTCCTGCTATTGCACAGATCCTCTCTCTGGTATTTATGTGAGTTATTTGCTATTTCATAAAAGGGACATTATTATCTATATATAAATGGACTTGGTATTCTACCACTTTTGGTATGCACAGGGTGTCTGGAACCAAACTCCAGTGGAAAGCAAAGGCCCAAAGTATTTTCTTGGCCACGTATATCCTGGTATTTATCCCTAGAATGTGTCATTGAGGCAGTGTTGTGAAGTATGTTAGTCTGAAAGATCATGGTAGACTTGATATTGCAAAGTGATATCAGTGAGTTGGGATTTAAGACCACACCTTTGTGTGTCTACCTCTATCCATGTCATCCATGCCATACAAGGTTTATCTTTATCTTGTTTTGTAATACCCATACATTTGCCATAGATCCAGTCTTTTACAAATTGTACTGGTAGCTATTTGGCAAATTCTCCACCCTATTACTCATTATAGGTCCACATTAATAGATTTAATGATAGGAATAACCTTGGGCCCATTGTTGGGGGGGGGGGTGTATCTCAAAATGTATGTGATGAGGCATTTTTATTTGTAATCCCAAATATCCACATAGAATCATAGAATCAAAGAGTTGGAAGAGACCTCATGGGCCATCCAGTCCAAGAAGCAGTGTATATCTTGAGTTATGGGCCAGATTGTGACACAAATCCATTTGTTGAAGCCTAGAATATCTTTCTTTAGTATACACATAGTATACACTTGTTGGTGCTGCAGTGAGTGAATAAAGAAAGATATTCTAGGCTTCAACAAGTGGATTTGTGTCACAATCTGGCCCATAACTCAAGTTTCTGTCTGGTACTGTTCACCGCCCCTGTCTGTAACTGGATTGCATAAGGGAACAAAACATTAAAGATAAAATTAATTTTTTTTTCTCATGCTGCAGTCCTGATCAGCAAACTCCACAATCCCTGTTCACTTGAAAATTCACTCAATATCACTGCTGTCAGTATTCACCTGTACCAGTTTGCTGGTACTTCCTTTTCCAATTAAAAAGTCATTGTCTCAGACATGGCTTTAGTCCAATAGGCATACTGACAGTGGATAAATACATGTTTATAATATTTTCTTGAATGAAGCTGAGACTATCTGGAATGGGCTAGCTCAGATTGGAATATAAGCTTTTAATCATACATATTTCCTGAGAATGTAGCTGTGCATTAAAATTTCATGCAGGGCCCATGCCCTCCTCTCCAAGTCCTTACGAAAGATATTGTAGAAACTCCCTATGCCAGGGTTTCTCAAACTTTTTCAGACGTGGACCCCTTTTGAAGCAAAAGTTTCTCATAGTGCCCCAAATAAATGTTTATATTGTTATATTATATTATATTATATTATATTATATTATATTATATTATATTATATTATATTATATTATATTATATTATGTATGTATATCAGGCATGGGTCAGAAGAGTGGCAGATGGCCTGGCCCATTAGTAATTTACCAACAATAATTTTTTTTACTGTTATTTAATATATTATTTTAATGAAGATGCTGTTTAACCTTTCAGTGTATCTCTTTGAAGAAAATAATGTAAACATCTTGAGTTAGAAGAGCAGAGAAAAAGATCAAGGCCTTAGAAATTAGAAAATTGATGTAAATGGAAAGGCTTGGTAACAATGGTGGATTAAAATGTGATCTTGTGAGGTTTTCCCCTTTCTGCATGTTGCTGATGTAATTGGTCATGGCAATCATAAGATGATTACTTTTTGAATTTTGAAAAGAATGACAGGATGATTAATGTAATAAGGCACATTCTGACATGTGCGATGTCCCAGGCATTATCTGTAGCATTACCACGACTATAGCTCTGGAGGGGGAAGGAGGGCATTGCCCCCAAAAATAAAATTTGCTCCTGTCAATGAAATGATTCTTGAGTCCCCAAATTACTACCGAGATACATAAAATCATTCCCACCTGGAGCTCTTCTCTTTGCTGTGTTTGCCTCACCCTTTGCCTAAGCTCAAGTGAAATTTTAAGTTGCAACATTACTAGAAATCTGGAAATCAAAGGAAATAGTAATTGAGGGGTAAGAATTCTTATTTCGAACATCATCATCATTGCTTTCCTGTCTTTTTTTCTCAGTTTGGGACTCAAGGCATCTTACATCATAAAAAATGAATGCCCCTACTTCAGTGACCACACTATTTTAAAGTAGTTAGGGATGAGATGATGAAAACATCTGCTTGAAACCCTAACAGTCAATCTTTGTGGATTCTGGAATAGCAGCTGAAATCCAAACAGGTCTTCATGTGTGATGAGAGAAATCAGGCTTTGTCCTGTGGGGAACTTTTCAGGGAGTCATTTTGCCAATGCACCCTGAAGGCACCAAAATCTATCTGATTTTGGGTCAGCCTTGGTAAGGATTTGGATGGGAGACTGCCAAAGAATACAAGGTGCTGTAGGCTATATTTTAGAGGAAGGAAAATGCAAAACTATATCTTGAGTGTCCCTTGCCTAAGAAAACCCTATAGAATTTATGGGGTCGCCACAAATCAACAGATGACATCATGCATTTCCCCCTCAAATAGAACC
Source organism: Anolis sagrei ordinatus (assembly GCF_025583915.1). Classification (NCBI taxonomy): domain Eukaryota; kingdom Metazoa; phylum Chordata; class Lepidosauria; order Squamata; family Anolidae; genus Anolis; species Anolis sagrei. The sequence continues at coordinate 144,874,226 of NW_026845477.1, read as the reverse complement.
AAACTTTTGCCTCCAACCTTATACTTGGCACTAGAACATAGTACATCTCGTAGTTATGCTAAAATAGTGTGAGAATTGCTTCTTTGCTACCTGGCTTCTTACACTTTGTAAATTGAAAGAGGGTGCCAATGTACCATGAATTAGTAACACAAGGATGTGCTGTTTTGTAAAAACAAAATAGTAATTGTTGGCTAATTGGTCTAGTAGTTGCAAAGCCAGAGACATTGAATTTCAGAACATGAAGCAACTATGTAAAGTAAAGGCAGAGTGTCTGTTTCCTTTTGGGTTTTAGAAAGTAGGGAAGCCACAAATTTCCCTTTGGAGTGTTTTATTTAAAGGTTGTGTTCTGCATCTTTTCCTCTGGAAAAAGAAACAAGGATGCAAAATATCAAGCAATGGAGCTTCCTCATTATAAAGAAATCTTGTTGCCTAATAGTGTCTTTTCCAGTGTGAAGGCTCAATTCTGCATTGGGAAGGATAACTGGTCAGGGAGTGGCACAGAATCATGTGACAGCTTTCAACTATGTTGTGATGTTACTGGCGTTGAGACACAGAGGTATTTTTAACTGAGCGCTATCCCTTATTTTTTTTAGTTTATCGTTTTATCCTCTATAGAAAAACAAAATAATAAAATAAAATAATAACCTTTTTGTCAACTACGAGAGAACTCCAAATCTTCTCCTTCCCTCGGTTCTGTTTGTCCTGTGAGAAAAAGGATTCTTCTTTCTTTGAGACGTACAGTAGACTTTACAACAGTCCTTCCAGGGTCAAATTCTACTGCAAAGGAGCCACATCTGACTAGTCCAGGCTACTCCAGATTTCTGGGGCTTTGGGAAAAAATTCCATGCTGGACAGCCAAGAAGGATGAAATAGAAAAATAGTGGAGCAGGGAACTACTTTCTAGCATGGCACAATGATTGACTTTCCCCCCGTTTTTTGCTAAAAGACATTGGAAGAAATCTCTCTCAGGTGTTTTTCCATCATCTCCCATTTTGTCTTTCTCACTGTGTGTTCACCCAGTGCAACATCAGGGGCAGTATAGAAAAAACAACCCAAACAAAATGGCACCCACGCGTAAAATTATAGGAACCAACCAATAAATATTAAATAGAATTTATAAGGCTTAAGAAGTTGTAAAACACACAACATGCAGGAAATCAGAATATTTTTCATATAATAAAAGATGAAAATATTATATTGTTATCATTGAGACACAATGAATGGAAATGTAATGTAATGCAATATAATAATAATAATAATAATAATAATAATATGATATTATAATTATATATTTATACTAGCCGTCCCCTGCCATGCGTTGCTGTAGCCCAGTCTCTGTATATGTGTTTTGTGTGTGTGTGTATATGAGTGTGTGTATGTTTGTGTATATATGTGGTTTTGCGCATGCATTGTAATATAATTTTTGTTTTTTGGCTTTTTAAGTCCCTTCTGTGTTTTTCAGTGATTTTATGAGTGATAGTCACTTGTTGGCCTGATAGGAGTATTGCATCCAAATTTGGTGTCAATTCCCCCAGTGGTTTTTGAGTTATATTAATCCCACAAACAAACATTGCATTTTTATTTATATAGATTACATGTAATATTACTAATAATATTACGATATAGTGGTATGGTGCAATAAAGCAATGTTTAATGCTGATATTGTACTATGCTAATAATATAATATATTGTATGTAATATATACCTCGTAAGCCACTCTGAGTCTTGGGGTGAGAAGGGCGTCATATAAATGTCATAAATAAATGTGCAGCAAAAATCTCTTTTATTGAAAAATTGTAGAAAATTCTTTGAACGAAATATAATGTCTTTCTTTAGAGCTGCCACATTTAGCCATGATACTGTCTAACCTCCAGTAGAAGAGAAAGTGGACAACATTGCTAAAAGCATTGTCCATCCTAACAGAATCCCTCCCCCATCCCAGCTGAAAGAACTCAACACGTGGAAACATCTGATGTCATGGCAAAATTGTAAATTATCGCTAGCCACATTTTATAAGCAAGTCCTAGTGATTTCTGTGAATGCTTCTTCAAACAGAATGCCTAGGTTACTAGTCTGAGATTTTATTTATATCTTGAACTATTGATATTCTTCTTTCCATCAAAATGTCTTAAGGAAGGGCCCAGAATGCTTCATAACAGTCTAAAATAATTTAAAACAGTCTAAAAGAATTAAAAATGATGTGAAACAATTTAAAACAGTTTATACAGTGCACACCATATCAATGCTATACAACAAGGATGGGCTGCATGCAGCTCTTCAGAGGCCAAGGTGGCGCTTTGTGCCCTCTCTCTCTCTCTCTTTTTTTTTGTTCAAATTAAACTCGGATTTCAATAAATTTAATAGTGATACAGTACTGATGTGATGGCCCTCTCTCCTAAGCTGCGGGCCCCCAATGCAGTTGTGAATTACACAATGTTGTCTCCAATCACACAGAATAGCATTCACAGTGATACAAGCTTTCTGCAGCTCTGGAATAGTGTGATATATTCCTCTAATGCAGTGGTTCTCAACCTGTGGGTCCCCAGATGTTTTGGCCTTCAACTTCCAGAAATCCTAACAGCTGGTAAACTGGCTGGGATTTCCGGGAGTTGTAGGCCAAAACGCCTGGGGACCCACAGGTTGAGAACCACTGCTCTAAAGTCTGGTTTGTGCTCACTGATCAGACCATGATCCCTAGCCCCTCATTTTGTTTCCATGTCAAAATCTCTCTTTCCAACATCAAAATATAGATTTTGATACGGCACCAAAATGGGGCCAGCATCAATACCAACTGGGCTCCCTTTTGCTCTTCTATCCAGAATATTTTCCTTGGTTTCTAGTAGGAATGAATATACTATTCAAAATAGTTTTAAATAGTCAAGAATGGCTTTCTCAAGTGTTAAAGAGAATTCTGCATAAAGATAATTATAGACAGAGTCTTCATTGTTCAAGACTGACTCTGTGTGAAAGGTGCATGGGAGTTTTGCACAACAAATGTGTGAGGAAAAATAGCTTTCCCCCCAGAAAAAGCTATTATTATCTATATGGGAAACCTATCTTCTGGGCAAAAATATTTTTTGCTTCCAGAAACTAATATTTTTGTATACATTTTTGTTGAGAATACTTCTTAATCTGTTTGTGAATAGTATTTGTACACTGCCCATTTTCTCACAGTGAAGAGAAAAAAGTAATATCACTTGTTCAATACCTGTGAGGATCAAAATCGTGAAGATTTACATTTTTGATTCCTAAATTGTGCAAATAAAAATCATTCTAATCAAGTAAGACTTGATTAGAACCTAAGAGCAAAGAGCTGTGTTTTGAACCAGAAATAGCGTGTAATGCAATAATGTAATAAAATATACTACTACTACTAATAATATGATACTATAATTATATATTTTATATTAAATGTAATATTACCAATAATATTACAGGATAATTTTATAGTACAATGTAATATATAATATTAATATTGTGCAATGATAATAATATAATATATTTACTTTTTACTTGTAAGCCGCTCTGAGTCCCCTTTGGGGTGAGAAGGGTGGCATATAAATGTCATAAATAAATAAATACATAAAAATCTACACTGAAAAATCTAATACAGTTTAATTCCACTTTAACTCCATAGATCAATCCTCTGGACACATGGGAGTTGCAGTTTTACAAAGCCTTCAGCCATCTCTGCCAAAGAGTGCTAGATCCTTACCAAACTACAACTCTCAGGATTCCATAGCATTGAGCCAGGGCAGTTAAAGTCGTGGCAAACTGCATTAATTCTACAATGTAGGTGCTCAGTGAAGGAGGGAATTGAGAGTATTTGAAAGAAGAGACCTGCAGTAGGAAGGATTAGACTAATGTTTATGTTGGTCTAATCATAATCGCTGATCGAGGTCATAGACTATATATATGTATGTATCATTTGCATCAGTGATAGTTTGCCTTATACAGCATGGGATGAATGTGTATTATAGACTTGGAAGAGGCCTCCAAGTTCATGTGGTCCAGTGTATCCAGTCTTTTCTAAAAGTTTATCAGATTTGGGGCAGGGAAAAATGTGGTCTAGGGAAAGACCCTTGGAGCAATCTGGTCTGCGAGAGCTGTATAGTGCCTGCTGTCAGTCACCTCTGCCACTTGTGGCCACAGCTGATGGAGACTGCAATGTTGTTTTTTTCAGATTAGCACTTGCTATCTGATCAGGGAGATCTGAATGTTAAAAAAGCAATCGGGGAGATGCTTGTAATGAGAAGTGCAGGAGAGTTGCATGTCACTGGTGTTGCTATAGCATGCAGTTTTAATACACGACAATATTTTCTTAATTGCTTGTATTTTAAAAATGAACTGTGCAGTTTTATGTGGCTTCTCCCAAGAGATCCTTCAAACAGAAGGGCAGATAAGCATTTTAAAATCATAAAAGGATATTGTATTGGTCTTGCTTGTGGGTATTTCTGGTCAAGTTCACTTGCCAAGGCACGTTCAGCAAGGGTGGGGCTCCTCTTTTGGTTTCCAGGCCACATTCAGTTCTGCAGAAGCTCTCATAGGCTACATTCCAGGTCTGGGCTTGATCAAAGGCAGAAGGGTGAGATCCCAAATGCCAGCATGTTTTAGCTCAAAGCGGTTGCTGCAAGGGACTAGGGCAAGGACTAAGTATCTCAGCCTCAAGAATGGAAAAAGTTGAGAAACAATATCACTTTTTTGTGGCTATTTTGAGAAGGCTTAAAGACAGAAATGAGGTACCGTATATACTCGAGTATAAGCCGACCCAAATATAAGCCAAGGCACCTAATTTTACCACAAAAAAATGGGAAAACTTGTTGACTCAAGTCAGGCCCGTAGCCAGGATTTTGATTCGGGGGGGGGGGGGGGGGGGGGGGGCTGAGTCTGAGTGAAAGAGGGTCTACCCTAGCAAACCTTTTGTATCGTTACCCCAATACCCCCATGCATATGAGATATATTGAGCATGGTGATCAGATCATGATATGAATAAACATAACAGTATAAATAATGTACCAGTAAGGCCTTTTCGCGGACCACCCTGAGAATTTCCCGGGCTGTCAGTCAGTTATTGACTTTTTTGAATCTCCTTTATTTGGACAGTTTTTAGTTCATATTCTCAACTTTTCTCCTTTGACCAAAATGTTATTCTGTGTAGTTTCTGCACAATCCTTCACATTTTTAAAATGGGCGCTTTATTTTGTGAACAATTTGTTTTTTGAAAATCCTATCAATCTCAAAATGTGAGAGCTGTTGAGTGTGCACTACACATTTTCTCACAAGAAGCCCCAGGAGATGCAAAAATGTTGCTTTTGTTGAGACTGTCAGTGCATCAGCATTTCTTCCCATCTGTACTAGAGCTGTTTATAGCCAATTGCTATGAATTCTGATTGAGACAAAGATATTTTGTTGTTATATTCTCAAATTACATAGGCCTGTGAGTTTTTTTAAAAAACACACTTTTTTCAGTGTTTTAAGAGTATTTTGGGGTGAATTTAAAAAAATAATAATAAAAGATTGCATCACAACTGGTTCTTTCAAAATCCAATATTTTTATCAATTCAGTTGTTAGTTTTGATTGTGGATGCTGTTGTTTGAGTGTGATTTCCTTTAATGCTTTTGTGTGTGTGTGTGTGTGTTTTTGTTAGTTGAAGTGTTTTGGAAGTTTTTCTAGACTTCAACCATTTTCTTACTGTTTTTACTTACTAAAGAATTCTTACTTAGTTAAATATAACAAAATAAACATATTAAAGCATATTATGAAAAGAACTGTACATGATGAAACAGCTGAGGTCAATTTTGGATTTAGAATGTTGAATTCCTTTAAAACTAGTGTACATTTATGACCTTCAGTATTGCAATATCATGTGTTGTCGAAGGCTTTCGTGGCCAGAATCACTGGGTTGCTGTAAGTTTTTCGGGCTGTATGGTTATGTTCCAGAAGCATTCTCTCCTGATTTTTCACCTGCATCTGTGCATCTATGGCAGGCATCCTCACAACCTCTGAGGAAGCCTACCATAGATGCAGGTGAAACGTCAGGAGAGAATGCTTCTGGAACATGGCCATACAGCCTTAAAAACTTACAGCAACCCATTGCAGCATTACTTTTTATTCAATTATATGTTTTTATTTCCAATAAGCAATACTAGCATTATAAAGATAAATACATATCTTAGATGTAGAACTATATAAAGTAGATAGTATTATAGTAGTGGCACACAGTAATAGTGCTTCATGGATGGATGCATGTCACATATCTTTTTATTCCTATATTTCACATGGTAGGAGACTGAAATCAAGAGAATGGTTTTCTAAGGCAGTAGAGTTTTCTCTGTAAAGGTTATGGGCTTCTTCCTGTTTCTAATGAAAAGTATGAATCCCCACCCCCTAGAAAGAAAGAAAGAAAGAAAGAAAGAAAGAAAGAAAGAAAGAAACACACACACACATATACATACACATATACACACACAGTCAACATTTTCTTTAAATGTATTGTATTGTATTAGAACTGGATTTTCTTTATATAGACTAATCTTTCAAGAACAAAAATGAACACTTAAAAAAAAAACCCTAATATTAAAATTTACTGTGACAGGAAGAATTAAAGCAATAGTAAAGAAAAGTGCCCCAGGGGTGGGGGTTCAGCCAGTTTGCAGACCTCTGAATCTCATGAATTCCAGATTAGGGACTCCTGGCTTAAGTAGAGATAGTACATTCATAGCAATGGCACTTCCAGAGTTGGGGCAGAGTGGCATACAGTCATTGTGTGGTGTGGTGTAATATAGTATAATGATCAGTGTTATATTCTAACATCCAGCATAATTTATTTCCCAAGTAAGCATGCATGAAGTTGCAATTTGACAGGACAGTCTGATGCCTTTTCGCTGAAGTAAATCCACTGACTTCCAGGGCTCTTACTCTCAGGTAAGTGTGTATAGTATCAAACATATGTGAGCAAATTGAAAAGACAGGCCTGCTGCTTGTATCATATTTATTTTCTTTCTGTGTCCAGTGGCTTTTTATACTGTTTCTGATCTGCTCTGGAAATTGTCTTGATCCTGCAGGATTTTGGGGTGGGGAAAAGTGAGATTTATCATTTTCCCATTCTATTGACTAAAATTTATTCATTTTCAATATTGAAGCCCTCCTTTTTCTCAGAATGGTATCCAAGAAGGTGTACAACATTTTAAAAGTGCAATAACATTTTTTGAGAATGAACTCATTATATTCCCTTGAAGCATCCATTGGCAAAGGAGGCACTAGTTGCAATGACATGTGAAGGGGTTACAGTTGGTCATTGTGCAGCAAGATCTTTCAGGTGCAATGGTATGATTCCTACTAACATTTCCTCAGTGGTTTTAAGCACATTCATTAACATAATAAGAATGCTTTAATTCAGTTATGTTCTTGTTCTCCCACTTCCCTGTTTTATTGACTCCCTCTATTTGTACCTGTTTTATTCATGTTAGATCAGCATAATATCTTAGTGTGCCTTAATAATGCCATTTTTCTTTCTGAGTCCCATTATGCCTGCACCATCACTTAGGAGAGTATACAAGTGGCTCAGAAGTATTTGAAGTGCATTTTAGGAATGCATATTGGCTCACTCAGCGCGATGCAGCAAGGAGCCACGCTTGCTGCATGCCTGCATACCGTGAGCCAGATGAAGAACCATTATTGCAAATGAGCACTGAGCTGTGCATTTAGTTCCTTCTGATATGATCTGGAGCACTGTGGCTGGAGTCTTCTTTGAAAATTGGCAGTAGTAAGAAAAAGGAGTTTGTGAGAGTGTGTGGAGGTTAAAGTTACCGTAGTTCTCCCCTGTTCATTATTTCATATGATTCTTTCTCTATTAACAGAAATAATCGCCAAATGCATATTATGCATAAGAACCGATGGTAACCCAAAGACCATATACCCAAGATTAGGGACAGAATTGGAATAATCCTAGGGCCTGATCAGGAGGATTTTGACATTTTTCTTTAGAGCTGGTATTTCTTCTGCACCTTTGTTCCATTTTGGAAGGGACAGTTCTGCTGCTGATTATTATTTTATGTATTACCTCCCCTTTTGGTTCGAGGCAGGGTACAACATAACAACAACAACAACAACTTTTTTTTATACCCCACCTCCATCTCCCCAAAGGGACTTGGGGCAGCTTATATATGGCACAAAGTGCCCAAAACAAAGCATAAAATAAACACACAGTACAATACAAAAATAAAACCAATAGCATATAAAACAATAATTTAAACTCAGAACACCACCCAATAATCTATGGTTAGAACTATAACCTATGGTGAGAACTGTCGTAAAACATGGCCAACTGTAAACAGGAACAAGGGAATGGGATACTGCAAGTTGTAGCTAAGGAACATTAATTGCGGAGCATTGGGGATAGACATTCTCAAAGTCTTGTCTAAACATCCAAGTCTTCAATTCTCTCTGGAAGAAGGACAGTGTGGGGGTCTGTCTAATCTTCCTGGGGATGGTGTTCCAAAGCCGGGGGGGGGGGCACCACTCAAAGGCTCTCTCTCTCGTCACCACCAACTGCGCTTCTGATGGTGGGGGGACCAAAAGGAGGCCCTCCCTGGTAAATCTTAACACTCGCAAAGGTACATGGGCGGCGGGAATGAAGCCATGAAGATAGGCAGGGCTTGAACTGTTTAGCGTTTTGTAGGTGATAACTTCTACCAGTGGAGCTATTTTAATATGACCATCGTCTGCTCCCTATAATTAGATCCAGTTAGCAACCTGGCTGCCCAGTTAGCAACATAGTCAAATACATATGCACAATCATATATTAAAACATAGTTAAAATGCAAGCATAAAAGTATATATTAAGATCAACTTATTAAAATATATGAGATAAAAGTTAAAACACAATAAACATAGAATGTGGTTTAAAAGTCATAGTTAAAATTGACTGGGTAGGCTTGCCGAAAGAGATAGGTTTTCAGTTGTGTTTGAAATGCTGACAGCTCATTTAGCTGTCAGAGCTCTTCAGGCAGGACATTGGAAAGCCATTGAAGAGGACCTCTGGGTGATGGTCGCCAGTTGGGTTCTGGCTGGTTGGAGTAGCTGCCTGCCAGAGGACCTCAGTGCCCAAGGGGCAGATTATAGGACAGAAGGCAATCTTGTAACTAGTCCCTGTAACTAGTCTAGTTGTCATGTTTTGAACTAATTGTAGTTTCCAAACTCGGTACATAGGTAGTCCAATGTAAAGGCCATTGCAGAAATCTCCCCTTGAGGTTACCAGCGCAAGCACTACCATCTTTAGGTCCTCCAGTTATAGGAAGGGTTGCATCCCATTTTTAAGCTGCTATTACAATGTTTCAGTTTCATTCTCCGTTTCCCTCTTTCTCTGGGTCTCTTGCAGCATAAATAAATCCTGTGAGTAATATATACAAAATAAATAACATTGCAACGTGAGTTCAAAGTGCAAAAGTAGTTTGTATTTCCTTAATTAAGTGCATAGAGATCAGGGTGGGGGTGGGGTGGGGGTTCCTCAAGCTAAAGCAGACTGCGGTAGTCTTTTTCCTCATTGAACATGCTTGCCATTTTGACCACACTCTGATATTGCTTGGTCACACATATCCCAGGTTTCATCTGTAAACTGCTGGAAAGTATGTGAGTCTTCTTTTTTCATTGGGTAAACATTTAGACAATTCTTAATGTACTCCTAAATCACCCCTTTTTGCCATATATAGCTCCCATTCCCTGTATATATAACAAGATTTGAATGGCAACTTACACTGATTCTGGGCCAAAAGTTATTCCTAATGTTCAGGGGGAATTCTCTTTTTTCTATATGGATCAGCCCCCTCCCTACTGGCTGTGGGACCAAGCCTTTGGGGCAGTGCAATGAGGCAATAATAGGAAACCTACTCAGCTGACCAGAGCCACCATGGTGTCTTGAGATGGTTTTAAACAGCTGATTTTAAAGTAGATATAAGTGATTTTAATGTTTGTGTATATTTATAGTTATTTATATCCTGGCATGGAATGCTTGCCATATACATTGAGTCCCCTTTAGGGTGAGAAGGGCAGAATATAAATGTTACAAACAAACAAACAAATTGAATCCATTGCTCTGTGTCCCAGGCTCCAGAGCAGCAGAAAACAAACCTGACTCCTACTCAATGTGATATCCTTTCCAATATTTACACATGGCTATCATACCTCTTCTCAGCCTTCTTTCCTCCAAGCCATATATGCCTAAGTCATCAGGATTTGAAGAGCATGAATCCGTGATTTGGAGCAGGAAATGGTGTCGGTGAAAGGATCACCAACTTCCTATCCCCCACTGCTTCTCCAATCCTGACAGTCCCATCAGAAGTGGCTGTTTTAAAAGATAGGTTGTTTTGTTTCCATGTTTCTGTGATGAAATATCTGATCTGGATTGTAAGCTTTCTTTAGGCTTTTCTTCTGTCTTTCTTGAGTGTGCGTATAGTCTTCTGCACTTGGTAAGGTGACAGCTTTCCTCCCAAGGATTTCTCTGGCTGTTAGCAGGTGTTCATTGCAGATCTTTAATGGCAGTTCCCTTTCTAAGGGTTTGTTGGCTGCTAGTTGAGGTGTGAGGCGAAGAGGGAGCCCCAGGAGAGTGCATAGGCGAGCAGCTGCCCCTTCCCCCCTCCCCACACACACCTGATGCACTGTCTGCTGTCGGTGTGAGTCTGTAATGTGATGGGCAATGCTTCATCAGAGTTCCTGTGGGAAACCAGGAGGCCTCCTTCATTGCACCACACAATCGAATGGCTGCTGTGGGATCTAGGCAGGGTGTGGGGCAATCAGGCTTTCTGCTGCCTTTACTCATAAAACATTGGAAGGGAAGTGAACAGAAGGGATTCCCTTGTTCACATGAGCTTCTCTGGGGCACTTTGACAATTTCTGTTGCGTTTTAGCACTGTGTCACTTGATTTGATTTTCCCTCCCCCACTTGCTTACCTCCTCCAAGCATTTGGACTGGGAAAAGCTTGTAAATAAATCATCAAACCATATGTAGGTGATAACTGTGTAGAGAGACTTAGAAGTCTGGTATCTGGTATTTTGTGGTTAATTTCTAGGATGTGCTAGGATTTTTTAGTCATCCTCTTCAATTTTGGGGGTGACTTTTTATTTTGCCCACAAGCAGAACTACAGAGTACAGAGGATACCACCTGGATACCAGAAGAAGCCATGCAGTTATTTCTCCATGTGTAAGAGGAATAAAATATCTGGAGAAATTTAGGTGGGAAGAGCCTGGAATAGTTTGTCAATTTGGGCTGCAACTTTAAAGATTATCCTGGCTGAGGATTCTTGGCTGTGTTGTCCAAAAAAACAAAACAAAACAACTTGCCCAAAACTTCATCTACATGGTCCCACTGTTCTTCATTGGTATGGTAGCTCGAGGGGAGCTCCTCTGAGACTGCTCCCAGCTATGGGACTCTCTGGGAAGGGAGGCTCATTTAGTCCCTCCCTGCTCTCTTCCGCCAGACATTCCTATTTGAACAGGCCTTCAGCTTTTAAACCTATTGGGGTAGCACAACATGTAAATTTTATGTGCTTTTAATTGTTTTAAAGAAATGTTTAAGATGATTATATTGAATGCACTTTGAGTCCCAAATAGGAGAAACACAAGGTATAAATCTGGTGTCGTCAGCATATTTCTCTCTCCTCCTCACTTTCCTTGTTTTTGTTCTGTGGTTGACTATATTTAGTGAGCTCTTGCAACCTTCCTTATGTTGGCTCCCATCTTTATAACTCTGAAGTTAGCAGTATCTTTTTTGACATGTGGTAGAACTGCGCAGCATACTCCAAATGAGACCTCTGGAGCAGCGAGTGGGGCATAGTACAACTATGGTGCTGAGGAAATTAATCAAGCTGAAATGACAGCAATTGTTAGCCCTGTTAACACAATATATCAGAGCAGAGATGTGAAGGCCTGGGGAAGAAAGGGAACATTTGAATAAGTTTTTTAGTGTTATTTCTTAAACCTCATTGGATTATGGAACATTTGCTTTCAGGATGTTAAATAAAGAATTGGAATGCAAAGCATTAGTATATTTATCCCTTGCATGTTATATCCAAAAGCTATGCACTGGATAACTACTCAAAATGAGTGTCTGTGGACTGTTCACATCCTGTGACAGCTCACAATCTGTGGGATGCTTCCAAGAGTGGAGGGGGGGGGCATTTGTAGCCAGTGGGTACAAATATGGCACCAATTGCTGTCACATAAAGAACAAAAAATGCTGGTGCCTCGCGTAGTATAGTGAGAGGGATACTGATGTACACTATCAGATACTCCAGATTACTTTTTCTGGTCTTCATTTCTCAGTTCCTTTTATGGGAATGCATATTTCATATCTAGCAGAAACTATGAAAGTCTAAAGGGGAAAAATACAGGCATACTTCAATTAACAAAGCTTCTGAGAAAGAAGTCTCTTTTTAAAAAGGTTTTTTTAATGCCTGCCCAGCCCTGCTTCTTCCCCATCATTTGTCCACCTGGAAGTTTGTTGTTGTTGTTGTTGTTGTTTTACAACATAAATGCTGGAAAGATAATGAAATTCAAAGTTTAAATTATCACCTTTAAAGCCCTACATGGTTCAGGCCCCGCCTATCTTCATGCCCGCATCTTCCCCTATGAACCGGGGAGGTCCTCCTCTCGCTTCCACTACTGTCACAAACATAGCTGGTAGGGACAAGGGAGAGGGCCTTCTCGGTAGTGCCCCCCGACTTTGAGACACCCTCCCAAGGGAGATTAAGTAAACCCCCTCTCTGTCCTACTTTGGCAGTGATCTGAAAACGTGGATGTTTCAGCAAGCATTTGGTAGTGACTAGTCCCTAGTTATAAATCCCCAGTCCCTTGGTCACCAGCTAATACTCTGTTCTCTACACTCCATCCAATTCTCTGGACCTATGGTATGTTGTTTTGCACTATCCCATGCCCGGCCCTTTTTATAACATGGTCATGCCCATTTTAGTATCTCTGGTTATTGGGCCTTGTTGAGCATTGTTTTCATAGAGTTCAACACTGCTGTTTTCTCCTCTTATGTTTTATTTAAATGTGTTTTTATCTGGATTGTTATATTTCATTATGTTCTTACCTTAATTGTGTTTTTTGTTTTAATGAATTGTTTTGCTTTTGTGGACATTTTGTATCATATGTAAGCCATTCCGAGTCCCTTTGGGGAGATGGTGGTGGGGTATAAGAATAAAATAGTAGTAGTTATTATTATTATTATTATTATTATTATTATTATTATTATTATTATTAGGGCTGGAAAAACAAATGGTGCCAGCAGTGTATCTGCAAGAAACCGTGCCATAAACTTTGAACTGGGAACAAAGGGGAGTCTTCTCTAGCTGTGTGTGTTGGTCTGCAGCAGGCAAGGCAAACAGCAGCTGCCTCCAGAAGTACATGTGAAAGAGGAGAACAGGAAAAGCTTCCTCACCAGTTATTTCCAACACATTAAAAAGAAGGATAGATTTCCAAATTTGGCTACCAAAATGCAAATCTTAAGAGTTAGCAGCAATTTTTGTGATTGTAGATACAGTTAACCAACAAAAATACTTGCTTGTTCCCTATGAGTATAGCTTGGCTCATGCTCACCTTCTTTCCAATGGACCTGTATATTTCTTTGAGGTCACACAAAAGAATGTATCACTGCGAACCAGCTCAGAAACTGAGTATTTTCAGACAATGTGGTTTTGTCATTTATTCTCGCTGTAGCACTTTAACAATTGTTTCCAGACAGTCTTTTGTCCATAATACAGCTGTTGTTACACGAACAATGGTAACACATTAAAATCAATTTGGGGTTCAAAATAATGTTAAAACATTTGAAAATATTGAAATATATATAAAAAATAGATCATTACTTTATCTGATTTTAGGGCATAGTAACCCCAATGAACTTTTAAAAAATTACAATTAAAAATGTATTTCTGATTTCCCCCAAACCCTGGACTCAGAAAACTGAAAATGCTGTATACAGTATGGCCTATTTTTAAAGGATAGATTAGGCCTTGGAAAACTTCATATTCAAGTCTTTCCTGAACTACGAGATTCACTTTGAGCCAGTCATTAGTGCTCTCTTAGAGGGTTTTTCGGTGGGTAAAAATGGGGAAGCAGGAGAGCCATACGTGCTACCATGACCTCATAGGAGGAAAGGTGGCATATAATTGCAATGAATACATTAATAGAACAAGGCGGGGACTTCCTTATATAACCTTGTACATTATTTGTGGTGAAATTTAATTTCAGCAACTGCGCTCTCTAGGAATCTGAAATTTGCAAGGAACTGTAGCATTGAAACACTGTTAATGCAATTTTAGGTGCTCCAGTGTGTGTTAAGTGCTAGGAATAAAAACTAATTATTAACTATAATAGGTCAATGAGGAGGGGAGCAACAATAAATGGTTTCCCTACCAGCATTCCCTGTCTGTGTGCCTGTGGATGCATTAAAAAAACAACCCTGAATGGACCACCCAGACCGATTTAAAACAAGATTTTAAATCTTCCTGATTTAAAGCAAAATTGAAGGGGGGGGGGGGTTCTGTGGATTAGAAAAATTGGATTTGCCATGATATCACACAGCCAATAGTAAATCCTGCATATGAAATCCATAGTTAAGACAGCGCAGAGCCCCAGTCCTGTGCAAATAATAAAAAGCAGATAATGTAAATAGTTATTTTTTTTCCCTTGATGTGCTTTCATTTTCAAAGCTGTATCTTGGTAACTCAAAAAAAGCAGTTTAAGTATATGCTAGCAAATGGGTGTCATGCCACATTCAAGTTAACCCTGGCCTATCCTGCTTTGTGCTTTGTTTAATCCATATTCGAGCCCATTTTCTGTGCTGAGTGGCCACTCTCTTGTGCTCAGGATCTCCTTGTTCTCTTCATATTTTTGCATCTATAGAAACAGAATATTACAGAAGGGAAATTCCTTTAAATTGCAGCTTGCCATAAGGGCATACATTAATGACTATGCAGAAGCATGAACCCTGGAATAGAAAGTTGGGAAGTGGGAAGGGACAGTCCAAAAGAATAAACTGGGCTGATTGATACTCCCTTGAAAGGATAATACTGAATGAGCCATCAATATTAGTTTAGTTTTCTTAGGAATTATCTATAGGAAATGTTCTCAATCATCAACCACACACCCCAAAATATCAGGTCAGCGATTGTGGTTGAACCTTTTAAAAAATAAGAAATACTGTGTGCCATCTATCCTATGCAGATTTAGTTGGGAGTGACATTTGAAAGGAACTTCTAAGTAGCCAAAGTGCTGTAAGAATATTAATATTTAATAATGAATGGATGGGAGAAATAATTAAGGGTTTCCTACATCTATTTTTTTTACCTACAAGCATGGTAGAATCATAGAGTTGGAAGACACCTTGTTGGTCGTCCAGTCCCACCCCCTGCCAACATGTTTTTGCATTTTCTTTTGAAAATTTTATCTTCTAACATTTCTCTTCTAACGTAACTTCACAGACTTTTCTTTTCAAGTACTGTAGAGGAGAGGCAGATAGAATCAAAGAGTTGGAAGAGACCTCATGGGCCATCCAGTCCAACCCCCTGCCAAGAAGCAGGAATATTGCATTCAAATCACCCCTGACAGATGGCCATCCAGCCTCTGTTTAAAAGCTTCCAAAGAAGGATCCTCCACCACACTCCGGGGCAGAGAGTTCCACTGCTGAACGGCTCTCACAGTCAGGAAGTTCTTCCTCATGTTCAGATGGAATCTCCTTTCTTGTAGTTTGAAGCTATTGTTGGTAGGGGACAACTTTGCATTCAACTATTTTTTTGACATTTCTTTCATGGCAGTCCAGTTGTTTCCTGCTTTAGTTACTTGTGCTATTTGTGTTTTCACATCATTTTTTTTTGGAAAAATGTACAAGCAAGCAGGCAAAATTAGTTACAACCTGCCTGCTGCTGTTGAACACCCCTTCCATACATCCAGTTTCGTGATCTCTGTATGCAAGACACATATCAATATAATTGTGCAGGTACAGCTGTACCAGGAGCTCCAATTTTGTTTGCTTTGCATTGAATGTTTGTTAGTCCTAAGTTTCAGGGGCTCTGCAGATAGGTGGCTTCTTTTGGCTGCAATCATAGGGCAAGCCACCTGTCAATTATAGTTAGGTTCCCTGGTCCCCCCCCCCCACCCCTTTGGGGGGAATAGGAGCCAGTTTGGGTTCAGTCCACACAGAGAAGCTTTCCATGCAGGACATAATACCAAGAGCTCCTGTAGAAAGCTTCGTCTTCTACAGCTTGGCCGGGGTTATACAGCCCACAGCTTGGCCGAGGATCATACAGCCTTACAGCTCCTTTGCTGAGGGACTTCAGTCAGCCATCACTGAAACCTGAACTCCTTTTTCCCTGGAAGTCTACAAAGCTCTGCTTGGTAAGGGTCACTCGCGGAAGCCAGAAGCAGTTGGTATTGGGTGTAGGGGCTCCACGCCATCAGAGGCAAAGACAGACTGCCCAGATTAGAAGTTAAGGATTTCCCCATTAGTTACAGTTATGAAGATAGTGCCTGTTCCCTGTGGACAAGATTGAAAGAGAGCCAATAGACTGTTAAGAAAGCCTTAAAGTACCTGTTTGTTTTCATTAATAAAGAACTTTGTTGAACCTTTAAGCAATCTAAAGACTCTGTTTTAAGGAAATCCAAGGGCCTTTAATCTGAGGCAGCCCCGGCGTCCCGTTGGGCACACAGAATTTATGTCCTGTCTACAGTCTTATGCACAGGCCCAGCGTGCGACACCACAATAATGAAGTCCTACTCAATTGTTTGTTTGTCTGAGAACAAACCACTTTGGGAAGAAGGTTGGGACTGGAGAAGTTAAATTCTTCTCCCGACCCATTGCTTCTTGCCTTCAGAGCACTCCTCAAACAGCGTTCTCCCTTTCTCTCCAGGATTTCCAATACATGTCTGAGTTAACCCTAGTGTTGGGCCAGCATTGCTGCCTCCATGCCATACACTAGGTGTGTCTTTTGTCATCTTTCTCTTCACTTATTTTAATGGCTTTTTTCGTAAACCCACTGAGACTATAATCTACCTGTTAAATAGCACACTGTGGCAAAGTAATTACAAGGTATTGTTATTCTGAAGACCCGTGGGGCTGGCTGCATGAAAAGGAGTGAGGTGCCGAAAGAAACCACCAGTCAAACTGAAAGTGGTTATTATGAGTCTTGTGTTTCGATGTGGCTGAGGGACGGTGTTCGGCTTCATAAGCAACGTGGCGATTAAAATGTAGAGCCAGCAGTTTCCAGCCAAAGCCCATTTCCTCTTTGTACCGTCCTCAAAATTTACTATGTAAGATTTTTTTTGGGGGGGGGGGGGCAACAATAATCTGAATTCAGATTATTCATATTTAGTGCTTGCTTATCCATTAAAATCATTGTGCTTATTCTTAAGCATGGTTAAGTCTCTGTCCACTTCCATGGGCAAGATTCAAAATTAATTCTGCTTGGAAGAAGAGTTGCTAGTGTCAACTGAATAATGATGATGATGATGATGATGATGATGATGATGATGATGATGATGATAATAATAAATTATTTACACCTCGCCAGCATCTCCCCCAACGGGGACTTGGGGCAGCTTACATGAGGCCAAGCCCGAACAACTGATTACAATAAAATAAGATACAAATAATCAAATAAGATACAACTGAAGTTCTGTTGGATTTAGTCCAATAAATTTATAAGGGCACAATTCTGGCTGATACAAAAATCTAAATGCTCTGCCCATAATCCTTGGTCCAAGTACACCACTAGTCCTAACTCCACTGCAGTTTGCCATTTATTTTTTATTTATTTTTCAGTAAAAGCACGCATTTGCACGAGTATTTGTTTATGCTTTCTTCTCCCAATTCTTCTTTTATTCATTTTATATTTTTGCAAATAGAGATAATATACAATTAATAAAAAGAGGAAAACAAATTTACTGTATGCCCCAGCGGTGCAGTGGGTTAAAGCACTGAGCTGCTGAACTTGTTGACTGAAAGGTCGCAGGTTCAAATCCGGGGAGCAGTGTGAGCACCCGCTGTTAGCCCCAGCTTCTGCCAACCTAGCAGTTCGAAAACATGCAAATGTGAGTAGATCAATAGGTACCGCTCTGGCAGGGAGGTAACAGCACTCCTTGCAGTCATGCTGGCAACATGACCTTGGAGGTGTCTATGGACAACGCCGGCTCTTCGGCTTAGAAATGGAGATGAGCACCATACCCTAGAATCAGACACGACTGGACTTAATGTCAGGGGAAAACCTTTACCTTTACCTATGAAATTCAGAGAAATATGTACATTGAACAATAGCTTTGAAATCTGCATATTTGTTTGGGAAGTATGCATAAGGTTGGCTTGTATTCAGGCAGAAACAAAGTTACTTCTTCTGCCTTTCCTATTAACTCTCTCCGATGCTGGGAGAAGGGTGGAAAAGCATGAATGGGAAATCCCAGTAATACAAGCTACTCTTCCTATCTGCTTCTTCTTGACCCATGTGCAAAAAATCAAAAACCAATCTGGGGAGGGAAAGGATGCAAAAATATTAATATGCTATTTTCAAATCAAGATTTTCCTAAAGTTTCCAGGGCAAAACTTTATTGTTGCCAGATAATAGTAAGGGGAGCTGTAGGAATTTACTTGGATTTTCCAGAGGTTAATATTCTAAGTAAGGAGCATCTTTGCTGCTCAGTTTAGAGTGCTGGTGCTTATGTTCAGCCCATTTGGGTTATCTGTGCACTTTAGGATTGCCAGGAATGTTTTCTATATAAGGATTGTAAAGCTTTTCATTTTCATTTTATATAGTCTGAAAGGTCAATAAACCCCATACATTTGAGAGTGGGGCCTTTATAAAATTATGTGTATTGTGTAATTTAGGAATGTGGATTAGAATGTTAATTTTACAGAGAAATATGTGACTAAATTAATTGTACTTTTATTTGGTATTTAGTTAGAACAGAAACCTTGTTTATCACTACTTCCTGATTGTCAAACGTGCCTGTCATTCATTGTGATAGTCTTTTATTGCTGTTTTGAAAACCTGGCAACACTAGTGCACCTGCGTAGAGTGGCTATAATGTATTTCCACCTCTCAGTGTACCTAACATTGATTGTTTCCTTGTCTATTTTTAAGCATGGTTTGTCCAGCATTTTTCTGCATTTTATCTTATTTGGTTATGGGTTCCTTCTTCTTCCTATCAATCCTACTGGAACTGAATATGAGCTTGTGTTAGGGTGGATAAGGACAGCTGACTGAGGGCTGTGCCTCCTAGTCTGGGAATGAAATGTTTCAAAATAACGGATCAGTTGCTTCCATCAAACCTTTCCCAACCCTTTCAACCCTTCCCTTACTCCCCCACTACCTCCTTTTTTAACCTACTGTGTAAACAAAAACCTAAAAAAAATTATTTAAAAAAATAACCAATCAGAATGTAAATGGAATCAATTCAGGATCCAGAACAATTAAGCATTCCTTGCAGGCTGATCCCTAAACATTATTATGTATTGTGTGTCTTTGTATTCCATTTCAATCCATAGGGAGAGGTGGGTAAATGTATTGCTGTTGCTGCAATTTTTCAGAGCCATTCAGGTCATGAACCTCCATTCCTCAAGCTGCATTCCTTGCTGGGCTTGTTAAACTGGCTTTAGTTACATTAAAAAGATTTACCACATTCCTCCAAAACTGGACTCATCCTGAGTTGGACCTTTCTGTAGAAAACTGTGCCTCCAAGCTCTTAGTGCTGTTCAGGCTGTTGTCCCTTTTAGCTAGGCATCATGAACCATTGCAGCACTGCAGCAAGTAAAGAGGCTGGGTCTTGGTGTTTCTGAAAGGAGGTTGCAGTTGGCTACCCAGCCCTTGCCTTTGTCACTTGTTAGCAAGCTGTCTTCTGTCAAAAAGCCAGCAGGGTCTTAGCTGTGTCGTCCTGCTTGGGAATAGGCCAAGGTCAAGGAGATCACTCAAGATCTGTAACCAGCCTTGCCTACGTGAGTGTTATTACCTCTACATATACCCCTGTGTGTGTACAGTTTGTCTTCCATTTCCACAGATTCTGTACTAAGCATTAAACTGTTTGTGTTATTTTTAAGAAATCTGAATATTAACTTTGATTTTGCCATTTTAAATAATAATAATAATTTTATTTCTTACCCGCCTTGCCTCGGGTATTAATTTCCACAGAAAAAAAATATTAAAATATAGTGAACACAAGATGTGAGTTTAAAGTTCATGATATAAGGGACACAATTTTTGTATGCCATTGTATAAAATGAGACTTGAGCATCCACAGATTTTGATAGCCATGGAAGGTCCTGGGGCTAAACCCTGGTGGATAAAACAGATCCACTTATACACACAAATATGTGTGTGTTTGTGTTTGTATACTTTTACACAAAACTTATTTTCTTTAAAAAAATAGTTCAATATCATTTTTGTTAACAGTGCTGAATAAGTTATTTCTTGTTGGCACTCATTACAGCATGAAGGCATGAATGTAATTGTGTTTCTCCTCATATCACTTTTTTCTTTTTGTTATTTTCTGAGGGTGAAGGGGAAGTGAGAAATCTTATGCTATGTTTCTAGCAATCCTAAAATTTGAAAAATCCCACCTTCTTCTAAAGCTACCCCAAAATATTGTCATTCGTAACAGACATGTTTCTTTGGGAATAGGGTTTTGTTATGTCCCTACTTAAATAAAAGCAAATTGTCATTACAGATGGCTACATAACTTATTATTTGTTCTTTCCAGGTTTTGATTAAGTTCAGTGTTTTGTCTGTAGTGTTTGTTAGTGAAGCCGGGCGAGTTATGCTGTAGTTTCAGGGACAATTGTGGTAAGTGTAAAAGTAGAATTTCTGCAAAAGTGAAGAACTGCAAATACTATAATTTCTATATTTTTTTTTAACCTGAGAGAACACCTCTTTAAGACTGTCAAGCTTCTCTAACATCAGTCTGTGGCCAACCTCCGCCAGATGGTACTGAAGGATATAGAAATTCCTAAAGAATCTCTAGGTCTTGTAGCATGATTTTGTGATCAACCTCTGGCAGAAATTGAGCATAGAGTTGTGCTGGAGAATCTAGAGATTCCTAGAGAGAACATTTTAAATCAATCCTTGAATAGTCAAATCTGGTGAAAGAGAAATCTGCAAATGAGGAGGTCCAAGTGTGGCTTACAAATTATCATCTGAGAATTGTTTTGTTTTTAGTAAATGTTGGTTCTAGAAGGGTTGTTACATATGTTTGTATGAGAGATGCTAATGCAAGCTCTTCTTCCTAGGCTAGTTTCCCAATCAAAAAACACAATCACCTCTCAAATATACTGTTTTTGAGGGGGCAGGGAAGAGTACTTGTGTTGTAACTGTAGTGTTGGAGGGTGATTTTTTAGAGTAGGAAAATGCTCTTGAGGGATTGTCCTGAACCAACATTGCTTTGATCTGATTTGGAACATTTCTGGGGCCATTTTTTAAAGTAAAAAATCAATCTGTCAGCCACTCGCTTGTGTCCTTTGTACTTTGGCCTTCATTAATAACGGTCAGTGAACTAATTGGTTGTGTTTAGTTGCTGTGTGCTTTCTCGAAACAGGTGTTCCTGTTCCCCGCATGCCTAACGCAATTCCTTTTCAGAACTGGCAGATTGTATTTCTGAAATCAGGCATTACATTGACAGTGGAGGTATATTTGTGTCTTAAAAAAGAGGGAGATAATACTGTCTGTTTTGAGTCCTGGTGACCCGCATTCTAGTTGCATTTCATCCAGTGTGGTGTTCCTCATAGCCTGGCTCTATGGCACATTCTCATCCCCTGTTCAGCAGCGTAGAGGTTACTTCAGGCCTTACACATTTTATTGCACAGACGCTCTCTCCTCACTCCTCCCCACATTCCCACTCCTGCATCCCCGATCTCCACATGCTCCTCTGCTTTGCCAAACCTCCAAGCAGCAGCTGTTGGGCTCAGCCAAGGGCCATCTGTGAGCCTGGTGACTCCAAAAGGATGACAGCAGCAAAGGCTGCTTATGCAGGGAGGGGTAGTGCCGCATCCTTGGCACTGGTCTCAGTACAGATGGAGGTGGCGAAGGATCCCAGATGCATCACCCTGTGGAGATGGAGCAGCTTTGAGTTTACCGGCAGGTGCCACTGCCTCCAACGAAAGCATTTGTATGCCGTCATTCCCAAGAACCAAAAACATTACAGGGGCGTGCATTAATGGAGAAGATACCAAATGGTGCTAAGGGTGGTTTTTAAGGAGGACTGTTTTGTGTGTAGAAGCATCTCTCAAATAACAAAGGGGACCACGCCTGTACTGAACATGTGTGGAAGTGTGCACGTACAAACACACCTGCCCAGATCTCTGGCTTGGTTTTTCAAAGACACATAGCAAAATATAGACATTTTCACAGAGAAAGAGAATGTTACTTTCAGATTGGGTAAAATTAGGGGACTGGACCAAGTGCATATACCAGTTTCATTTCTTCTTCAACTGTATCAAACACTCGGGGGGGGGGGGGGGGGGGGGGGGGAGTCGACAGGGAGAAAACCCACAAACAGAGTGATTGTTATCTTACGCTGGGAAGAGGGTCATGAGCCAGTACACCGATCCCATCCTCCTCCTTAGAGCGATTTACAAAATATGTGCTGTTCCACCCCAGCAGTGACAAAGAGTCCAGTGTTCTTGAATCAAAAGGTTGCTTAGTAACTAACAGGACAAACTCTCACCTGTTCTGGGACCAGGTGTTTTTGAAGGTTTTTCCCAACCATTTTTAAAACTGAATTTATACCATGCCTAGATCTCAAAGGCAGGAATTCTGTTTGGTAGAAAGTAGCAGACTGTGATGGAAGTTCCTTCTTTGGAGGATTTTAAACAGAGGCCGGATGACCATATGTTGGGGAGGGTCCTTTGATTTTGCTCTTCCTGGATGGCAAGGGGGTGGACAAGCTGGCCCATGTGGTCTCTATGATGGTATAAGATGGTATAAGATCAACAAAGCTAGATTAATGATCCTGATTTTTCCAGAGACATTTATGCTACCTGACTATAATATAGATTGCTCATATACTACTAAGCGATATACAAATGGATGAGAATTCTGGAAATGTTAGCTCACCTAAAGAAACTCTCCAAGCTCTGATTCAAGAGCCTGGAGGACAGGAATAGTTGCTAAGCATATTTTACCTACAAAATGAGTTAGGAAGAAAACTCAGCAGTAACCAGCCGTCCTATTCCTCCACATGTAAGTGAGGATTGAACTTGGGAAAGGACTGCCATATTATCCAGTGGTTTAAATGAAAAATAAGGGGAAATTAGCCAAACAAAAGAAGAAATCTACTTGTTTTATAAAGCCTGATCTATAAAGGACATGATATATGGAACAAATAAGGCAACAAATAAGGGACCAATGTCGAACTGTTGCAAGGAAGGGGTTGTAGGAAAGTTAATTGAAGCAAGAAAGGTGCTTCAGGTGCCCGTTCAACTGTAGCTCATCTTTAGTCTGCGTCCGCTTCTTCCACATTCATTCCCCGTCCCCTTTAATTTCAAGCAACTTGTGAGCATCTCACTAATAACAGAAGAAAGTGCTGCTGCACTAAAAAAAAAAAAAAGGACGTGTTTGCTTCATAGAACATTTAGCATTGCAAAAAGTCCCTTTCTGCCTCCAGGTCTGGCAAAAAATGAGACTGCCAGCTGAGCCACCAGCTTATGTATTGTTATGAGTTTGGCTGCCTTGATTAGCATGAAAACTTATGCTGTGGTTTTGCCTGACAAATCTGATGGGTAATCAGGGACAAAGCAAAAAAAAAGGGCAGAATGCTCCCTATGGCTCTCTTGCCCTCAGTTTGCCAGGGCTTTGCAGAAAAAAGAGAGAGCAACTAGACAGAGATTTGCTGAAATTTAAATTTCTGCAAAGACAAAGGGTCCAAACTAGATGAATGGGTGCTTTCTGAGCACATGCATACAAAGTATGTGTACCCATGTGTGCGTGCAAATGCATCCTTTAATATCCAATTGAATGTGCAAGTTAAGGAAGCAAAACTTGTCTGCCACCGATCTCCTGCTTTCACTCCGCCATACTCGGCTGACTTCAGCTGTTTTCTCTCATCCTTGTTCACTTCCAGTATTGGAGCTCCAATGGTGAAATTAGCTCTAGGCATCTGAACGCAGTGGGGAAGGGGCTTCTTCGTTGCCCTCATTTTGAAATATAAAGTCAGTCCTCGCCCCCTGCTTTGTAGACAGGCATGTGTTTAATTTACATGAATGTGTTTGGTTTGGCCCAGAGAAAATGGGAGGAAGCTCTCAACAGGCTCAAGAGAAAGCATCCCGCCTGAGATATAGTTGGGAAATTGGGCCTCAGATTTGCGGGCTGTGTCATTTATCTGGCCTGCTCCTAAAATGGCCTGACTCTATGCTTGTTAATATTACATCAAGATTACAAAGAGACCACAAGTCTCCATTGTTCTCTTTATTGGAAAGAAATGACTCTTGTCTGTGAGGCTCTTCCATGAAACTGTTCAGGGAAATCGGGAATAACTTCCTGGAACAGTGAGACACAATAGGAAAGTAGCTGTCCCTTTCCTCTATTCTTTTCCTTTTCCTTTTCCATTTTTTTCACCATACTTCTTAGCCACAAATTTTAACCTCTGAACTCTGCTGAATGTTCAGCTATGGGCTGAGTCCTTGGTTGTAAATCTTTTTCAAAACATGCCCTTCAGTCCCTAAACTGAAATATTCATAAGAAGAGGGTGTTGTTTTTTACAGGACCCTGACCCATTAGAAATCTATAACCTGTACAGTAAAGGACTGGGTGGGATCCCGCCTCAAAGCGTGAGGTTTGTGGCATGTACCAAGCCCAAGAAAACTGGTGATAGTGAATTTTCTTTTTCCATCTGAATTGAATTGAATTGAAATAGGTGCTCATAGTGGTATAGGGTTTTAAGTCGAGAACAGTTGCTGTCAGATGGAATGGGTTGGGAAAATGAGATGAGAACTAGGAGTGTTCTCTTTTTTTATGCAGATCTGAGAACCAACTATAAATCTCCTTTCAAGTAAAGTGTCTGCTACTCTTGACTTCATGATATGCCAAGGGCTTTCGTACTGTGGAAAAATGGGAAAGCAGCATCTGGCCTCAGAGACAGTGGGATTAATCCCATGGGTTGGAGCTTGTGTGGGTGAATGACAAGAAATATGATGAAATGTACACCCATCCCTGCTGGAATTTGAGGTTTTGGCGCAAAAGGTATAAGAGATGACATCTGTTTTCGGAAGCAGAGGTGGACCTGGTGGGGTTAGATTTCTATGTAGTGCAGGGGTAGTCAAATATATGAAGCCAGGAGCCAATTACCCACCACTGGCCTGCAAATCTTCCTCCCAGGACACTCCTAAATACTTTCCTTTTTTCTTCAGCCCCTCTTAAAGTGGTGACAAGGGAAAATGATGTATTTGTATGAATAGTAAAAGGTGTAGAGTAGTGATGATAGTAGGTAAGGTTATTTTTGCACATTTCCATGCATTTAGGGGGGCTTTCTGTGATGACTGAATTGTGTCATTTTTTCAAAGGGGAGTTTGAGGAGCTTTGGTTATTGACAAGGTGCCACAGAAGTGGGTTCCAAGTAGTGCAAGTGGTCCAGAGGATGCAGCTTTCCCATCCAGGGAGAAGACAGAAGGGAAGAATGAGACATTGCATGCCCTGGTCTTGCTTGGGGATGTTAGTCAGGTTGTATTTCCACTGTCTTTCAAATCATCTGATGCCTTTGCTTGAGCTTTTAACAAACACATTGCATGGCAAGGGGTGGGAGTGAAGAGAGCCTTGATGCTGCTTGAGCAAAATGCCCAGCAGTCTTGAATGTTGTTGTTGGGATATATTAATTCAGTAAATTCTATGAGAGATGTTAGATCAACACCTGTGTAGTCGCTGGGGGTGGTGACATGTCCCAGGCTGACAGCATTCTCAGGGCTTTAATGAAGTGAAGGAAGATGAAAGGACAATGTCTGCTGGGCCTCGAAAGATGGTGGCTTTCTTGGGCAGAGAAGGCTGGGTCTTGTGACAAGTTCTATATTTTTCTGCTCTAAGATCTTGTGGAATATGGGTAGGTTGACCGGAGGAATAAAGACAAAGAGATGTTTTCATTGGATACTAGCACTAGTAGTAACTAGCAGCCCGTGTGGAATTTAAAGTGAACTGAACATTTGTTTAAACCATTCAGCTTGAAAGCTAAAATGTAAGATGGACAGGGAAAAACTAGCATTTTTGAGCTAGACAACTCTAGCACTTTCCAACTCTACCACTTTCCAACTTTCACACCAACAGGATCACTTTTCTGGAGACCTACACACTACATTGCACAAAAGGAGCCCTGTCATTCCTGAAAGTAAACAGGTCTTGGTAGTAGGCGACTCCCTCCTTAGAGGAACGGAAGCTGTCATTTCCAGACCAGATGGGATGGCTCGAGAAATATGCTGCCTACCGGGGGCAAAAATACACCATATCACTCAGAGGCTCACCAGGCTCCTCAAGCCCTATCACCGTCCTCCCCTCATGTTGATTCATGTAGGAACCAATGATACTGCAAGGCATACGTTTCAAAAGATCACAAATGATTTTCGAGCTCTAGGAGCAAAGTTAAAAGAATGTAATGTACAGGTGGTCTTTTCATCCCTCCTCCCTGTTGTAAGACACGGACCCACAAGAGCCAGAAAAATAGTACAGGTCAATGACTGGCTTAGAAAATGGTGTCAGGAGGAACGCTTTGGCTTCCTCGACCATGGCCTGCTTTTCCAGGAGGATGGCCTACTGGCAAGGGATGGGGTGCATCTCACACAAGTAGGAAAACACCTTTTTGCTCACAGACTCGCAAACCTCATTAGACGCACTTTAAACTAGGTCCACCGGGGGAGGGGGACAACAGCCTTGCGAACACTACTTTACCCATAATGTCTGGGAATCGCCAGAAGGCTAAACGGAGGGCTGCACAAACACAACAAGGACCAAGTACCAAAAGTACAATAATCCCAATTAAACAGCTCAAGGGAAGATCCCAGGGGCTCACATGTCTTTACACTAATGCACAGAGCATGGGAAATAAACAAGACGAACTCCAACTTTTAGCACAACACCACAAATATGATATCATAGGGATCACTGAAACCTGGTGGGATGACTCCTATCGCTGGAATGTAGATATCGAGGGGTATAACCTCTTTCACAGAAACCGAACAAAGGGGAGAGGAGGCGGAGTAGCCTTATATGTCAAAAACTCTTATGCTGCAGAAGAGATTCAAGACAGCAATCTGGGAAACCAGCTTGAAATCATCTGGATAAGAATCAAGGGAACTGGGACTCAAAAAGATGTCGTGTAGGCGTCTACTACAGACCCCCAAGCCAGGAGGAAGAACTTGATGAAGTCTTCTGCCAACAGTTGACCAAACAGGCACAGAGAAGAGATGTAGTAGTCATGGGCGATTTCAACTATCCCGATATTTGCTGGAAAACAAACTCGGCCAAGAGTACAAGGTCCAACAAATTCCTCGCTTGCCTTGCAGACAAGTTCATGGTCCAGAAGGTAGAAGAGGCAACAAGGGGATTGGCTACTCTTGATCTCATCCTAACAAATGCGGAGGACCTGATCGATGCGGTCGAAGTGGTAGGATCCTTAGGGGCAAGTGACCATGTGCTCCTGCAATTTGAGGTACAAAGGAAGGCCGAAACTAAGACAAGTCAAACCCGCATTTTGGACTTTAGGAGAGCTGATTTTCAAAAAATGAAGGAAACGCTGAGCAGCATTCCGTGGACACAGATACTAAAAGACAAGGGAGTTACGGATGGATGGGAATTTCTCAAGAGTGAAATACTCAAGGCGCAATTGCAAACCGTGCCAACAAAGAGAAAAAATAGGACAAGTGCAAAGAAGCCAGAATGGATGTCCAAAGAACTTCTAACTGTGCTAAGACACAAAAGAGACATGCACAAGAAGTGGAAAAAGGGAGAAATCACCAAAGAAGAATTCAAACAAATAGCCAACACCTGTAGGGAAAAGGTCCGCAAGGCTAAAGCAAAAAACGAGCTCAGACTTGCCAGGGACATTAAAAACAATAAAAAGGGCTTCTATTCTTATGTCAGTAGAAAAAGGAAAAACAAGGAGGCGATAGGACCTCTTCGCGGAGAAGATGGGGCAATGCTGACAGGGGATAGGGAAAAGGCAGAACTACTTAATGCCTTCTTTGCCTCGGCCTTCTCACAAAAAGAGAGTCTTCAACCTCAGCAAGATGGAGTGGATGAGGGATTGGAGGACATCCAACCCCAAATTGGGAAAGAAGTCGTCCAGGAATACCTGGCCGCTCTTAATGAGTTCAAGTCCCCAGGGCCAGATCAACTACACCCAAGAGTATTGAAGGAACTAGCGGAAGTCATTTCGGAACCATTGGCAAACATCTTTGAGAGTTCTTGGAGAACGGGAGAAGTTCCAGCAGATTGGAGGAGGGCCAATGTGGTCCCAATCTTCAAGAAGGGAAAAAAGGATGACCCAAACAACTACCGTCCGGTCAGCCTCACGTCGATACCAGGCAAGATTCTGGAAAACATTGTTAAGGAAGCGGTCTGCAAACACTTAGAAACAAATGCAGTCATCGCTAATAGTCAACATGGATTTATCAAAAACAAGTCATGCCAGACTAATCTGATCTCTTTCTTCGATAGAGCTACAAGCTGGGTAGATGCGGGGAATGCCGTGGATGTAGCGTACCTGGATTTCAGTAAGGCCTTCGACAAGGTCCCCATGACCTTCTGGCAAGGAAACTAGTCCAATGTGGGCTAGGCAAAACTACGGTGAGGTGGATCTGTAATTGGTTAAGTGGACGAACACAGAGAGTGCTCACTAATGCTTCCTCTTCATCTTGGAAAGAAGTAACAAGTGGAGTGCCGCAGGGTTCCGTCCTGGGCCCGGTCCTGTTCAACATCTTTATTAATGACTTAGATGAAGGGCTAGAAGGCATGATCATCAAGTTTGCAGACGACACCAAATTGGGAGGGATAGCCAATAGTCCAGAGGACAGGAGCAGAATTCAAAACGATCTTGACAGATTAGAGAGATGGGCCCAAACTAACAAAATGAAGTTCAACAGTGACAAATGCAAGATACTCCACTTTGGCAGAAAAACGAAATGCAAAGATACAGAATGGGGGACGATGAGGCCTGGCTCGAGAGCAGTACGTGTGAAAAAGATCTTGGAGTCCTCGTGGACAACAAGTTAAACATGAGCCAACAATGTGATGTGGCGGCAAAAAAAGCCAATGGGATTTTGGCCTGCATCAATAGGAGCATAGTGTCTAGATCTAAGGAAGTAATGCTACCCCTCTATTCAGCTTTGGTTAGACCACATCTTGGAATATTGTGTCCAATTCTGGGCACCACAATTCAAGAGAGATATTGACAAGCTGGAATGTGTCCAGAGGAGGGCGACTAAAATGATCAAGGGTCTGGAGAACAAGCCCTATGAGGAGCGGCTTAGAGAGCTGGGCATGTTTAGCCTGAAGAAGAGAAGGCTGAGAGGAGATATGATAGCCATGTATAAATATGTGAGAGGAAGCCACAGGGAGGAGGGAGCAAGCTTGTTTTCTGCTTCCTTGGAGACTAGGATGTGGAACAATGGCTTCAAACTACAAGAGAGGAGATTCCATCTGAACATGAGGAAGAACTTCCTGACTGTGAGAGCCGTTCAGCAGTGGAACTCTCTGCCCCGGAGTGTGATGGAGGCTCCTTCTTTGGAAGCTTTTAAACAGAGGCTGGATGGCCATCTGTCAGGGGTGATTTGAATGCAATATTCCTGCTTCTTGGCAGGGGGTTGGACTGGATGGCCCATGAGGTCTCTTCCAACTCTTTGATTCTATGATTCTATGATTCTATGATGGCTCTTCAGGTGATTATTGGATTGTTGTGCAACATCTGGACTGTTGATATTTGAATCACTAGGTTGTTGTAGGTTTTTTCGGGCTCTATGGCCGTGTTCTAGAGGCATTCTCTCCTGACGATTGCCTGCATCTATGGCAATTGTCCTCAGAGGTTGTGAGGTATGTCAATCTTAATTTTTCCACATCAATTTTCTCTTTCCATGAACAATAAAAATGTCTTAAGTAAGAATTCCTGGTAATATTCAGGGCTACAACTTCCAGAAACCCTAGCCAGTTTACCAACTGTTAGGATTTCTGGGAGTTGAAGGCCAAAATATCTGGGGACCCACAGGTTGAGAACCACTGCTGTATAACAACTGAGCAAATGGAGAATGACAAATCCAAAGGCAAAGGCTTGTGTATAGGAGGAGAGTGAACCTGATTTCATTTTATTTGCAGAGAGGTTTTGCCCACCTCTGCTCATCACAAGTAGACTGCAAATAAGATGAAGTGGCAGGAGGGTTCAAAGAGCCATGTTTCTGAGAATGGCTGGATAAGCATCCCCACTCCCCCTCAATTTGGGACTGAATGTCAGTTGCACTGGGGAAACTGTGGGTTTCCAAAGATTGTTGGACTGACTCCACTTACCATCTGTCCAGCCATCCTGACCAGTAGTCATGGTTGATGGAAACTGTAGTCCAATGGCACCAGGAAAGCAATCAATTCTATAACCCCATTCTAACTCATTCTAATACAGATTGAAGAAACAAGGGTGATGTAACCATCTGGTGTTTATTTGCACATTTTGATCTCACAGTTGGAAAGAGGGGGGTCCTGTTGAGCACCAGGCTTTAGATATTTTAGGTCAAAACTTCTGTTTAGAAATATTTGCCTGTATGTACTTTGAGGTTGGCATGTTTATGGGAAAAGGGGTATGTACATTGCAAACTCCTGATGCTTTTGGTTCTTAATTGTGCAGGAGAGGTTCTATTCTCTCA
The DNA here is from genome assembly GCF_025583915.1 of Anolis sagrei ordinatus. Taxonomy (NCBI): domain Eukaryota; kingdom Metazoa; phylum Chordata; class Lepidosauria; order Squamata; family Anolidae; genus Anolis; species Anolis sagrei. The sequence goes on along the minus strand of NW_026845477.1, from coordinate 144,843,368 downwards.
GTGTGTGTGTGTTTATGTGTGTGAGGGGTCTCACTCACTGCTTTTATAAAAAAAAAATTGCAGGAAAAGGAAGCCTCGCCAGGTCTAAGCATGGAATTGGGACATGTGGAAGTATTTAAGAAAGGAGCTTTGGGGAGACTGTGCATTGGGTTTGGAAGCTGCGAGAGGAGAGAAGGATTTTGTTGTTTTTTCCCCCTCTGGTCTATAAGGAAGCTGCCAACTTTGTATTTTCATAGAAAAATAAATGGCGCAAGCTCAGCACCTCCCACCCTGGCCTGCTCTTCTCCATCTCCCTGCAGCTCAGAATAATACACCCCATTGTGCCTGAGGTTAGGAGCTGATGAGGAAAAGAAATTGTGATGGTGGAAAAGCTGGAGCCTGCATTCTTTACCATCAGTAATATGTGTTTTAAAGGCAAGGAGTGAAAGTGTTGCATAAATACAATTGAGGTTGAAGTAGTGGGGAAGAGAAGTGGCAGAACCCAGCCCGGCAGAGAGAGAAAGGGAGGGAGGGAGATGGATGGAACCTGTAGTGGGTTGAATCAGAGATGCCAAAAAAGAGAGAAATGCTCTAGAAATAGCAGTGATTGTATTGGAGGGCTGCCTTTTCATTGGAGTAACCATAGGGTGAGTACAGTAGCACAAGATGAATCAACATCTGTGAAATTTGGAAAGCATTCTTTTAAGGACAGAATAAACAATTTGGAGATTCAAGTTAACCTGCAAGCTTATGATAGATGTTCAAAGTGAGCTGTACTGCTTTGAAGAGTGGGGAGGCCATATCCTGGGTATATGTGTGTGTGGATGATAGGGGAGGGTAATATTAAGTTTTTTAGAAATGTAGCTGATCTATTTTAAGCTCTGTGTAGAATCCCTTATTGCATCTGAATTTCCTGCATCTTGGCCACAGGCTTCCTTGTCTTCTGCCTGCCTGCTACCAAGTCACTATCCTGTAGGCTCTGAAGACTGTTTGGGGAATATGATTCAGTACCTTGGAGAGCTCCTATAAAGTCTGGACTGAAATCTAGATTCACTACCACACTGCCATGGAAGCCATTAGCCATTGTTTTCACCCTATCTCCTGCCCATAGTACAAGTGATTGGTGGAGTGTATGTGATTGTTTCTTAGTAAGATTTTTTTGCCTCCTCCTCCTCCTCACCCTGTCCTCTTCACAGATCTATCACTTAGATTTTTGTCTCATTCTGGTTTCTTTCAGCACTCAGACTCTGATCATCCTGTCTGCCATCTCCGGAGCCCTCTTTCCATCACCTCCCTTGCTCTTAGACTCTGCCCACGCCCACCCTTGCCACCTTCTCCAAATAGTACGTGGCTCTTCTCCTCATGTGTGCTTAGAGCCATATGTTTTCCCCATCTAAGCAGACTTCTCACTTCTCTGACAGAAATGGCACTTGTTTTATTGGAACATGCTATTTGAAAAGTTTTTCAAAAGGCAAATAACATTATAGTTCAAAGGTACATATGAAAAATGAATGTTATAAACAAAAGGTCATACACAGTGCAGTGGATACATTCCTAGACTTAGTATAAAATACACAAAACTGTGTATAATAGGGAATCCTCTTGAAATGAAGGGCAGGAATACTCTAGGGTCATGCTGGAGGACTTATAAAATGCCTAGAGAGGACATATTTTGTTAGATGTTGATGAATGAAACCACAAGTATGAATCCTGCAGATACACACATATTACAGTGTTCCCTCGCTACTTCACGGTTCGCTTTTAGTGGACTCACTGTTTCGCGGGTTTCTGAAAATATTAATTAAAAATATAAAATATTAAATATTTATGTCTAGTGGAAACCAGGGAGGCCAGGGATCCCAGAAGTGTGGTGGCCTGAGGCACAGCGGGGAAGGCCTGCCTCCCTGGCCTCCACAGACCCCAAAAATGCAGCGGCCTGAGGCGCGGCGGGGAAGGCCTGCCTCCCTGGCCTCCACAGACCCCAGAAATGCAGCGGCCTGTGGCGCGGCGGGGAAGGCCTGCCTCTCTGGCCTGCTGCTGCGTGCATGGCTCCAGAGGCTTTGCGGAGGCCCGGGAGGCAGGCAGGTGCCCGTGGGATGGGCCAGGAGGCAGGTAAGGAAGTGCAGGTAAAAAATAATATATAAAATGTATAAAATAATGTATAAATGTTAAAATTAATATGGCGTCCCTACTTTGCGTATTTTCAGTTATCACGGGTGATCCTGGAATGGAATGCCCGCGATAAGTGAGGGAACACTGTATATAGGATATTGGTACCCATATTTATTCAAGTCTAATGTACCATCAATTTTAATGTGCACCTCAATTTTCAAAACCCTGAAAGCAAAAAATTATTTGCCAGTGAATGTAATGCACAGCAGCAAAAAGTGCACTCTTTGTAATTTGGCTAAAAAAGGTGTGAATTACAATGGCTTTTAAAAAAACAAATGTATTAGAGCACCAAAGATTTCAGCAATAGAAAAGAAAACCGTGGGTGCATCTATGCTACAGAATGAATCCACTTTAACTGTCCTGACTCAATGCTATGGGGTCATGAGAGCTGCAGTTTGGGATCATGGGGGCTGCCTAAGAATGATGATGCCTCACTAAACAACATGAAAGAAGCCTCCCACAGGATAGTAAAACATCTGGGCGTCCCCTGGCCAATTATCTCACACCAGAAGTAACTTGCAGTTTCTCAAGTCGCTCCTGACACAAAAACAAAAACAAAAAACAAAATCAAACTACATATCCCAGAATTGCATAGCATTTAGCCATGGCAATAAAATTAGAGATGACGTCCTTCAAACAGGATCTCCAGATGCTCCTGAATTAGTTCTCCTTTTGCTTCGGCTCAGCACTAAGATTGCCATATTATGTGAATCTAATGTGCACCCTAATTTTGGGAAGGTAATTTAGCCAAAAAGGGTGAGCATTAGATTCGAGTAAATACAGTAATTACATAGACAACGGTTTCCCTGAGGTCTTGTGAGGAAGGCAGAGTATACATCCGATGATGATGATGATGACAACTTGAAGCAAATTGATTTTGGCTATTTGTGCCGGGTTCTCAATTCAATTGGTTTTCACAGGCTTCTTATCTTACAGAATACAGAGCAAGCATAGGACATAGGTGAAGGGAAGATATTGACCAGTTTAGTCAGTTGAACTACACTGGCACACTTTCTGCCAAATGCTGGCACTAGGATATGTCCAACTTTAAATCAACAAGACATGTGAGTGCTATTCTGGAAACACATACCAGATGGAGGAGAGGAAGACACCAGGGGACTTAAAATATTGGGGTTCCCCTTTACTAGTTCATTTGTTGATTTCCTGTCAATCTACTACACAGGCAAGGTCATCTGATCATGTTCTGATTTCTGTGAATGTTTGTCAGCTGTTACCCATTTTCATAGCTCCCCACCCCCCTAAGCTCCCTACCATGGTATGTTGTCAATAACCATACTCTGGTATGTGTACTTGTTCTCTCTTAATTGCTGATTTCATGCATCATTATTACTAACTGCATTGCAAACAAACAGTTCAATGCTTGCTATGAAATGTGCAGAAGTAAGTAGTGGAAAGGTTACTGGGAATGTGCTCGAGTGAAAAATGTAATGAGGAGACAATCAAAGGAAAAGGGAAGCTAGAAAAGTAAATTTTCCAAATGAGAGAAATTCAAACTGGTAAATCCTCATTGTTTTAAGAAGCTTTTAAACAGAGGCTGGATGGCCATCTGTCAGGGGTGATTTGAATGCAATATTCCTTCTTCTTGGCAGGGGGTTGGACTGGATGGCCCATGAGGTCTCTTCCAACTCTTTGATTCTATGATTCTAGGATGTCAATGGTAATAATATTGATTTGGTGATAAGAGGAAAGGATGTGATCAGGTTGTTAATAAACTTTTGAGATACTTCCACAGAGATTGCGTATAAGATGTTCCTAAGCTACAAATAGCATATTTACCTGACTTTTCCCAACAGTGAGGTATTGCATTTCCGAATTTATATCCTACAGTGTTCTATTTCCCACCACTGTCCATAACCCACAACCTTGACATCACCCATGCAATATTTGAGTTTTCTAAATTCTGTTTCATTTTGTCTGATTGTAGGAAATACAGAGTTTTGAGGGAGGTCAAACAGTAATGCATAGGTGAGGGTGCCATTAGTGTTCCTCCACTGTTATTCCCCCCCCCCCCCCCCCGAAAAGTTTTATTTTGATGTGGCGAATGACTAACAGCTGGCACAAAAGGGAACAAAGAAAAGAAGCAAAAGAATGCCAGGTTGTATATGAACATGCCACCTGAGACCTAAGGGTCAGAGATTCTTTTCTTCCATTGGACTAGGTTCGTGAACCAGATTTATCTCCCCTTCACTGTGCAACCTTTATGGAGGAAGTTCGATTCCATATTACTTTATGGACATCTAGTCACTGGTATGCATATCCATCATAAACATCAAACATAAAAAGATAATGTGTACAGACATCCACACCAAATCAGAAGCAAGATTTTATCAATCCCTAGTTCAAAATGTATGATTCTTTTCATGTCCTTGTGTATGTTGCTTTAGCAGCTTTATTAGGAGACAGATCATTAATCCATCTGTCACAGCACACTTGGCTGCCAACAGTGGAAGTCTGAAGTTTCTCACAGCTACAGTCTAGTTCACATATACTACAACTCATGGTGACCCTAGCAAGATTTAGTTAAAGGAGGGCTGTTCTGTTTTCTTTTGAGCGTGAGAAAGGATGACTTGTCCAAGGTCACTCAGTGAGTTTCCATGTCTGAGTGAAGGTTCCAATCCTGGTCCCCAGAATCAGAGTCCAATGCTGAAAACCACAACACCACATTCCTGATAGGGGTGTGTGCAACAGCACAGAATCAATTCTGTTTTATGTTTTGAATTTTGGGTGCTCCCCGGTTCTGTTTTCGAGAAGATTCTTCTGGAAATGGAAATGGAATTCAGGGTTCCAAATTACAAATCTGAACACCCCCTCCCCCCCCCGCAATCTCCTGGAATCTTCATGAAAACAGAACGAAAACAGAATGGATTTGCACACCCTGACCCTGATTCTGACATGAAATTGCAGATTTCAAGTAAAATATTTTCTCCCCAAATCAACTAAATTGACTTTTTATCATGTTGGTCACGTCAGAATGGAGTTAAGATGTCCTAGATAAGTGATTCTCAACCTGTGGGTCTCCAGGTGTTTTGGTCTACAGCTCCCAAAAATCCCAGACAGTTTACCAGGTTGAGAACCACTGTCCTAGATCTTAAAATATAACTGTAAGTATTTGTCTTTCTCTAGTCATGTATCGAAAGTTAATTTGCCTTCATTATAAAGCAGGGTTTAGTGAGCCAAGCGTTAACTGAGGGTGGGGCTGCATTCTTCCAAAGCCTAGCCGAAACAGCCCTAGCTGCCAACAACAAATTCCCCTCAAGATCTCAGTATTTGGGCTGAATTGCAGGACTGATAAGGTAGAAGGGATTTTTATAACTGATTATGATTGTCATGTTTTTTTATATAAGCATCTTAATTTTTTGTACAGTGATACCTTGCCTTAACGTTTAATTCATTTCTTTGACTGAGCTCCTAACTCAAAATGCTCTTATCTCAAATTGCATTTCCCCATCGAAATGCTATTAATCTGTTCCAGATCCCTGAAACCCCCATTTTCCCCAACCCCTCTATGTCTTGTTACATGTTTTAAAATAACACATTTTCCTTTATAAATAACATAATAATAATAATAAAATAATAATAATAATAACGCTTTATTTATATTCTGCCCTTCTCACCCTGAAGGGGACTCAGGGCAGATCACAGCACACATACATGGCAAACATTCAATGCCGCTTTTGTATAGACAATACACAGACTGACAGAACAGAAAGGAAGTGTTGTTGACACAGTGTCCAGCTGTTTTTTTTTTTTGTGACAAGGAAGGTGAGTCTAGCCAGAGGGGGTGCTGTTGCTCCATTCTCTATGACGAAGAGTCGTCAGGACTTCCTCCTTCCTTTTTTGGTCGCCCAGCATTTTTTGATCTTTTTTCTTTATGGCGTAGTAAAACACCTCCCCCGCTTTTAGCGGTACCTAATTTCTCTAATTACAGCTAAAGCTGTTTTTGAACTACTTAGGTAAACAGTGAGCAGGGCTGACAGTCAACCACTCACGCCGACCCAGGGCTTTGAACTTCCAACCTTTCGGTTGACAGATCTTCTAGTTGCTGGTGATTTATCAGCTGTGCTAAACCTCTGCCCCAAGTTATGACAAGGAAGCACATTTAAGCCAATAAAATGTTTGTTGCCCAGTGTAACATCAAGGCAAAACATGCACATTCACATGGAACTATAAAAAAGAAAGATCAACTTTAAAATGGTAGAAACACAAAGTTGTGGGAAGGAGGCACAAAGTGATGAGGCAAAAGCACAATTTTCTTCATATTGTACTCATTCCAGCACTAGCGCTCCCTCTGGCACTAGCTCTTAACTCAAAATGCTGCTCTTACATCAAAGCAAAACCCTGGGCGAATCAAAAATTCTTAACTCAAACACTCTTAAGTTGGGATGCTCTTAAGTAGAGTTTCCACTGTGTATCTTTCATTTATGTACAAAATCTTCACATAGAATCAGAATAACCGCATTTTTCACTGCTCAGTCTGTAGACAGTTAAACATTTGATAGAAATTTGTCTTTTAAGCTTGCAAAGAATCTCACCAAATATCAAATGTATTGATATTTATAGCCCAAGTTGAATTTTATCCAGCTCAATCTCAAACACCCGAGATCTATAGCAATATGTTGACATTGACATTATAAAAACATTTAAAAGTATTAAAATTCTATCTTCTTGCTACACTATTGGTCACTAACAGCAATCTCAAAGGTAAGCAATTAATCTTTTGCTATCAACAGGTCATATCAGTATCAAAATACTGCAAAGTTTTTACAATGTGTCCTTACACTCTACTCTGTTGGTCTACTGCATCAGGTTTGCTGCTGAGGGGCAAATGTTTAAGTTACTTTTAAGTTATTAAACATTTCTAAAATAGGAAGGAGGTGATAACAAAAATCCTGTTGGATTAGACCCATTCTGTTTCTAATCAGGGCTTGCCAGTTGCCTCCTAGAAATCTACAATCAAGGACCCACAAACAGGTTCCCAGCTCCTTGGTTTAATTCCCTGCCATTTGCATTCAGAGATACAATTGCTAATGGTTTACTATAGCCAAGGCTCATAGGATTAGACTTCAGGGATTTTGTGATTAGGGATGAAACTGTCCTCTGTCACTTCAATCAGTCTTCTCTGTTCCTTCTGGAAATAGTTGCATTCCTCACAATCGATAGCAGCAAAATACAGTTCTGAGCTATTCTGAGTATCTTGCTCCGTAGTGATCAAGTAAGACCCATTAGCTTTACAAAAGCTGTGCTCTTTGCCTTTTTGAACTCCCTGTTGTGAGTGCGACTGGGGACTTCTGTGACGTGAGGTGCACCTCAATTTTATCGGTTTACCTCTAATCTGGAATTTCTATTAAACCATAATGTTTAATAGCTGGCAAAATAAATTCGCCCTCTTCCATGGATTTGTCCAGTCTCCTTTTGTCAGTTTTTAATTTACCAGCTAATCCAAGCATTTAATCTGTCACATCTATTTAATTTAATTCTGTAATGTCTCTTCATTGGAGTGAAAATGGTTCACATAGGGGTTTTGGTCCATCTCCAGTGAAGAATTTTGTTACAGTTTCCTGAACCTCCTTCATTTGTTATTATTAGTATTTCATCCAAAACTGAAGTATGTTCAATGCTAGCTTTTCATAAAAGTTCTTGTCCTAGTTTAGCCCATCAATAAATTATTAGTACAGGTTAACAAAGTAGATATATTCCTGACATTTCTTCTTTCACAGAAAATTTTGTTCAGTGACAGAAATAACATGGAAATAATTGGGATACCGTATATACCTGAAGATAAGCCGTGTTTTTCAGACCTTTTTATGGACTGAAAAAGCCTCCCTCGGGTCCTGCTTATTTTCATGATTGGATCTCCCTCTACGAACCAGCGAGGGCTCTAAGATCTACTGGTGAGGCCCTTCTCTCGTTCCCACCTCCGTCACAAGTGCGATTGGTGGGGACGAGAGAGAGGGCCTTCTCGGTAGTGGCCCCCTGGCTCTAGAACTTTCTCCCCAGGGAGATTAGATTAATTCCCACACTGTCCAGATTCCGTAGAAATTAGAAAACTTGGAAGTTCCAATGTGCCTTTGAATAACTAAAGTTTAACCCCCAATCAGATCTGCCCATCCCTAATTTATGGTTGTTTTTGCAGCACTTTTTTCAGCACTTTATTCCGAGCCCTAGCCCTATAGTCCTCATTTTTGCACAAGCCCCTGCCCTGCCCCCCAAAGTCTGAACATGCCCATTTTTTCCGGCTACTGGTTGTTGATGTTGGGTGATGAATTTTAATGATATTTTTATTTTTCTGATTTTAATTGTTTTAATTGAGTCCCCTTCAGGGTGAGAAGGGCGGTATATAAATGTCATAAATAAATAAATAATTGTGTTGTTTATCTGTTATATATTTTTAATTGCATTTACATGTCCCTCCGGGGAGATGGTGGCAGGGCATAAAAATAAAGTTGTTATTGTTGTTGTTGGGTCAAGCCAGGCAACGGAACCTGGAGGTTATTTCTTGCAATATATTATATATTTCTTTCTCATCTCCCCTCCCTAAATAGTGGGTTTTCTTTTCTTTTCTGCTTCTCCTCCCAGACTGGAATGTTTTGAAAAGGCAAAGGAGGGGGAGAGAAGCCCTTGCAAGTCAGGAATACCCATTAATCTTATAAAAACATTTTCTCCTGAAATATTTGTTAAATCCTATATAGATATAGAAATTGATAAATATATAAATGTACCTATATATCTCTGTGTTTGTATGTATATGTGTATATAAATATATAAATAATTTTATATGTAAATTTCCCCTCACATGTTTGCAAGTCTCTGCAAATCATATATAGATATAATTATCTTTATATAGAGAAATGTCTAGATAGATATATATGCATATAGATATATAGGGCTTGCAGGGGAAATGCACAAACATACACATATATAGAGAGATGTCTAGATAGATATAAACATAGATATACAGGGTTTGCAAATATTGCAGGAAGGGAATGCACATATACAAAGAGAGGATTTGCAAACCTTTCAGGGGGAAATGCATATGTGAAATTAGTATATATAATTATAGGTCTATATCTAGCTCTGTATTGTTTATATCGGCATTGAATGTTTGCCTGTTGCTATGATGGAAGCCAGACTGAGTCCCCCATGGGGAGACAGGGCGGGATATAAATAATGTTCATTGTTGTTGTTGTTGTTGTTAAGTTACTGTTGATACCATATTGTTTTTGTTGACCTACTTTTTCACTTACAGACCTAGTTTACGGTTTTTCTTTGAAATACGGTAAAAATTCAAAAACATTTAACCTATAATTGATGTCTCAATTAATATAATTTTATTGGTATCTACTCAAGTCAATAGGTTTTCCCAGTTTTTGTAGTAAAATTAGCTTATATTTGGTTCGGCTTATACTCAAGTATATATGGTAATTTCCTACACTACAAAAAAGAAAAGAAGACAAAGCAGTGAATCATTTTTCAGCAAGCATTCTATTGTTAATATGAATGCGTGAAATTAATAACAAGGTCAGGTAAGATTTGCATATGTAAAACAAAAACATTTTGAACTTTGTAGAGTCTACTTGGAAGTGTCTTCCTGAATATAGCCAGATTATTTTTCTTTTTCAGCAACTTCCACTTTTCTTGTGATTTCTGTTTCATTGGAAAAACTTTAAAATACCGAGGAATGTTGTTGAAACAGAATTATCTGCTTTCTTCTTCTTCTTTCTCTCTTCTTCTGTTCATGCATTCTCAGTAAGGGATTTTGAAGGCAGCTGCTGTTTACCCAAAGACATTTTAGTCACATATTTCAAAATAAAAATGTCATAGCAAGTTGTGAATTAAAAAAATAATGTGATAGAGTGAATATGAGGTCATGTTTAGATTTAGAACACCAAATTTGTATAAAACTCACATATTTTTTTAAGTTTTGTGAATCTCAATTCCGCATAGCCTCTGGATTAACATGATACTTTTGTCATAAAAATCATATTTAAAACTGGAATACTTTAATCCTCATGAACAAGAGGGTTACTATATATATGGATTCCTAACACTACACTTGTTGATTTCATGTTAGCTTGTGCACAACAGTTCCTTGTTATGAATATATCAGTAATTTTGCAGCTTTTAATGTAATATTGTATTGTGTGTATATACTTATGTGGGTTTATTTGCAGAACAAATCAATAACATAGCCAGAACACGAAAGCAGTAACAGGCATGGTCCTGCAGGGAATTACTGCGCACAGGCTCTGTTTATGGGATACTTGCCTCATGAAACGCTTAAGCATGTGGTTAACTTGCCAGTTGAAATGAATGGGACTTTTAAGTCCCATAGCTAATTGTGGCTGGATTGGAGGAAATTCACGTGTTCAACTAGTTTCCTTTGTCATTCCATAAGACTGAATCATAAAGCAAGATAATAAATAATATTTTGCTTTAGTTCCTTCACCTTGACTACTCAAAAGCATATATATCTCTCATTCTGCTTCCTTCTTTAATCTGCCAAGAACTTCGTGAGCTTCCTGCATCAGAATGCCTATTTGGTTTTAATTGCTAGTAGTCTTAAAGCAATATCTTGCAATGAGAGCAAAGGACTTGGGTGTTTCTTTATACCCAGTTAGAAGGGAGCTGAGATTGGCGTTGGCCCTGGCACTCCAGATATCATAAAATTGCAAATCCCATTACCCCAAAGCAGGGTATTGGTAAAGAAGGCTGTGAGCCAACAACATCTTGAGGGCCTTGACATTCCCAGTTCCTATTAAACAATAAAACTTAAAACATTTTACACCAAAATATTTTCTTATATTTCTGATTTTTTTCTTAAATTCAGACAAATTTTATTGTAGCTATTTCCCTGATATGATGATTTTTTAAAAATAGTGATTTCAGCAGGCTTTTCTACTGATTTCTTCACACATTTGGTTACCATTTTATAAGAATAAAATACTCTTGAGTTGTTCATCATTTTGCTCCTCATTGCACATAATAGATTTTCCATCCTTCATGTTTACTTCTCAGTAAGAATGGTTAAAATTCAGTGAGCCGAATAGAGCCAGCCTCTGAAGTGGTGCTACTAGATCTAGGTCCTCATGAGGCACCTCCAGGAATGAGGGAAGGTTGCAAATTTTCTAGTTTTGGTGGTCTCCGCTCTAGGCAAGTAGAAACAGCTCTTTTCAAATCTAAAGTACACAGAGAGGAGTAGGAACTTGATACAATTTGCAAGGCTACAATCTATTTATCTCTGCATCCACCTTCTGGCTAGAAAAAATTGTATGTTTAAACATTCCGCCATAAATATAGCAAAGTACCAGAAAGAAACTTCATACCCAGCAGAAACTTACATGTGATGAGCTGGGATAAGCTTTTCCTTAGGATGGCACAGGATTACAGAGTCAGAACTTTAGGTTCAAAAATATTTATAAAAATATTCTTGATAGAAAAGGGCTTGGCGCTAACTAGCTTACTAAATCTCATCTTCTAAAGATGGCAAAGGGTAAAAAGTCCAATCAGCTATATTTTGCCTAGAGAGAGGCAAAATGTGCATCCTGATAGGTAGAAAGAAAAACAGAAGAGACTGGACATAAGATATTTGTGCAGTCTAGGGATGAAATCCAACACTGTTTCCTTATGTGAAGGAAGGAATAATCTCATTTTACCATGATATTAGAATAGCCTCGCTAGATAAGATCTCTGTCTTGATCTCTCTCTCACTCCTCTCCCCCCTGCATAATATGTTGTGAGCAACTGTGATCATCCCTAGGTCTTAGGTTTTGGCTTAGAAACCTCAGGACTTTGAACTATCCTGAACTGGTAGCCCTACTCTGTGGCGTATAGACAGTAGTCAAAATAGGGCAGGGTTTGCCCTTTTAAAATGGCAATAGCTGAGGCACTGCAGAACCTAGCCGGGAAGACCCACAAGGAAGAAAATCTCCTCTTGGTCCTGACCCAGGGAAATGATTTCATGATTGGGAAGGTAGCCAGATAGAATTGCCCTTCCGTTTATCACACCTCTGCTATCCAGTTTGGATTGACCAGTTTGAGGAGGCTTGGCTACCTCTCCTTGCTGATTTGGCCCTCTTCCCTTACATCCTGTTGTCTTGTTCTCCCTTCACCTCCCAGGCCTTTGTTTTCCCTCTTCCAACAACCAGAACGTCTCAAAGATCAAGTTCTCTTCTACCTCCCCTGAGTTCTTCAAAGAAAGAGCCTCCTTCCTGAAAGCTATGGCAGGTTTCCAGTGCAGTCTGTACAAATTAACTGTCTCTGGAGCTGCTGGGTGCAAAAGCATGTCATCCCCCTATTCTTCACTCACATGCTTAAGTCTGTTTGCTGAGATTTATGTCTGCCCTTTCAAAGAAACTTTCCCAGAAAAATTGTCTTGCACAATAGCATTCCTCTTTTAAATTAGTTTGTTATATGATGAAAAAAATGTAACATTTAGTCCATAAATGAACATTTGGCTTTGGCTAGCTTATTTGTTTTTTCTGGAAATGCTGGCAATATTTAGGTTATAAAGTCAATAGGTTTTTTGCTATTAATTTTAATAGTGGCAGGTTTTGCCTGGAACATGCATTTTATTTTTGTAATGAGGGATAGTGTTGCCCATTTCTTGGATTAGGCCAAAGAAGGGACAACCCTTGGCTACATGCTAGCCATTGTGACCTTTCTGAACCACTTGCATTAAGCCAAATTCCAACCACAGCGGATGCAGAAGAAGATGTGAAAGGATGGTCATACCCATTACAGCTTCCTTGGCTTTTAAATTGGGCTCCTCTTGGACTACCAAAGAGCACACTTTTCCCTGCTTGAGTGGGGTTTTTGAAAGGAAAGATCAAGTTAAGACTATGAGGGAAGATTTAGGCATCCTCTCCCCATTCCTGCACACTGAGAGTGTGAGTGGGTGTCTCTGGATCTGTCTTGGTGTGGGCCTATCTTGGCCTTTGTATGCAGTATGATCTCTGTATCCATAGGGAATACATTCCCAGATATGGAAAACTATGGGTAAGGACATATTTTGTTGGTACCCATGCAACCATAGGTACCAACTCTGCAGATTTTGGAATTGTATTGTACTTGAAACCTGGGATGAAGTTGAATGGAAAGGCTTTGCTTCTGCACTTTGCCTCTCCAACCCATTGAGAGACTATCCACAGATGACAAGTAAAGATTCATGGCTAAGAAATATCATTATTATTTCATTTTGTTGATAGGCATTTTAATGTGTTACGTTTTAACTGTTTTGTTGGGTTTGGTCCCATGTAATCCGCCCCAAGTCCCTTTGGAGAGATGGAGGTGTTGTATAAAAATTAAGTTATTATAATATTAATATTAAGAAATTGAACCTAGATCTCACCACTCAAGTCCAAAGTGCTATTCAAAGGGATAGTCTGTGAATCAGGGTTTGTCTGCAAGCTATTGGTTGCTTGGCCATGTAAATTTCTAGGAAAGAAACAGTTGTACTTAGTGGACACAGATACGTTGCTTGGCACATTTGGGGCAAACCCTTTACTTCTCCCCACATCAGGTATCTTAAAAATCACTGCATTGTATGGCACCTTGGGATTTTACAAGCACTGTGTGATAGCATACCCGTTCAGTATTCCACACGTGGCACTTGGCAATAGCATTTGCAGTTGCATAATATAATTTCTCATTTGAATGCTAGGAAGTTGTGAAATCTCTTATAGAAGTGCTGCTTTCAGTCTAAAGTCTGTGTCAACAGCTCTTCTGTTGTATGAAGAAAGAGCAGTCAAAAAGACCCTGTAAAGAACAGTGTTGGATCAGCTCTTATTGGAGAATATGCCCTTCCTTTCCTTGAGCAATACCTCTGATGGTGAGTCCAGGAGGTGCCTTGCTCTGTTGGTGGCTGATTCGGTGGCCCGGCAGCTCTCCCCCGGAAAGCCAGGGCCCAGAATCTCTCTGCTCTGGCTGCTCCAGCCTCCTGCTCCCTGGTCTCTCCAGTCCCCCTCTGGCTCCCCCCTTCTTGCCGCCTTGCCACGTGCCTCATTATTGCTAGAGTTGTTGAGGTCGTGACCCCTGGCTCGTTCTCTATTGACCCCTGACCTCCCGAGACTAATCTGTGTCAACAGGCCCCCAGGGATGGAGAAACAGCGGCTCTGCAGGTGGAGAGGAAAGGAGGGGGAGGGAGGGAGGCTGCTCAACATCTCTTCTCACCCCCCTCCAGCTCCAGGAATTTGGTGGAGGAGGCAAAGAGACAGGATGATAAAGGGCAATCCAAGACAAGTGGATGCATTGAAACCAGGTTGATTTAATCCCTTCTCCCAGCAACCTGCCGGTCCCTGCTCTCTGCTTTTGTCTCCCTCCTCTTCCTGACCTATCTCTTCACAGCCATTTGCCCTCATTTTTTTTTTCTTACCCTCTCCCGCCTTCTGAACTGGGTTTGCTGCTGCATTCTTTCCCTGACATCTCTGCTCTTCTGTGGATGCCTCTGCCCCACCTCTCCCCGTGAAAGGGCACAGGGTGCCCCCTTGTGGCAGGATAATTTTGCTAGTGGCTGTAGTTATCCTGCAGGAGGGCAGCACAGGGCAGGGAAGTGTCATCACTGAATAATTAATGTTTCACACAAAAGGACAAGTGGGGACTCCTCCCAGCAGTAACCATTAGAAGACCCATCTATCCATTATTAGAATAGATTGCCTCAGATGATGATTGACTATGGAGATCTTTATACACATGTTGGGTGGACATCTTTATGGTTGTGTATTCTATCATAGAAGAGGGTTGGACTAGATGGCACTTGTGGTCTCTTCTGTTATTGTATGGTTCAAATTCAGTATGGGGTTGGAGAATTTTAGATCCACTCCCCACAACCCACAAAAGTTATTTCTCCTCTCAAGGTCAGTAACAATATTTCCGTTGCTCCAAGTAGGACAGTGCAATCCTCAGATGGGGATGGATGGCCATCTGTCAGGGGTTATTTGAATGCAATATTCCTGCTTCTTGGCAGGGGGTTGGACTGGATGGCCCATGAGGTCTCTTCCAACTCTTTGATTCTATGATTCTATGATTCTTAATCTGCAGTCAACAGTCGGACTCTTGATACCAATCCAGTCCAAAGTATAAAAAGGTTCCTTGGTTATAAGGACCACCTCAACAAGTTGCATTTGCTGAGTGACATCTGAGAACTTCTTTACCAGTTGGGAGAGGATTCCAAAATGTGGAAACAAATTGTTAATCAGTCTTCCATGTTGAAGAGAGACACGTTTCAGGAAACTGAATGCTGTGAGTGGAATAAATGGCTATCAATGAGGGAGTAATGGAAGCACCTTGTATCTTGAGATAGCCACCTCTCAGAGCCCTTTCTCTTCTCATTGCTTGATTATTACGTATCACCTTGTGCACTGGCCCTGTTAGATGCTATTTCAGAAGGCCATAGAAGCCACAATATGCTGAAACCGAGGGAAGTTTGAAGTGACACTTGTGGATTTCATTCATGGCTCCCCTAACTTCCATCCTTAATTTTAGCAGTGTGAATTCTTGTGTGTGTGCACATTTGCACATGTCCCAAGATCTGTCTGCTGCTACCTTTTCCAGCCACCACTTCCTGGCCCCAGATCCCCCTTTCATGCTTCCCTGTGGTACAAAATGGTCCACTTTGCCCTGTGGCCCTAGCGTCCTGTGTGTCACTAGGTGACTTAAGCCAAAGTAAACAGTAGCACTGTTGGCAAGTAAGCCTCCCAGAAAGATAATGCAAAAAGTGAGTGTGTGTAAGAGAACACTTAATGGAGGAAATTCATTGCAAATTGAGACCACTACAGCTTCACATGATTCCATTTGTTTTAGAAAGAATGATTTAGGAGAGGTCTTTTACCTTTATTACTTTCTCAAAGTTTTTTTTCTCGCTATGCAATTACAAGGCTTTGATACTGCTTAAACTGTGTCCTGAAGAATCATGGATTGTATAGTTTGGTTTTGTTTTTTTGTCGTGTCAGGAGAGACTTGAGAAACTGTAAGTCGCTTCTGGTGCGAGAGAATTGGCCGTCTGCAAGGACGTTGCCCAAGGGACGCCCGGATGATTTGATGTTTTTATCATCCTTGTGGGAGGCTCCTCTCATGTCCCCGCATGAGGAGCTGGAGCTGGTAGAGGGAGCTCATCCGCCTCTCCCCGGATTCGAACCTGCAACCTGTCGGTCTTCAGTCCTGCCGGCACAGGGGTTTAACCCACTGCGCCACCGGGGGCTCCGTATAGTTTGGTGAGATATTAGGACTCCAATTCTAAGTATCTCAAAGAAGTACAAATCCCAGGATTCCAGAAGAAAGGGGCATGGTAGTGCTATCGAAGCATCATAAATCAGTAGCGTAAAATAGTTGTTAACAGAAAGGTAGAAGTTACTCCAAGTCATGAGTGAGTATGAATTCACCTTTCCCCCTCCTGTGGAAAAATATCATTTATACCATAGTGATTCGCGAGTAGGTGACAAAGGTATGCATCAATATCTTTCGTGCTGTGAAAACTAAAGATGAAGGTTTGAAGTAGGGACAGAGGAAGGAGGAGTCCATTCAGTGTGGATACAGATATGAGTTACTTAGCTTTAGCACATTTAAGGGTTAATTCATTTTATTAAGAGCAATGTGGGTGAGCCAATTCTTGCATTTCTCTCTCCAGCTTTAAGCAATGAGGCTGAATTAGTTCTCAATGGTTTTGCTTTATCTTGTCCACTTCTAAGTGGAATTATAACCTCAACAATTTTTTCCCTTGTGGGAGATGAGTATGCAAAAGACTGAATAATTTTCAAGTAAAGATTAGTATTGTTTCAGTAAAGCAAAATGGAGAGGGGGAAATCAAAGAAATTCATTCACAAAGACTCTACTGGACTGAGTAAAGGCTGCTGCATAAACCACTTCTTTTCAAGCCAAAACCACAACATACCATTAATGTTTCCACACTCTCTGCCAGTAGCATAGCCAGGAATTCCCCATCCCCCTCATTTCTCCTGCAAGTGATCAGTTAGAATAGGTTTTATTCTGTGCCTGTCTACACCAGTCATTTGGTTTGGTTCTGTCGTTTCTAGCACTAAGCTAGAAATTTCCAAAACAGTTATTGAAATAACGGTATATGGCTAGTCCATAAGGTCACAAAGAGTTGGAAGCAACTGAATGAATAAACAACAACAAATGTATATGGCTTTGAAGAAAACTGCATTAATTTCACACGTTGGCTTAGGATGCCAGTGCAAATTATGTTATCCTTACTGTACTCAGTTGAGGTTTTGTCAATGCATTAATTCAATTTTGGACTATAGCTCCTACCTAGCAATGCCACTTCTAGTCTGAAAAAGTAACTGCTCCCAAGTTGCATTAATTGTTATTTAGTTACATATAGAGTCTTTGAAAAGCACCCTGAAAAGACATTCTCTACCCTGGAAAATGAGAGAAGCCCACAGTTCTGAACATTTTATTTATATTGGGTTTAAATGGCAAGCAACCAGTTCCTGGATAAATATTTGGACTACTTTTACACATTACCTTTGTGGTTTGCTTCCTCACCACATTGGTAATGCATGAATGTTCCACATCATATGGTTCTGTTGAATCCTGTGGGTGCTTCCTATACCAGTGTCAGCCTCACTGTTCCTACTAGCCCACATGATGTTAGTTTCAGACTTGGGACATGGGGAACAACCAACGGATGGCAGCTACCATTCCACAAAAGCATTCTGTACACTTTTCTTTTCCTGAATTGCTTGTTAGCTGGTTTAAACAAGGATGGCAACTTGGGATCTGTAATGTGGCCAAAGAGGAAGCATGTAGGAGTTTGAGTGTTTGATTAGGACCCTGGGAGACCAGAGTTCAAATGCCCACTCAGCCATGAAGACGCACCGGGGAACCCAGGGGCCTTCTCAGCAAACCTCTTCTAATCAAAGCCAAGGAAACCTTATAAAAGGGTTGACATAAGTCAAACTCAACTTAACAGGACATAACTGACTTCCATTCTTTTTTAATACTGAATGTTCTCTCTCACTCTGTACAGCCTTTCTTAAATAATTGTCAATGACTGCTCGAAGTATTTTTCAACCACGAGTGAATGCACGCAACTCCTCCCCCCCATTTTCTTTTTCTTTTTTAATTACAATGTGAATTTTTTCACAAGTCAGAAATTTTCATTCTTAGGGACACTAGAAATGTCTCTTAAGAATTAAGCAGAGCACTTTAGCCATATACATGGGATGGAGGAGCAGGTGTACCTGAGACTGTTATTAGATGAAATTTGTTTTGTCGGCATAGCAAAAAGGTCTCAGTGGAGTTAAAAACTTCACCTCTGACATATGTGTATGTTTCTTAGACCAACTGGAGACGTTTCACTAATTGCATTGTCATCCCCATGAAATAAAGCCAAGTTGATCTGGTGTCTGCCCGCTTGCCACTCCCTGCTGAGGTTTCTTCTGCAGGGAGCCAAGGAAGTACGATCTGTCTTTCTTGAGGGATCAAGAAATTAAGGCTCCTCTTTTATTGGCTAATTAGTAATGGCAGAGCGGGTTGCCCTGGGTCAGAAGTCAGGGATGGTTTCCTTCAGCGCTCTGTTGCTTCTGCCCTACAGTTACACGCCTGTCAGTTACTAACCCTGTCATTAGCACAGGCGAAGAATGGAACAGAGCTGGCTGTCTCAGCGGGCTCCTTTCTCCTTCTGCATTACTTATCTCTGAGCACTTTATGCCCCTTGCCTTTTCTTTACACCATTTTGGCAGAATCCAAGGAAATATGTGGGTCCTCATTGCTGGAAAAGGTGGATGGTAGGGAAATTACGTACTTAAGATGACATGGCAAATTGACGGCAGGCTGAGGAAGATAACCCAAGGTACTAGAGTAGCAAATAGCAGAAACATCTTTCAGGAGTGCTTTAGTTGTATGTTCTTATTTTGGTGGGGATTGGACTGGATTGCCCTTGTAGTCCCTTGCAACTTTGTGGTTCTATGCTCCTTTCACATAGAGATGTGCCAGAACCAATTCTTTTCTTTCCCCTTCTTCGAACTCTGTGGATTTTTCCATAAGCTTTTTTGGCCTGTCACCATTGTGTGGGGTGGGTGGGACGGAGGCCCTTTCCTACCCTTCTGGCAATTCTGATGTGGGTTGAAGATCCTGCCTGGATGATACTACCATGTGATGGGAAGTCAGTCTGAACACTAAGCATTGCTGTTTTGCTTCTTAAAGAGATCTGGAGAGCCTTCTGATGACTTGCAAACAAGGGATAAGTGGGTTCTTGAAAACTCTGCTCTGCATCCAAACTACTCACCTAGGTGGAAGCGATTATTTGTATCCTGTTTCTCAGTCCTTCGAGCGACTCGTTGCCTCCCCTCCCCTCGACCATTTAATTATACACTCATTACAGTATAATTACAGGGTAAATATACATGATTATGTCCTTTAAACCAGAGGGCAGGTTACATGATAATTAGCACTGGATGTGAGGAAGGTGCTAATTGTACTTCCCCAAACTCTGCTTCTCTGGATGGCCAAAGCAAAGCCCTGCAAGAATTCCCCCACTGTTGTTCAGTACCGCGTGTGCTTTCTTCCCTCTGGGAATGGCATCCTACCCTGAGGCTGCTCAGATAGGGAAACAAGGCAAGGCTACAGGGAGGCTTAGGAAAGCAGTCTGATTTCTGAAGACTACAGTGGTTTGGGGTGGGCTGGGGTGGAGTAAGGGAGTTCATAAGGATTGGTAAACATGCCCGAATTTTCCTCTTCAAAACAGAATTTTCTGATTTTAGAATTCCCAGTAAATGCTTTTGTGTCAAAAAGATGGCAGTGTAAGAATTGTTTTCATAGTATCATATTTACTCATGTATAGGTTGACCTTATATATAAGTTGAGGGCAGGGTTTGGGGTTAAAATTACGAATTTTCATATGACCCGTGGATAAGCCAAGGGTCATTCATCCACAGAGAAGAGAAATCACCAATGGTTTTTCAATGGGGGTCCATCCACTGCTGCCGCCTTTTCCCTGCCCAATTATTCAAAAAGACCAGAAGTGACACCATAGCAGGCATTAGAGGAGGTTGGTGTTTATTTTAGGTTCGCCTGTGATGGACTAAGCTTTAGCCTTTTGCCACTCTACTCAGAGAAGGGGATGGATCCTATTTTGATAAGAGTTAAGGTACATTACCTTACTCACATTGACTTGAGAATATGTCAAGTCAGTTTTTTAATTGATTTTATTACAATAATGTCTAAATGTATACATTACTATATAGGGTAATTAAAAAATACTCTCAGCCTGTGCTTAGAATAATGTGTCCTCCCACCATTATGTGTGCATGCAGGACTATTGTGTCACTTGAAGGGAGAGAGGAGAAATCAAATCCCCTATATCTAGGTGTTTCGTACACGACAGCCTCATCCTGGTGCTACCTTTCCTTCTATAGAATTTGAGACTCTAAGTATAGAATCATAAATTTGGAAGTAACCACAAGGGCTATCTGTTTGTAAATCAGGGCCAGACATGTGATATGGAAGAATGATCATCCTCTCTTCTGGCATCTTTTTCTTACAAAAGAGACACACAGAAGGTTGGTATGCATTAACTTCCCTCACCACTTGCTACCTTTCCCCTGATTTGTATTGATGAATATCAAATGCCTTTTTCTTTTCACAACTCCTAGCAGCTTTTTGCCTTTCTGTGTGCATGCATATGTACTCATGGCTGTGCGTATGTGCAGGGCATGTTTGTCTGTGTGCATGTAAGAGGCAGAGAAAAATATTATTTTGGTGTAAAGATTAGTCCTTCATTTCCTACGCCTCAGTCCTAATCAGAATAGCCACCGGTTATCTGCTAGTAAGGTTAAAAGAAGACATCTAGCTGCAGTCTTTTTATCTGATTTATGACTGTCCTTTTCTCCTTCCTTTTGGAACAGGTTGATATATTTCTTTTTTTGATATTAATATGAGTATATTAGCCCCCGGTGGCACAGTGGGTTAAAGCGCTGAGCTGCTGAGCTTGTTGACTGAAAGGTCGCAGGTTCAAATCCGGGGAGCGGTGTGAGCTTCTGCTGTCAGCTCCAGCTTCTGCCAATCTAGCAGTTCGAAAACATAAAATTGTGAGTAGATCAATAGGTATCGCTCCAGCGGGAAGGTAATGGCGCTCCATGAAGTCATGCTGGCCACATGACCTTGGAGGTATCTATGGGCAACACCGGCTCCTCGGCTTAGAAATGGAGATGAGCACCACACCCCAGAATCGGACATGACTGGACTTAATGTCAGGGGAAAACCTTTACCTTTACCTATATTCATGAACTGGCATTTGCATTTTGCCATGAGTCTTCTCGAAAGCATGTAATCTCACCTGCTGAAATCTCAAATGATAGAATTACAGATAACCAGATATGAGGTATTTAATCTCTAGTAGTGTCAGTCAGAGTGAAGCACTGCAAGAGTGTCCGCGTGTGCTCCGCCTTCGTTTTCATTTTCTGTCTCTCTCTCTTGAATTTCACAATGTCACTTGCGTTTTACCTAAAAATAAACCCCTCCTCTCTCACCCAAAGAGAGCATTGGTTACCCACAGCCCATGCTTCGTCACCACTAGATAGGCAGGAAACAGTGGGAGAAACAGAAATTTCTCATCTCTAAGAACAAATAATTTGGGAATTAATTTCTGTTCAAGGAGAGGCAGTCTGGACAGATGGTGGCAGCAGTGGTGATAATTGGTCCTTTTACACCACTGTAAGGATACTGGGCTATTGGGCCTTTCTAAATTTATTTATTATTTATTTACAGCGTTTATATTCCACCCTTCTCACCCCGCAGGGAACTCAGGGCAGATTACAATGTACACATATATGGCAAACATTCAATGCCAATTTTTGACATACAAACATATACAGACATACACAGAGGCTATTTAACTTTTTCTGGCCGCCAGGGGAGCTGTCGCTTTCATCGTCCATCTGCGATGGTGATGAAGCACTTCCGCATTCCCCACATGCTTCCCCGCTGGAGTCTTCTTTATGGCCTCATAAATCAGTTAATTTAGCCTCCCAACACTTTAAGGTGGTACCTAATTTTCCTACTTGACATTGCATTGTCAGAGGCATCACTCTCCTTACGTAACAGGTGGGCTCACGAAATCCCTAGTCCAGATTCCTCACCTGGGAAAGAATAAGATGTATTCCTTCCCACTGAGAAGTATTTATGAGGAGGGGGAGAGGTCATTTCCTCCCCCCTGTGTGCCCCATCCCCAATGTTTCTTTTGTTCCTAAGTTCCTCGTAATGTGGTAACTTCAAAGATCAAGAGAGTGTTTAGAAATTTAAGTTAGACAATCAAAGAAAAGGGCCGGATAAAGTGTTCAAGAAAATGCAAAGATAGCAAATATGAGGGTTCTAAGTGTGGATGGTTTTTACTATTGCACTTGCTGCATTTCTAGGATTAAAATTTCATTGGAGGCATAATTCTTATTGGGAGGCCATTCCTCCATACCTACATACATTAATGACTATTAAGGTTATAAGTCAGAAGTATGTTCAGATCTGAAAGGGCAGGGAATATGTGTTAGAGGAGAATTGGGAAGGTGGGTTTCAAGGGCTGCATGTGTGTGGGAAGTGACTTTATGGAAAAACCTTATGTAAGTACATACTGGGAATGTGCTTTGCATGCCTCTGATTAACAGTGTGCTTAGTTTTCCATAACCTCAGAAGGAAGATAAGGGTATGAAAAAGGGTGAATGGCGGGGACAGAATATCCCCATGTCTTTAACAGCATTGTAGCAAATTGAGCCATGGTGCCTTTAAAAAGTTCTCCAGCTCCTTGGCTGGGCCTTCCCTGTTCCAGCCCAGGGCCCCCAGATGTCTTGCATTGCACACATCTGTTTGACAGCTTATTTTCTGTGGTGAATAAAACGGCTGTGGCTATGGATTTGGGGAGGGAATCTGTCTGCTAGGAGAAGGAGAGCGAAAACAATTGTGGGGAGAAGGGTGGGTGAGCCAGCTCATGGGATAAGTTTGTGGTCAGGGGAAAGAAGAGTGGGGTACAGTCTAGAGGTGTCTGGGGTTTGGTTCAAGCTTACAGGCGAGGGAAACATTATTGAGAAGTGTCTATAGGCAGGCCGATCCTGCCATTTTCATCAGCTACATATACGACTAAAGAAGATTAGCTGTGAAAGAGAGAGAGAAAAGAATGTGAAAGAAAGAGAGAGAGAGAAGGGGATGCAGGAAAGTATTTTATTTGGGGGAGGGGGCGTTTTGGGGAGGGTAACTTGGTCCTCTTCCCTGACGGAGCCTATGTTGTTGGGCTTGGGAAGTTGCCCTGTGCTGTAAGCGCCTCATGGTACCTCCTGGGATCCAATATAAACAATAAAGTCTTTGTTACTTTGACCTGCTGGCAAAGAGCCGAGCAAATTCTTTGCGTATTTCCTCTGCTCCATTCCCTCCCTCTCTGCTTCTCCTCCCTCCTCCCCCCTTCCTACACTCCTCCAGGCTCTTCCAAATCTGTTCCTGAGCACATAAGGAAAGGCAATGTGTGCCTGCAGCCAGAGATGCATCCCAAGCCACTCCTCCACCCCTCTCCAGTGCCTCCACAGCACCTTGGCTTCCCACCAACTTAGCCTGGATGGGGAGAGCTTGCATCCAGGCTAATTTCAAACTTTAGGTGAGGAAGGGAGGCAGGAAGACTCTGTAGCAGAAAGACCAGTTTTGAAATGGGAAAGGTGGGAAGGGTCAGCAGGGTTTTCTCAAAGGGAGAGCCAGAGTGACAACAGATGACCGAGGGTGAAGGCTGTGGAAGGGCTGGGCTGGGAAAGCTGAGTGCACAGTGTTGCAGGTGCAAGCTGAGGACAGGTAGGGGAACCTTCATTTTTGCAGGACTCTCCATTCTTTACCATTTGCTTTCAGTATAAGATCTCAGTATAAGAACATGTAGAGTTTCCTTGAGCTTAAAAAAGTGTCCTTGAGCATGTGGAGATACCATTAAAAAGAAGCCAACAAGTAGACATTTCAGCACATCATGTTTGGACCTTTCCCTTCTAGCAATGCATTTGCAGAATGACAGCAAGGAAGGGATCAGCCTAATGTCTCTTGGAAAGGAGTTCCAGAGCCTGGGAGCAGCCTCCAAGAAGGGCTCAGCAGGTGGGAAACCAGAGCCCCCGGTGGCGCAGTGGGTTAAACCCCTGTGCTGGCAGGACTGAAGACCGACAGGTCGCAGGTTCGAATCCGGGGAGAGGCGGATGAGCTCCCTCTATCAGCTCCAGCTCCTCATGCGGGGACATGAGAGAAGCCTCCCACAAGGATGATAAAAAATATCAAATCATCCGGGCGTCCCCTGGGCAACGTCCTTGCAGACGGCCAATTCTCTCACACCAGAAGCAACTTGCAGTTTCTCAAGTCGCGCCTGACATGACAAAAAAAAAAAAGCAGGTGGGAACAGATAGAAGGAACCCAAAACATGGTCAGGCTCATCTGGCAGGTTACAAAAGAGTACCCCAAAATACCCAAAGAAGCAAGAGATGTTGGATGCAGTCTTGCTACAAGAAGGAACACACTCTCTCTCTCTCATGCCGTAAAGAAGTTAACAAGGAGGCTAAGACTTTGAAGACGACCATGAAACAGCCTGGTTCAACCTAACACCCTTTTAATATATTGGATTGTAATTTCCAGCATCCCTAATCAATGTGGCATGATGGTGACTTGGAGTTGTAGTCCAGCAAATTAGTCCATCTCCCCGAAGGGACTCGGGGTGGCTTACATGGGGCCAAGGCCAAACCAAATTCCAATTAAAAGCAAAGCAATAATAAATCAAAACAGCATAAAACAGCATAACAAAATAACAAGCATCAAGAGTAACAGCAGACTAATTTTGGAGGGGAGGGGACAAGGACCACTATGCGAGCTGGATTAAAGGATAAGATGGTTCAATAAGGTGGATAGTAACGTATGAGAGCATAGGAAATA